>OW119933.1:32664437-33264437 GCA_933210815.1 Meta bourneti
ATGGTAATTTTGTAACTTTCCAAATTGCAACTTTAAACCAGAATACTCGGTGTCAAATAATTTAAATAAAGAACTCTAGTAAATATGTCTGCAATCGCGTTTATTAATTGCGCACACTCAAATGTTTCCAAAGTACATTTTTACCACATTTCTAAATTTGCAAGGAAACGTAAATTCCTTCTAAATATTCGTATATATTTCGAAAGACATTTCAAGGTATGATTACAAAGTTATAAATCTGTGTATATCACATTCATATAAAAAAGGAAAACTAATTTATTTTGCAGATTATAAATGTATCATAATTGGTATACCTGATCTTGTTGGGTATTTAAAGGGAATGTTTCATTAAAAAAGATGTTCAAATAAAAACAATTTAAAATGAAGTGTTTTTTGAAATGTTAAATATCTTTTTCAGAAAATTAACTATAGAACAAAAGTAACTACAGATGTAGTTGAAGTTGGTGGTATTAACAGATTTTTTATGAAAATATTTTGAATGTTTTATTGTATTAACCTAACCTAAGTACTTTCCTGTATTTCATTAATCTTTGCTTTCCCCTGCATGGTCCCTTTTTGGCGCACAATGTATACATGTAAGGAAGAGCGTTTTACAGAAATGCTCATTAATGGTAGATCACAAAAGCGTTCCCCCAGTTATCTTTAATACACTCTATTATATTTCTGCGCTATTATTCATTATTTCTAATTAATCAGAAGTCAATCCTTAAAATTAATTACTTTATTACATCATATATTAGTTTCACAAAGCAAGGGGAATTAATTCACTCTTGCACCTAAGTGCGAACAATAATTTTCGTGAGATTAATTTGAATTTTAAATTTTAATCTCCTTGTCATGTTAATTATATTATAATTAGTTACATGCGAGAGTCAAATTAATTTTGTAATTCTCTAGATATTTGAATTGAACACATTTTCAGGGTATTTCAAAACTTTCTGAACAAACATTAAAGGGGAAGTAGGTAACAAAATTAAACCGCATTCACATAGGGATGAATGTCCGCAAGCGCCACCTAGAATTTATAGAGGGCGCTATTAGGCATCGAAACCATTAAGCGTGCTTTGTTATTGGTGGTTGAAATTTTGCTAACCTGCTGTGAAACTGTAAGGTATACAACTACTTTAAACTAAAATTAGGGCAATTAAAAATGTCGTTCACGTACTTGCTGTCTTCCTCACCTTAATGTACACTTCAGCCCATATTCGTCTTGACTGTGGACGTACATACCTTGGGAATACGGTTTATTTATCTTTTTTCTTGTCTACCTTAGTTTAAAGTTCTTACATGAAGTTTTGAAATACCCTGAATAAGTTTTCGCTTGTTCTCAAAGGATTAAGTTACAATCATTTCCACAAAATTTTTTCAAACAGTTTAATTATGTGCACTTCTAATGAAAGTTGTCTCAAAATTAAGGTAATGTGTGTGCGTGCAAATTTAAATCATTCAATTTAATAATCATTTGTTATAGGAGTCACTATTCTCTCGAAATCTTTATAATGAAATTTTCTCGCTACTACATTTGTGAAATAAACTTGGAAAGATAACAAATATTGAAATTTTGACAAGCCGTTAGAGGTCGTCATCATTATAGGTCTTCCCACCATTAGTTGTGATTCTAAGTTATAACACCATCATTCAAGTCACAAGAAATCTAATTAAACCCTCTGAGGGTCACGAGATTTCCTTGCGTAGTATTGCTTTTACCCTACCAACGCACACATAATAACTAAATAACCACATTGATTGGTTAAAATATAGCTAGAAAAGCTTTCATTGGTCAAGAAGGTCAAAGCTAGTTAGAAGTAATGCAGGGAAGACTGCGAGTTGCAGAACGGATAAATGTTAGGTGGTTAAGGTATTTCTTAAAATCTAAGATACTCATTTTCTTGGAAACATCTTTTTCACGCACCTTTTGATAGACGATTTGAGAAACGTGTCAAACGAGCAGGGGGTATATTTTTAGTTATATGTAGGCAAACTAATTCTTTGACTGTATTCCTCCGAGAAGTGAAATATCACCCAAAAATCCAGCAGTTACTCTAAGATACTAAAAGTGTTTCCTCTCCGGTCATAAAGAAAACTTCCCAAATACTACGGCCGATGATATAAAAGTCGGATCTCCTCCAACGTATTTTTTTTCGCCTTTCTCTTTTTCTATTTTTATCTCCAGTTTAACGTTCTCTACGCCAATCTTCCATGTCCTATCCCTCCAGGATCCCGTCCCAGATGGGTGAAAGTAAGGAGTGTGAGAGTGCAGAGAGCTTGATTCACAACTCTCGCTACAATGTCTCGCTCTTCGCCGTCTATAACAACAGTTCCTGATGTCTCCCGCTCACGGGTTCTGACAAAAAAGTGATTTTCAGCATCTGACATCCGGCACAAGATATACTTTATACTCTCCTGCTGTGAGCATAAAGTCTCGAATCAGAAGGAGAGAAGGGGGATGTTTTTTATCCGACTCACTGTGTTCCTGCGTTATGAAGGCCGGGGGAAAAGGATTTTCTTATACAAGTGCTTTCGGGTAGAGATCGGGTTGATTTAGGGTTTTCGTGAAAGTGTGTCTCTTTCTGCATTTCACTGATTTCCATAACATTTTCGCTCGGTAAGGAGGGGTTATTTTTTTATTTTTCTCGTTTACCTACCGGTGAATTTATCATGACCTAGTGCCGAAAACCTGGAGAAATGTGTTGAGGTTCGGAAATTATTTCCCTCGGGGCTCCGAGGATTTTCTCCTTTTTCCTTTATTCAAAAAGCATTCTTGTGAGCAAAGCATCGATGCAGTGTTGAAAATTCATAGCCTTTGATGCAGGTCTCCAAGATATCAGTTTCTTCTTGGAGTTGTTTATTAGAAGATATTGTATGGCTCCAATTTTTTTCCCTCTCCACCCAATATTTTATTCAAGATAATAAACACATTTTTGTTATAAAAGTAATTGTTGATTAATAATTTTTTCAATGCCAAATGATGGACGCCTTCAAGCATTCGTTGGCGAGAAAGTGGCAGCCTCAATGTTAATCCGAAGCACCGTGGGAGGTGCTGTCACATCGCATCCACTGTCTTGAAGAAACCAGGAGACTTCAAGGCAGCCAATCCAACTTCGACCCATACAAGATTCGAACTCGTAACCAAGCGTTTCAGTCTACCATTTTCTTAAAAGCGACACCTTCAGCAGTAGACCACTGGTGCGCGCTTATCTATGAAGTAGACGCTTAGATTACGAGCGTTGTTTGCGCTTGGGATTTTTTAAATCGGATATTTTTATGTCTTAACACATGTTTCATAATCGGGAACACTTAATTTCAGTTATCAGAAACGTTTTTGTTTTGTTGTGAACTCAAAAATAATGTAGATATCTGGATTAAACCCTACTTACTACACTTACGATATAGTATTGTTCATAAACTGTTCTCTCCTAAGGACTATTGATTGTAATTCGGTAGCCAACCATTGGTCTGCTTGCGTTATGACAGCTAAACATACACAGAGAACCAAGCGTCAAAGGGACAACGCAACTTCAATCATTATAGTTTGGTTTGATCGATCGTTCTACGGTCATTTTTGTGCTGTACGAGAACTAATTACACCAAAAATTGTTAGAGAAAACGCATAGAAGAGAAATATTTTTCAATTATTTCAGAGTTAAATTTTAAGTGATTTAATCCTTGTACTAAACCTACACAAACATTTCGAGTAACACGCATTACTTTTTCTTTGTATAAAATATTGATGTATCTATAAATAATTTTGACTCAATAGAAGCCAGACTCCCACCTACAGCATACCCTTTTCACTAAGGGCAGAGCTACCTACCTTTCACTTCGAGGTCGAACCTCATATTTTCCATGGAAATAAAGAATCGAATGATTACACACATTTCAAAATATAATTTAACATAAAGGTATCCTATCCATTTCAGCAGTTAATAATGAATCATTCTTTCAATATTAAATCTCTCTCTGTCCCTCCTTTCTCTCTCAAGTAATTTGATAACACAACATCGATTTACTTTAAAGGAACCTGGTGTCATACCAATTAAATAAAGTTGCTTAGTGCTGCTGAGCGCAGACCCAATCGCTGTTTAATATTAAAGTCTTTGATCCAATTTTCGTCTTCTGATTGTCTTATAGCGTGTAAAAAGTAAACCGAGTACGGTACAAACCATCAAGGACTGGTTTAGTAATTCTTTCTGGGTCTTTTTCCCAATCCTCCTTCTTTCTCTAACTTAGGACTTCCTTAGCATCTTTATACTTTACGTGGGATGTTTTCGGCGTATGAGAATTTTAAGACACCCCAATTTAAGTGCACGGTGTAAAAGAGCCGCATGGTAAGAAACAAAAACGCCAAATAAACCTTGCATCCTTGAGTCATCTTTTAGTGTTTTATTAAATTTAACGTTTTATAAAGAATGTAACAATTATTTTCTGACTAAAGTCTTCGCCATATATAAATTTTAAGTTATTTTAACTTTAGTTGTCTAATTAGTCCTTGGTAGAGCAAAGTGACAAGCCTAACTAAACCTAACTTTAGTAAACGTTGCAAGAAAACATAGAAAGTGGCTAGTATAATTTCACTAGTAGGTCAGCCAAACTTGTTTTTAATTATTTATTTGCGTTAATTGAATTCTTTACCAGAAACAACATATTCGAATGTATTTTTTCTCTTTAAAATCTCATCAGATTTAAAATTCGTCATAAATAGGGTAAACTAGACAGTTATTGACACCCTAATCTTTAATTAAAAAAATAAGCTTTCATTTTCAGTTTCAAATAAGGGCGGGAAAAATTATCTGTGAACCATAGAAGTCAGCTGTGTTAAAATATTTTCAAACTGTAAACATCAAGAAAGTAATATAACCGTAATCAAGAAGTATACAAACAAGGTACTAGTTAAGAGGCCGGTTTCTTCTGTTTTTACTAAGAAAAGAGCATGAGCATGTTTTGTAAGAAATTAGCCATAATTTCCTCTGCATAAGTCCATATATACTGCAAAAATAAACTAAATAAGAAAGGGATATCAATAACTTTGATGTTAATTACTCATCCATAGGGTGTCAATAACCGATTTTGCACTATTTATTCTCAGTTTATTGCAAAATACATTCCAGGGATAATTTTTTGTATGAAACCCTTTATTCAGCTTAAAGTAGAGTAATTCAGGAAAAAGTTACAATGAATTTCAACTTGAATTATTTTTACTATTTTTCCATGAATTTATAGTATAAATATTGCCTTAAAGGTATTAATAACTGTCTTGTTTACCCTATTGTATGACAGCCTAATTTAAGTCACATTATGCAACATGGAGAAAGCAATGGGAATAATCATAATATCTTAGGCACATAACTTTTCCTTAAATCAAATCTAACACATCATTCATCTACTTTTGCACATAAATTTTAATTTAAAATAAATATTACATGGTATCCTAATTTAAATCCATATTGTCAGTACTACAGAAAGCAAATAAATTTGATTAATAGATCCCCTGACTTATGTTAAATGGTGTTCCTTTAAGGTTTATTCACATTCTGTAAATGTTTGTCGTAAATAAATTCTAAGATGCCCTAATTTTACTTCACTATAGAGCAACACCTGTAAGTAAACATAAGACATTATTAAAGATATATCAATCAACTGCATTTGATTGTTGTAGCTGAATTAGTTTAACTTTGTTTCTCTAATTAAAAGATTTATGTGACACAACACACTCATACAAATTCATTATTGTATCCTAATATGTAATCCTAGTATAGCAAAAGGTATGACTGCTATCCTAGTGTATAAATGATAAAATAATAAAAAAAACTGGGCCCTGTATGTATTATAATTCCATACCTGTATGTTACCCTTTGAGAGGTTGACTGCTTAAAATATTTTAATATTCAAATAAAAAGTAAAATACGACTTTTGTAGTTTAATTTTAAGTTGCCTTACATTTATATATTTTATCACATTCTTTTCAGTAACTTTTGTAAATGACATGCATGCTTGAATGGAAACTAATATTATGGGTTGCTAAATGGTATTGTAAAAACTGTAACTGTATTTTAAATGGTGAAATATTTTTTAATTCATTTCCCAGTTTGTAAACCTCTCCCTTCCCAGATATTTCCTATACTGTAAAGATTTACATATTAATAACATTTACTTATTTCTAAATAAGTGATGGTTTGTTCACTAATGAGCATCCATGAAATCATCTCAGTAAAGAGTCAACCAAATGAAAAATAGATTCTACTAAAAAGGTTTTAATGAATACTATAATTGCGTTTTTTAATTGTATGTTTCTAACTATCACTTGAAAAATTCCTAAATTCTAGATACTTTCACTGAAATAAAAAACATGTCTTTGATTAGTCTAGATAATTTAATAATATAATATAACAGAGCAGTAATTTCTGAAATACCCTTCAAAAACCAATACATCAGAACTTAACAAGTAAAAGAGACTCACGAACAGTTTGGATAGTGACCCATATCATAAACCTTTTGAAGGTATAAATATTTTGTTTATAAAATGTGTTTAACTACCGGTGGCACATTGATATACAAGGCCGAATCAAATTTTTTTTATTTCACATCGATTGGAAAACATTGAACTAAACTACTATTACATAAGTGAAATTAAGATTATTAATGAAATAAACCACAAGTTCCACTCACAGGTTCACTTCATAAATAAAGGAGAATTTTAGAAACAAAATGCTCAACGTGGGGATCTATCAATTGAAAGATACTGGACTATACTATTATCGTTCCATGAGTGATATTAAGATCCCTAATGGGATAAACCATATTTTACTTAAATGAATATTTTACAAATAAAGGAGCATTTTAGAAAGCAAAATGCCAAACAATGAGATCACTCATCGATTGAAAAATACTGGACTAGACTATTACTGTTCTATGAGTGAAATTAAGATTCCTAAAGGGATAAACCAGCTTTCGCTTACAGTATTATTTTGTAAATAAAATGGCATTGTACAAACAAAATTCCAAACAATAGGATCACTGCCCATTGAATAAAAAATAGTGGACTAGAGTATTACAGTTCCATGAGTGAAATTAAGATTCCTAATAAGATAAACTATCTTTCACTTACAGGATTATTTTATAAATATTATAAAATAGCATTGTAGAAAACAAAATTCTACACAATGGGATCACTGCCCATCGATTGAAAAATAGTGGACTTGACTTTTACAGTTCCATGAGTGACATTAAGATTCTTAATGGGATAAACCGTCTTTAACTTAAAGGATTATTTTACAAATTAAGGGGCATTTTAGAAAGCAAAATGCCAACCAATGGGATCACTGCACAGATTAAAAATACTGAACTACACAATTACTGTTCTATTAGTGAAATTAAGATTCCTAATAGGGTATACCAACTTTCATTTGCAGGATTATTTATAAATAAAACGGCATTGTGGAAAGCAAAATTCCATACAATGGGATCACTGCCCATCGATTGAAAAATAGTAGGCTAGACTATTACAGTTCCATGAGTGAAATTAAGATTCCTAATGGGATAAAGCATCTTCCACTTGCGGGATTATTTTATAAATCTTGCAATAAATAAGGGGTATTTTGCGAAGCAAAACGCTGGGAATAAGAAGTCTCTTTGGAAAATGCCCTCCTCTTCCCTGCAGAGCGAAAATTTCCCTTGTAAAAGCATCCCGGTCGGGAATGTCCCCCAGGGAGTGTTAATGGCTGAACAAGCATCCCAGTTCCAAGGCATTCCGTTTAGTGGAGCCAAACAACTCCTCGGAGAGAACTAATAACTTGATCCTACAAGAGTGTGCCGGAAGCATAACCGATCGGATTATGTCCCGGTTCGAAAGCAAGCGGCCACAGGAAAGTCCGTGTACTCCGAGTGAAATAAGGGTAGGCGGGTCCCATGGGACTCATGAAGCCCCATCCCTCGGTTATAACTTCAGACTCGAGACACGTAATCAACACCTCTTACTTCTATTAAAATTAGAAAAACAAGAAGTACTTGACCTCGACTCGGGTCACCTGGGACTCATAGAGCGATAGGTATGAAGCGAGGGTCCATTCCGTGGGAGAGTTCTTGTGGGACGCCGAGAACTTGATTGAAATGGGAAAATGCTGTGTTTTCTGGCCTTTTTCAGTCCTCCCAGGGACAATTGGGTAAAAGAGTAGGGAAAAAGAAAGGAGAGGGAGGAGCCAGCAGGGTTAAAAATCGCCGCTCGATGCTTTCTTTATCAGAGGTATTGATCGGGGGAGAGACAAAGGATAAGATCTTCTGCTCTCCGTCCTCTTTCTCCAAGAAACGGGGTTTTTTCCTCTCCCTGAGGTGAAACTTCACCACACACCTTCGTCTAATGCCGCACTCGGCTCTTTTCACCAAAAAACAGATTGAAACAGCGTTCAAGGTTATGTGTTTCAACTTATACAAATAGATCGAAGAGGAATGAGCTACTTTTCTCTTTACAGACAGTCTGGGTAACTAAACTACGCAGACACTGCTGCATGTGGTGGAAGTGTCAAAATAATAGCTTTCTATATAATGTGAAAAGTATCTATAAATAATATTTATCAGCTTTAAAAATTAAAAACTACTATTTACCTTTTGTTACGGACATGCATGTATACAAGAGCTTTGAACATAGTTCCTGCCCATAATGCTGTTGTGTAAGCAAGTTAAATAGAAACCTCAACGATCTACAAAGGATCTGAAATAGAATTTATAGGTGTTTAATATATATACATCAGAATTGAGGTTATAAAGTCTGCAGTTGTACATTACTGTCAAAGAAAAGTATTTTAAACAATTATTTAAGATATATTAAAAAATTATATCTAAAGATAAATAGTATGCATAATAGCATTTAATATTTTAAATATTTGTTTATTAAATATTAAAGAGTATTTATTGAATAAATTTATAAACAGTTGAATGAATTCTGTTAAAAAGAAATAGCTGATATTATTAACACTAAAGACTGAATCAACAAACCTTTTGAGAGGTGAGTAATTATTGCTTAAAATAAAGCTATTTACTAGAATACTTACACAAAGTGATCAGTTAGAGTATTAGGTGAAAACCACTGCTCTGTGAAACAGATTATTGCATTTATTGAAATATTATTTATGTTATATATGTAATTTATAACCATAGTTTGCAGTTAGATGGAATTAAATGGTTTATATAGCTCTTAAAATCTCAAGATAGGTAGATCTTTCTTCAGGTGCTAAAATTTCTTGAGTCGGATCATTGGTTTGCAAACAGTGAAAAATATGTACCCGGATGGACATATCCATTCTTAAATTGTAAGCAGATTTTATTTTAGACATAACCAATGAACAATTATCAAAAACTACATCAATAATATAGATTAATGCAATAAATAAAAAATTGGGTAATTATAAATTGTTTATTTAAATCAACACTCTACATTGGTCATGTAACATCTAATTCCTCGGTTGATAGAAACTTGAATTGGAGGTTTAACACTTTGGAAATTTCTATGCATGCATGCTGCGAAATAGATAACACTATGTTTATATCTGCAACTAAATTTTGCAGGTTATCTTTAAGTTCTTTATAATATTTAATTGCGACTTCACATTACGTTTTATCATCATAACCATCCTTAGCCAATAAGCCATTTCAATAATTCTCGCTTATTTTGAAACTTAAATACAACTATCGTAAATGATATTTAGAGATTAAAATTAAACCATTTCAAATGCAAACTGTAAAAAAATATATCGAATATTCCTAAGTTCAACTTGCGCAGTCTTATTTAACTCTTTGGTGTTAGGTTGGTTAAAAACTGTCCCACCTTTTGCTTACCATTTTATGCATGGCAGGATATTTTTTAACCCACCTCACAAAGTTGAAATTACTCCTAGTCATACAGTTTAATATTTTATTTATAGTTTTCACTGAGTTGGCAATGTTATGAACTAACGCTAAATGTGTAAATAGCTGAAAACAAAAATTGACGCTTGTCAAAACGCATTAGTAAGTTGTTGACACTGTTGTGATTAAGGTAGGCGAATTGTGTGGTGCAGTGAATTTTTGTCTTTCATAACGGTAAATGTTGTTTTTTTCGTAAAAATTTATTATGAGTGAATAAATCATTTTATAATAAAAAATATATTATTTGATGTTGTATATTAATTTTGAAGCTGAATAAGTGAATAAACAATTCTGTGCAACTTGGGATTTTTTCTTTAAAATCGTGAGCCTCAAAGAGTTAAAGCAATATTTTTAAGTCATCTTGAAAAATTTTTTAACCCCAACACTGAATATTTTCTGTATTTTTCAGTATTATAAAGAATGAAAACAAATTCCGAAAGAAACAAATGGTGGTTAGTCAGACTCTTTTTTATAGTACTGAAAGAAAGAGAAAAAGGAAACACTCGTATAAGATTTACGACTTTTAATTTTAGGTTATTGTACCAACCGCCTGGAAATAAAAATGTGTCTCGTTTACTCTTTGCTTTAGGAAGTAAAAAAATGTAAAATAACTTCGAGTATTGTATTAACTAGAATTTTTTACAGAACAATCGATCTTATAAAAGTTATCTTCAAGCATATATAACCTCAAGGAGAGCATTTTCTAAATTCTTTATTCATCGAAAAGTTTTAAATCACAAATTCCGAGACAAAAAATGAATTGAAAACTCAAATCTTTCATTTGTTTCTACCAAAGAGAAAGATTTTGGAGGGATTGCAATAGAAATATCAATATGGAATGTATCATGATTAAAAATTTCCGAAAGAGAATATGCCTTTTTTTTTATTTTAGGAGATACGAAGTCGAGTCAAATTACACCAAAGATCTGATTTCCTTTCCGTTTTTCCTTCTTGTTTAATTTGAAACGTTAAAACTTTCAGATAATATTTTCCGCATTTTTATTAAGTTTGGATTCTCTCCCAAGCAATTCATCTCGCAAAAGTTATCTTCAAACATATTTAACTGCGAGGCGGAACGCTTTCTTTAACATCCGAAAATTTTAAAACGAGTTGGGAGCAGAAAAAAGGAAATTTAGATAACTCAAATCTTTCTTGCGTGAGAGAAAGAGTGAAGAAGGATTACAATAGAAATATCATTGGGATGAATCACGAGCGGAAATTTCTGAAAGAGAAGCAGCGATATCTTTATTTTAGCCGAGGATACGAATGCGGGCAGATCTGAATTACAGCCCGAGATCTATGATTGTCTTTTCCATGGATGACTTTGTGCAAAAGATTCTCATTTGGACCTACCCCCCACTCACCCCAAGCGCATACGAAAAGAAAGAACAGAAATCCATCCACTATTTCCATCTGCATTCGCGTTGGTTAAAGCTCGACTAGGGCCATGAGGGCAACTTAAGGTCTAAGCATTGCTATTGGTCCGATCTTGATGGGTTTAGGCCTTTATTGGCAACAATGGGCATCTTAAGTCTGTCCAGCGGAAGTTGGCCTGGACAGAAATGGCTGATTACCCAGGGGTCATTGCGTTAAAGTCCTGGAGGGTAGACCCTAGAGACTAGTAAATAAATTGATAAGAAAGGCGGGGAAATTGACCAGTGTCCGGCCGAGGACCCATGGGTTGTTCGAAAAAAAGGGGAAGGGACACGATCGATTTTCTTTCACGTTGAGGGGAGAATTATTTTCTTTTCTTTTTTGTCTTTCTCCTTCTTTTTGTCTTTTTTTCACTTTCCTTCTCTCTGCGAATGCTAAAACGAAGCAAGGAGGAGGAAAAGTGAAAAGGAGTGTTGGAAGTGAACTGAGTAAGAACATTTAGGTTAGATTTCAGGAGGCTAGGTGTGTATTTCGTGTAGAGTGCTTGTATACTTTACACAATACATCGGGTTTTTAAGAGCTGGGTTTGCGAAGGGAGCTATCGAATTCGTAATGCTATTCTCGGCTCTTCTCCCAGATCCGGCTCTTCGAAGCTCTTTAAAAGGAGTCAAGTCGCAGTTGATAATTTGCTGCAAAATGACTCGAAATGACGAAAATATTTCTTGAATATCCGAGTGGAAAATGATAGCAGTAAGTGTAAATAGGATAATTCCTCAAAATCTATAATTTCATTAGATTTGTGCGACTATTTCATATAATGTAATAGAGTATTCCATGAGAAATTTTTAAAAAGCTGATAGATCAATTAAATCAATAGACACTCTCTCGAAGTTTTAGAGTTATTTTGCTTGGAGCAACTTACCCTTAAAGAAGAGTTCAAGGTTCGAAAGAATGCTTTAATTTGATTTATGTAATTTTTAGATTGATGAAAATTATATAGACTGATTTTAAAACCTGAGAAAGGATTTAATTTAATAAATGACTTCAGCTAAGAAGCCAGACTGAATAAATGAATCCAATCATTCGCCTGATTTGATCTATAAAATGGTCAGAACATACAGTAAGCTGTTATTGACGTCAGGACCTCGTAGACCGAATAAAAATAGTTTCTAATCATATTACCTCATGAGGGATATGCTTGATATAACCTAAAGTACTCTTTTAAACCTTGGTGGAAGATTTACGCGCACAATTTTTATGCAAATGGTTTTCGCTTACAACAGGAGACTTGCAAATTGAACAAGAACCAAATCAAGAGCCTCTTCCGCACAAGTTTAACCCTCAAGTGGGTTCGACCAGATATCTCGTCCATCAAGATATGACCAATTTTTCTAATGACGAGATATCTTGTCATCAAGGTATTACCGATTTTTTTTATGATGTCAAGATCAAGATCTGGTCAATATTTTCCCTCGTGATATCTCGTCCATCAAGATCTAGCCAGTTTTACTAATGACGAGATACCTCTTCGAGGCAACCATCTCGGCCAGGAGGTACCAGGAGAGTTAATAGAAAAATAGGTCCAAGTTAAAATCAAAAACGACTCCGAGCTTAATTGAATAGTTTCTAACACTGTAGATATTTGTTACAGATATATTGATCTTACTCTTCCATTCGCATAATATTACGTCTTCTACCAGCATTTCTGAGAGACAGATGATACAAATAACCCAATATATAGCGCTGTTGTTGATAGGCAAATTAATCATTCAAGAATACATGCTTCGCAGAATAAGTTTTACGTGTACAAGTCTGAGCGAAATTAGATATTTTCTTGCAGCGATAGGGAGAACAAATCCTGTTCGCCACTGATGCATGTAGATGGGTCGCCTGTCCAACATCCTTCGTCCAACTCACACTGCGGTCAAGGTGTAGTCTCCTCGAACCGCGTTCAGAGGCACTTAGCCGTGAAACTGCACCGGTGCCAGAAGTAATTGTTTCTTGCTCGTACGCCCTGAAGAAGGCTCCAGACATTGCATGCGAAATTACATGGACTGCTGACCCTGACAAATATTCCTTCAGACCGCCTGCTTTTCCAAGGCGCTTTTCCCCTGTTGTGGTTATAAGATTACTTTCGACTCTATCTCACTCAGATTAGGACTTATTCGAGCTATGAGGGAACAGTGAAGTAAGGAATTTTATTCTTTATTTGAAAAACTCTCCTTAATACTATTATATGGTCATGCTAGGTATGGTTTGTGCTAGATTTATTTTCTGCTTTAAAGATTAATCGCTATGACTCGCGAAATATCTAAATTTGCTACGTTTACATGCATATTACATTTTTTATGGATTTTGTAATATTGATATCTCTCTATTTGGTAGTAATAAAACTAGTCAGTCTGGAAACTATAAACATTTCACGCCCGAATAAGAAAGTATCGATAGGGATATGTGGCTCTTAAAACCTATTATTTTGGCTAAAGAATTCTAGAAAATATGAATTGAGAATTTCTCATGCTCTCACAAAATTAAATGAAAACAATCTGCTAAAATAAATTTATCTATGCTTTTTCAAATAAAATTTGAAACTAACCCAATAAGTGCTTTCCTCCATGTATGTGGTATTTTCAAAAATTTCTTGTCTTCTGTTTTGATAGTGAATTTCGAAGGAAAAGTACCATAGGAAAAACTAATTCTAGTCTATAAATCGCATTCGTTCGTACGTGTATAATACTATGCTTTGTGTTTGTATGTGTATGTATTTTAAAAAATTATACAAATTATTTTATGATACTTTCTCTACAAATTCAAGAGTAGCCTCTTATTTTTACAAGAGTATCGACCAAAATTTGTAAGTTTACTTTTTCAAAAGTTTAATAGAAATTTTAGAAGCTTTTAGATTATCCACACCCCTGGATCCTATGTATTTTGATTTTCTGAGATAAGCGATAACGAAATGGCACATAATACAATCCTTGGGAGCATTTTCACGATAGAAAAACAATGACATGTTTTCTAACTGATTCACACAGAGAAGATTCCGTGTGGTAAGCAGTTAAAGTACCTACAATCACGAGCGGAGGTCGCGACTCCAATTTGCGAAAATTGTTTCGAAATGGGAGCCCGTTGAACTCCAAAGCTGGAATTGGGTGCAATGGCTTCCTTCTTTATGAAAAAGTAAGAGGCAAAGAAGTGCACCCCTGAGAGCTAAATAACAAGAGACGAAGGGGATAGTGTGACAGAAGACTAAGTGGCGAAGGTGTTAACAGCAATCAGCACGGTATGTGTAGATCTGGAAGTTTGTTCTCACCACTACAGGTCATTGCAAGGTCTTGTATAAGGTAAATTCTGTCTTAGGTTTTCATTAAACTGGTTGAATGCTTCCACTGAGCATTATTTTCTTCATTTAGTAAAAAAATCTAAGCATCATTTTTCATTCATTCATTTTGGTAGATATTTTTATGTATTTTGTTTCAACTTCGATACTGATCAACGTATCTGTACCTTGGTAGAAAAGGGGCCAATGTCCATTTCGCAAGTTTTTGGAAACAGCCGATTTAGTAATTTTCATTTTTAATTTTAAATATAGTGTATATGTAAAAATATTTTATTATTTCAGTATACTACAATGTAAGCGTGTTTACTAATACAACTATGATTTTCAATTTATCCTCTTTTCTCGAAATTTTCCTGGACATTGACTCTCAAGAATATTGTTTGTTTTCACACGAAATCAATTATTTTATTCAAAATTCTACGTGTATTGAAACAGTATAAGAAAAGAGGAGGCATAAGGATAAGCTATAAGGAATAGTATAAAGTATTCAGGAAAAACTTACACGATGTAAATTAAAAAACAAGGGCAATACATAAAATAAATTAATAACACAAAATTTGAATAACGGATGTTGCCTTCATCTTTATAGTATTCTTCTGATTCGTAAGGCATTGTATTGGCTTCTGCAGTTGATGAAATTAGCTGAGAATAAAATTGCTTATTATAGTCAGTGATGTAAAAACAAGACTTTCAAGTTTTGTTTTTAAATTCAACTGGAAGCAAGAGGCTTCATTATTGAGGGATTGCAGCTGATAAGGTATGGTGACAGAACTCTTCCAAATAGGTCCGTGTCATAAGTCAACTCACTGATAGTTCTCATCTGGAAAGGTTTTGTAATTAAACTGAAATTCATCTGGAATAAATTTCATTTCCTTCATTTTTTGACCAAGTTATTTGTTCTCCGTCTTCAATTTTCTTCCTATTGACGAGTCTTGAAATTGTTCAATTGTGAAATTGAAAAAACAGGTTGAGGCATTTTCACCAGACAAAGTATGCTTTCTTGATATTGATTTGCACAAGTAATGGGGTACTTCAATGTGAATTTTTTGCTTTAGCCTGTTCTGTAGACAACACTTCTGTTGTATACTTGTTTTTGTTTTGGCTAGAATCGCTGTATATGTGCAGCTCTTCAATAGTGGGAGACAAATACAAACAGAAATTTCGTTCTCTTTGCATTGCTCTGCGTATAGCCGATACATTTGCGCCATAGATAAATCAGAACTTAAGGTGTACGTATACACTATAAGATTTTTTCTTTAATTTTTACTTTAAAAATTCCATTTTTTTACAATAGGTCGTTGGTTTGTGCTTAAACTCATTTCAGTGTAGCAAATTCAGATTAAGCTAATCATTATTTATCTAATTTAGACATAATTAGATAATTAGCATTTTTAAAAATCAACTAAAAAAACTCATTTCTTAACTAGTAACTTTGAATGAGGGTCAAAACATCCATTGTATTATATTGATTATAATATCAGAAAAATAATTACAAAAGATCAATTTATTGTTGAGTTATTACTGTTTGAACATAGTATCATATTGCAAAAACACAGTTCTTCAGAAATTGAGTTTAAAGTTTCGGAAACATGTTTATATATGGTGACAGTACCTAACGAAAACCCTTGTAACTAGAAAACTATTTTGAATATTTATAAGATCTTAGTATCTCGTTGGAAAGTAAGGATTGGAAAATATTTTGATTTAATAAAAAAGTATTGATATTCTGGTCGATTTTCACGATTTCTAGTGTATACATACACTAGAAATACTTAAGTAAAACTTTTTCTGCCGTTTTTTCCCTTGAATAATAATTTTTATAAACTGGATATGTGCCATCTGATGTACTATTTTGTTCGCCAATTTTAACTTGTTTCCAATGTTTCCCTGTGTCGTAGAGTGGGCAAATGTTAGAGGGAGAGACACTTCTCTTTTTTCTTGCTCACTTCTCTATTCTCACTTTTCTTTTCTCTATCACCCTTGTTTTCTTAAGGATGAGCGAAAAGTATTTAAGCGCACAGCAAACTACGTACTTAAATAGACAGACTTAACAGACCTCAATTGTTTCGCCATTAATATTTAAAACGCACTTTCTTGTAAACTGTCTTTGACTGTTTTCCAAGTGCAAATCTGTACTCTCGACTTTCGAACTTCGAGAACTGTGTTAGCGATTAACTGGTCCTGGCCATTTGGGGAATTCATCGTGCAAGACCTTCTTTTGTACAGTACTAATTTTATCTTTACACCTCCTCCTGCATTCTCACAGGTACCACCCATCACCTCACCTTTCCTTAAAACACCACTTCTTTATTTGAATTCTCGGTAAATAACGTAGGATGTGGGCGAATTATTCTCAGTACAATCTGCGAAAAGGGCTAGATTCCGGACATAGGACATTTCTACTTAAATTAATGAAAGTAACGAAATTGTTTAAAAGGCCAATGCGTACATTGGCCCTTTTAATATTTGTGAGCGATTGACATTGGCCTTTTTTGAAAAAGGTTCATACCTTTCATTACCTATAAGTGTTTGATGGACAAATCTCAAAATTTGTGAATTTGGACATTGGCTCCTTTTCTACCAAGGTACAGGTAGTTTTCCATTTTTGCTAAGTTCGAAAACATCCCTGTCCATAAAAACATTCATAGTACAATGAATTGCAGGTGCTCTAAATGGTGAAATCAAAACCCTTCTTTATGAGTGGAAAATTTGTCAGGTTATTATAGGACAATTAATCTTGTAAATTAAATAGCGTTATTTTCTTTAACAGTTTTTGATAAATATCGTACTTATTAAAATCCGTAGAAAAATATATTTAAAACATAAAACAATTCATAACAGATATCGATTTTGCTTGCAAGATATGAATAATTGGTGAATAACAGTTATGCATTTCATTCTGTCATTTGTTTTCGTAACTGTGTAGTTAGTAAATACATTTTATTCTGAGTCACGCAAATAAATGTTTACTGAATGTAAGTAAAAAATATCTGCACAGAAAAGTGCTGTAAAAATATCAAGTAAACTAAAGCAGCCTCTTTACTTGGCAAAGTAGTAAGTAATGGCTTTAAACGTAAAAGTCAACCTATGAAAATTGCTTTCTGCATACTTTTCTTTTCAGATATCTTCTTTCTTAGTCATAACTGCAAGTAAGATCAACTTTAACTTTCACTTAATATGGCACATTCATTCAATTCCTGTGAAGAAAGTGAGGGTAACAAACTATAAAAATACATCGCACAATTTTAAAAGTAACTGAAATGGGATGCGGAAAAAGCGGAAACCACCCTTCGTTACATTTGAACCTATATCTCCTAAACAGCTGAATTTGGTTTGAAGACTAAGGCGCTGTCTATTTAGGCTTCACGTAGAAAACATGACCGTAAAGTGAGACAAAGCAAAGCAAGCCGTTTGTAGAATTTTGCCACTTTCATATATAGCCAAGCAACCGACACGACGCGAACATTTTTATAATAGTATATTTTTATCTGATCCATACGAGAAGAGTAAATACGAGGGGTAGGGACTATGTCTCATTTACTACGATGCGTACATTCCAAGTGAAATAATTCGGGCTTTCTCCTTTCCATTTTTTCCATGCACCGCTGATGGGTCTCGCATTTTTGCAGCACCCATCAGTTTTTCCCTGAATCGGAAGCTACAAAACACCATTACACATTTCGTTTGGGCCTCTTCCACTTTATCCCCTTAACTCTTCCCCATCCTTGCATCATCGGCTTTTTCCACTGACTTCCGCAACTCAAATTATTCAGATATGCACAGCGTCCTGTAATTTACTCAATGCTTGTCTTCCTTCTTAGCGGCACGGTGGCTTTTTTCTCCTTTGCCCCCTCTAACCTTTCTTTGCTTTTGGTGTTTTACGGTTAGATCAGGGAGATTCAAAAGGTCTCTAGAGGAATAGCTTCCCATTCGTATTCTAATATGCTCCGTGTTCTAAAATTTCCTCAACGCTCCGAATGATAGATATTTTTTACTGCTGCTTCTTCCTGCTCGTCTTTTGCCCTGTGAGCTAAACGCGCTATGCTAAAGCATCGTTTAACCATTTTAGGAAAAAAATAAGTCCAACCGAACTTATAATGAATTGTTACTCATTTCGAACTACGGACTCGAAGCCGGCCCTTCATTAACTATGCATGAAGACGTTAAGCGGAGTTATGTTGGACGCATTGTCTTTTTATTTATTTCATTTGGGAAATCGATTTAACTTAACTCAAATGCAAATGCAAAATTGTTTATTTTACTCGAAATGAGAAAGCAAAGAAATTAAGATCAATATTTTTGGCAGTGCTGGTTTCTTTTATTCGCAATGTACACCAGTGGTCTTTTAAATTAATTCTGGATATAAATTATCCTTATTTTTAGTTTAAAAGATATTACTAATGTACTAAAAAATTTGTGTAACACCTTTAGGAGGGTCATGGAAAACTTATTTCATTTACCAGACTACTATTAAAAGGAAAGGCAGTTACTGAGTTCGTTTAACTAAGTTATACACTTTTACTGTAATTGAAATGGGATAATTAACCATTTGTGTTATGCTAAAAATGTAAAACTCGTGTTTTTGCATATGACTCATCCACAATGCAAGTTTTAAAGGCATTTACAAGTTGCTTAGTTAAAGCAACTCACGCTGCTCATATCTGTAGGAATGAATTTTTATGAGTTTGATATTTATTAAATTAGTTTTATTAATTTTAGAATGTAACATAACTTTTCCACTTTAATATCTAGAATTTTCTCGACACAAGAGTAAGCAAATCATGCCTTTTGTTCTTTCTGTTTAAAATTTTGTCAATCTATCTCAGTTACTTGCCAGATATTAAAATTTGTAAATTGATATTAAAAATTATTTATCTTTTGAAGTAAGGTTATTCTTTATTGTTTAAAGTTAATATCTATTTATGACTATTGTTTATATGGAGTACATTAGAATACATTTCTACAGTAAGAAAAAAAGATTTGGTGGTTAATTTGTTTCAAGTTTGTCATTATTCTAAAAGCGATCCAATAAAGGTCAATATGTGACCTACTTTAAATAATGTATTATAATTTGGTTACGTAGTGTTTATTTCTAAGTGAGAGAATAAAATGTTACTGCACAATCTGATTAGTTTTAAATGTTTGAGATTTTTATCAATTGAATTTCTACATTACAGTATCTGATATAAAATTTTAAAATATTTCAACCCTCCTGTTGGGGTTGTCTCGACGAGGCATCTCGTCATTAATAAAACAGACCAGATCTTGATTGACTAGATATTTCGTAATTACAAAAAAATGACCAGACCTTAATTTCGTCATACAAAAAATTGGCTATGTCATAATGACGAGATATCTCGTGGGAACCACTTGGACGGTTAAAGAGAATCCTGACTCGAAATGTTCTTGTGTTCTGCACTGAATGTTATCCTAGTTCATGAACATAAAGATAGGTAATAATGTATTTCCACACACAAATAGCGGTTCAATTTATCTAAAAAAATCTATATTCCTTCTTTTATGCCTCCAATTGATTTAGAGAAGATGATGTATTAACATTTTAAATACCAGGTCTCAGTTTTAGTACCCGGATCGATTGCTTTCGAGTCTTCATCATGGAGATAAAAGTTCTTATAACGATCTCTATGGGAAGTTAGTTTAAGCATGATTATGAAACCGTAAAATGCTTCCTTATCCGCCCGAAAAGTTTAAGATATAGAAAAATTGTAACTACCTAAGGTTCCAGTCTCTCGTTACCGTTGACAAATCCCTTTATGACTTGCCCACGGGTGCAATGTCCTCTTCGACCCGGGCATTATAACAACCTTCATTCAAGCGCAGTAATGGAACAAAAACCAGAACTGAAATATTGCTTTATTCGTCATAAAAAGTAATATGCTATGTTTTTGAAGGGATTTCATACCCATCCTCATTAACATCCTTACCTATCTCACTCATTTGAGCGAGTGGGAATATAAAAAAATTCATTGTCTCTTCTTTCTGGAATTTGCTTATAGAGCAGACAGCGAATATTTAATGAGTGGAGCGGACACTACACTTAAAGAGGGATTATCAGGGGTGCTTAAATCCCTCCAATGAAAATAAACGACAAGCCATCGTGTTGAAGGACTACGATATTTTGAAAGAATTTGTTCCGAATATGCGAGCTAATGGCCCTATTTCGGGGATTTAAGAGCACCGTAGTGGATGGCAAATTTTTTCCCTCCATTCGTTAAAAACTATCAATGCCTTACCAAAGAATAATAAACCTCTTAACGCATTCGTGAGAAGGAAGCCATTTATCTCGGTCGACTTTCCCACCCCCGCCTTCCTGACAGCAGCATATAATCCGCAATTATGCCCGGTTTGGAAATCTATCTTCCCTTTGCCCTTAAATCCTTTTTCTTTGCTGGAAAAATTGTTAGCATAATCCGAGACTTTTGCTAACTGCGCTCAATTAAGCCCTCTAGTCCAAAGGGGAGGGGTGGGCAATCTTTCAAAAAGCCCTTATTAAGGAGAGGATTCTCTGGAAGGAGGGGCGGGCTGTAAACATGTTTGCGAACATTTCTCCGGGGCTCGCATTTATTTATTTTTGCTCGCTCGCCATTCTAGGAAGGTAGTTAACTCGTAAACTTTACAAGGACTATAAAACTAATTAGACAAATAATTGATTATTCGCACTCGCCCGGTTGGCTTTGAGGGTATTTAGGTGATTCCTTGTGTTGGATTTGGATATTTCGGGAGCTCTACAACCCGTTTTAAATCGGTATGGCTTGTCAATAACACTCGAAAATCAACAATTTAATGCATCTGGGTTCATATCATCGGCCTCGTGCGCTAAACGTTGATTTTCTCTATACAGGGTCGTTTGGAATGGATGTTATGGCGATTATCTTTTGATCTGTTAGGCGTAAATTTTTTTATGTTTGGAAAAGTGTTTAAGTCGGTGTAGATGTCGTTTGTTTCACAATATGGTCTTGTATATAAAAATTTAGAAATTTAAATTTTTAAGCAGGCATTTTTCAAAACATGTATTGTTAGAAAAATGTTTTCCAACGTCACATTTTTCAGATAAAGCGAATTTTATGTTTCTAAGTGAAAGGTTCGCGAAGTTAAAGAACTTTAATTTTATGTCTTAAGTCACTTTACACTTCATTTGCGGGATAGGTGTTTCTTTCGGGGATGATCATGCGTGAAATGAATTAGGAATTTTATCTTTGACTCATTTTCTCAATTTAGTGAGGCTCCCTAAAACTTTGGCGATAACTACTTAAATTTTAAAAAGAAATATCAGTGAATATTCCGCCTAGAAAAATGGAATTCTTTCACTTCACTCATTAAGGAAATATTTTTTTAATTGGAAATATTCCTTGTGTGTGGAAGAGTGTTTATAGAAATTTACGATACGGTTTTATACATATACGATACCTTGTAAAATAAATTATACAGTCAACCTCTATACAGTTGAGCGTGATTTGGACTCTCGTTCTAACTGAAAGTCTATTTCTATGACTAACGTTTAAAAAAATAATCGCATTTCTTTCCATTCCAAATCCCTTTATATCGTAGGGATGTATTTTAGGAATAAAGGCATTTTATGTAACTAGTTAAAAGAATAATTTAGTATAGATAATGGGAAGTACTTATGGGATAATAAGCTATATCGATGCAAAATATTTTTAATGACCATAATAGTATTCCTGTCACTTTTCTGTTCATGGGTACTTTTAGTGTGAGAACTAGTCTTCGTATCTAAATAGTAAAAGCCAAAAGTAAATTATGTGGATAAATAGATAAGTAATTTACAGCAGAAATTATAAATATTCTATTTTGATTAAACTACTTTAAAATCCAAATTTGACTCGTGGAAAAATATTTTTAATAAAAATAAATATAAAAATAATAAAATAATGGGCAAAACATTTTTAATGGCTGTATTAGTATTCCTGCAACTTTTCTGTTCATGAGTAATTTTAGTGTGAGAACTAGTGTTCGTATCTAAATAATAAAAGCTAAAAGTATAAATTATGTGGATAAAAAGATAAGTAATTTATAGTAGAAATAATAGATATTCTATTTTGGTTAAACTTCCGTAAAATCCCAATTTGACTCGTGGAAAAATATTTTTCAATCGACACTCAGAACGATCCTAAATAGAAATCAAACTACGTAATCCTCAATTGTAAACTACGAATACACCACTTTAAAATATCGAGGTATTTTTCTTTTCAAAAGACCTCCACTGCGTCCCCAAAACGGAAACCTTCTAAGAAACGAAGCCTTTTTCCCCATTGTGGCTCAGTTTGTCACAAATTACTGAATGCAAAACCCTGAATGTAGCAAAATAAAAAGCAGATAAAAGGACCCTCCCTGCCCTTCGATTTCTGCATTGTGTTTCACTGCACGTACTTTCAAATCAGAAGAACGGTAATCGAATTTGGAAGCCATTGGATGATTTTTCTTTAGTTTGTCCCTTGAAGACTTGAAATACCTTTAATTGCAGAAAACAGCTCGACGTCATTGAAGACAACAGGAACAATATGTTCAAATCGAAGAACGCCGACACAAATTATACACCACTTCAAAAATTGCTATTCGAGGGAATTTGAGAAGGATTTATTCTTTTTATTGTGTGAACTGGAAGAAACAATTGTTTCTAACAAGTATGTCTACCCATATATGTATAGATCAGAGATATATCTTCCGTGTTAGAGCAAAAGGGGCTAAGTCTGACTTTTGATGGGTCTAAAGGAGTAACGTGCATCACTATAATTTTAAAAATAACATATGTTTAAAATCAAAACTAAATTAATCTACAAATCCAAATTGAAATTATTTGTATCATGGCATGTGCTTTTTTTTCTTCCTGAATATTTGTGACAAAGAGAAATAATCAAATTAAGATTATGAGAAGTAGCCATTTTGAATTAACCCCTTTTGACGCGGGAGACAGATTAAAAAACAGTTTCGTAATGGATAAGGAATTAATCTAACTAAAGTTTTATTCTTTAATCATTCTTAATTCGTTGATGTTTTATGTTACTACAAAAACACTTGAATGGGATGTCAACTTATAGTTTCTTATTTTCCTAGTTGTATCAGAAAAAGAGGTGAAACGAGTTACTCAAGTGGTGTATAATTATCTGGCTTTTTTCCTCCGTCGGTGTCTCCACCCTCCTGTTAGTAATGAGGGTTCTCCAGTTGTCTCCGTTGCCATAGGAACGGGGTGCTACTTGTGATGTATGAAGTCCACTAGATCAAACACACAGCTGCGAGAGGCGGGGTCAGCGAAACTTTTAATGGGCTCTTGTAATTAACTTTCTCACTTTCATGGGCGGTTGTGCTAATTGAAAGACGTGCTTGAGATTCGCAAGAACAAATAAAGAACGTGAGGCTCGCTATCAAAGTGAATAGAAAGAAAACTAAACCCCTAAGAAAGGAGGGAATAGCTTCTGCGTGAATGTCTTTAAAACACTAACTTATTAACGCTGTATAGAAAAGCGTTCTGATTGGTGGTAGATCGCATAATTTAAATCTAATTTGAAAGGAAGTTAAACACACTTCTCTATAGAGCATGGCAATCGATACTAAATGCAGTCTGTAATTTAAGTAGCTGTTTGCTTTATGAGATGCTGAATTATAAATGCATATCTATAGCTTAATGCAAGAAGTGTATAGGTCAGTTATGGACGAAATTGAGTTAGCCACTAAAATTAATTTGAAATTGTCTTCATTTTCAAAGAGCGACTTCAACTGACTAATAATGAAGGAAATACATATAAAGCAATAAAGCCAATAACTTAAAATAATATATCTCGTTTGTTATTCAAAATTTTTATGTTAATATAGATAGTCACATAATTCAATTTTCGTACAATAGCTGTTAATTTATAACAAGTTAAATTCCTTCAAATAAGACTCCACCCATAGGGGGTTCGTCGACTACGCTAGCACCCTGTGATTTGTAGGGGTCGCGGGTTAGATTCCTGTAACTACCCTGGGTATATTTCATCTTATGTATTATTAAAGCTTTCCTTGTGTGAGTATTTCCATTATCTTCGTTGTCTGTCTTGCGTTTGGTACAACTTGATCAAATATGGTCATTGTGGTCAATGTACCATGAAGCCCAATCAAGCAACCCAAGCATTGTACATGTATGAAAATGGGAAATGTAACTTTTAAAATAGGCTCTTTATCAAGAAAATTCCAGAAAAGTATTTTTATTTATCCGATTAGTAAAAATAGCCCGTTGTGTTGCTCCAGTGTGACGCTAATTTATTACCAACCAACCGATTAGTAAATTGAAAAATATGACGACAAGGTAAAACTTCAGCTTTAAAATTTTAACATTCACTTCCAAAGTGTTAGGGAATATCTCCAAAATGAGTAAATGATTTCTCGGATAAAGTTGGTAACTTAAATCAGGCGTGATTCCCTAAAGTACTATTTATTCTTTAAAATAGTCGCCAATACAGCATGTAAAGTGGTTCCAAGTCGTAAGATATAAGTTAAACAGCTTCGGAATGAATATTTGGAAACATGAAACCTTTTTGTTTGACAATTAAATCGTAGGTAAAATCTTTCCAATTAAAAATTTGCAGGATGAAAACACATATAAAAGTTAAATATACGTTTTCGTATATATGTGCTCCTTTTAAAATAAGTAATACATATAACAACTCTACATATTTTTAATACTTTTTCATGTTTCTAAGACAGTTTCCTAAAGTGGACTCTCGGTCCAGCCAAAGACCGTCGTGTACACGGGAGCTGGTGTACGTTAAATCTGTCGTGTCCTCAAATGTCCTCACGTTGACGTGGTGTGGAAGTTTGGAGAGTGGGGTGCCAGCTCAGGCGTTGACCTCGTCATCTGACCATGGTACAAAATTACATAATGTGATCCTCGGATCTTTCCCATGGGGATTAATCCCGGACCGTAGCCAATAGCACGTTGTGTTGCTCGAGTGCGAAGTTAATTTACTACCTACCTACCAAAAGTGAACTCTGAAGGGATCTTGGGGCAACGGCCCCAGAGGAAAAAGTTGGAATTGAAAAGCAAGAATGGGCAATAAGACGCTTAAAAAATTTGTCGCCTAACAATGCAAACACTTATCCACTTAACCGGGCACAATCACTACAGGGACGGAATGTCGCAGGAATTATACGTTGTAAAATGTTATATATACACAGTGCGTCAAATAAGTTTTAAGACTGGGTCTGTAAAAAGAAATGGAAACAAGAAATTAATACCTGTTTTGGTTTTTTATTCAAAATAGGACCCTCCGGCTTCAATGCACATTTTACAGCGATTTATTAATAAATCGAACGCCTGTTGTAAATCACTTTGTGGAATGGCCTGCAAAGCACGCGTCGAAGCTTCTTGTATGGTCGAAATATCCTCAAAATAACACCCTTTTAACTTCATTTTAAGTTTTGGGAATAAGGAGTAGTCACAGGGTGCTAAATCAGGTGAATACGGTGGATGGTTCAACACACAGACATTATTTTTTGCCAAAAATCGACGAACAATAAGGGAGGTGTGACTGGGTGCATTGTCGTGTAACAAACACCAACTGCTTTCAGTCCTATAGTCTGGACGAATGCGACGAATTCTGGCCATCAAACGCTTTAAACAGCTAAGTAGTTTTGACCTGTAATTGTTTGTCCAGTTGGAACAAATTCTTTGTGGATAATACCTTTACTATCGAAGAATGTAATGAGCATTGTTTTGATTTTGGATGGAACTTTTCTTGGTTTTTTGGCTTGCGCTGAATTTGGTGACTTCCATTCCGCACTTTGTCGCTTTGTTTCAGGATCATATTGGAAACACCAGGTTTCATCACATGTAACAATGGACTTCAAGAAGTTTGGATCGTTTTCAGCGGCTGAAATGATGTCTCTGCAATGTGCACTTCTCATTGCTTTTTGTTCAGGGGTTAAAGTGTGTGGAACAAATTCAGCACACACTTTTGTTTTGCCCAAATCTTCAATCAGGATGGTTCGAATTGTTTCTTTGTTGATATTTAAAGAGTCTTCCATCATTCTCAGTGACGCACAGCGATCGTTTGTTACGAAATTTCGTACTTTTTCAAGAACTTCAGGTGTTCTATATGAAAATGGTCTTCCACTATGCTGATGATCTTCTACCGTATCTCTTCCGTCCAAAAAAGTTTTGTGCCACACAAAAACATTTGATCTACTTAAACAACAGTCACTGTAAACTTGTTTCATGAGTTGGTATGTTTCCGAAGCACTTTTACCAAGTTTTGCGTTAAATTTAATTACAGCTCTTTGCTCTATCTTAAAAAATCAACATGAAAAAAATTCCCTTCTGCAATGAACGCTCGCCTTCTCTCAGATACTTAACGAAATGCGCACAACTTGTTGGCAGTGTGTCACCAGACGATGGACGTTATGACGCATGCGCATTTACACTCACAGCGCCATTACAACCAGCGCTCTGGGACGAGTCTTAAAACTTATTTGACACACTGTGTATGTTGTAAATTACAACTGATCGGTCTAAAAACAAGACTGCAGGTAGTAACAAGTGAGTGAGCATATATGCCTTTGCGCTCACTTCCGACTTACTCAGAAGTTCTTACAAGAATCAACAGCAGTTTACTATACAATACCATAACTTGGAAGAACAATACTATGAACTCGTCCCTCTCATTAGTGATTTTTTAAACTTTACTGATTTGATCGTATTAATAACTAATAATAGTGAGCAATCTAGTGTTTTTGTGCAATTTATGTTTTATTTCATTTCAATAAAAGCTTTATAATTTCAGTTCCAAGTAGCGTCATTCCCAAACTAGCTTTCTGAAATCACACAGTTACATGAATATTTTGGTGAAATTCAAAAATCATGGACACAGCTACATTTGTAGTTTATTATTGATTGAGACAGAGTTTTCCAGAGGTGACACCGAAAAAGTTGTCTTTGAAAAGGGGGCTTTGGGAAAAAATTTTTGAGAAACTATATTCTAGAACAAAACTGTTGAATAGATAACTACCATGCCATGACATTCAGATAAAATACCCTATATACGAACACATTGAAGTTGTTTAAGTTGGATTTTGCACTATAAGGGTACATTACAATTTTAGGTGGATGAAATATTAATGATTATTTTGAATAGTGATATTTAGGATATTGTAACTGGTCGAATTCATACTGGTATCCGTACGGAAAGCTCTCATATACAACCAATACGACACTACAATAGAACACAGATGACCTTTCCGGTCTATGAAGACAATTTTAAACCTTATTTAAAAATTGAATATCAACGACAAATAAACATATATTATTGTTTTAAAATTCAAATCTGATGGAGTTTTTGTATGACCAACAGCCTTCTCTCGTTCGACTTTAAAATTACTTGCGAGAAATAACAATATCCGAGTCCATGATGTCTGCAAATCCTCAAATCGATGGTTTATTAATTCTTATTGTTTTAGAGATTATAAAGCAGTTTAAATATAGTATTGAAAGACAACTATATATTGTACTGTATTTGTTGAAATATAAAACTATTATGCATTTTAATTTATGAATCAATGTTACTATATTAGTATTCGTTCCTATTTGTTGGTTATTAAATAATTGTAACCGTTTCAATGTGATAGTATAAAGCTATAATTAAACCAATAATAACAGTCACTATGTATTTATGGCTTGCACAATATTGCTATGAATTGTTTTTCAATATTCAATTAAATTATCATTTCAGTTGAAATGTTTTGATGATTTTTGAGGATCTAATCAACATGGGCCATTCATAAATTTACATTATGTAAGATAGATGTTCACTTTTAAAAATTCGACATCCTCCTCCAAACAATCAAACCCGTTCCCAGCAATATGCTGTTCCACCCCTGAGAATTGGTTTTCTTACAACAACCCTTAGTTTGCAGAAAAATCTTTATGGTATTCAATTTAAGATGCATAACATACCTCATCAAGACATCAATTTTCATGTACCTTTCAACCTGTGTAAAATGATTTAATATCAGTTGATGTGTACTAAAAGGACAGTAGAAAATAACGCAATATTTGGCCATTTTCGTAATGATTTTCAGTATAAATTTTGTAAAAGATAATTACTGAGAAATCTATACTTTTCAAAAGTAAATCAAACTTTTAGTGTCCGGATTATAAGTAATTGATATAGGTTGTATAGTTCAAAGTTTATTTTGATAAGTACATATAAATACTTTCTGAGAAATATTTCATTTACCACTGAATATTCTTGTTATTTTACAAAAAATCATGTTCTCGTTCAAGTAGCTGCTATTTTAATTACTTATTTATACTATTTTTAAGTACTATTGTTATTTAAATATCCAAGAATATGTTGGGCAATAACTTGTGATTGTAAAGATTTTAAAATGAATACTTTTTCTCATTAAAACTTTTAATACTGAAATACCCAGTTCGCAATTTATTATCCTTTCCGTAGTAATTTTTGAATATCAAAAATCTTACCCTCGATTAAATTTGAGTAAATTTAGCTGTAATAACCTAATTTTATGTCAAACTTGATTTTAAAGAACAATATAAACGTTTCATAAAACAACAAATAATATTTCTGATTTAAAATTTGTGTTTCGTCAGTTATAAAACATTCACTTCTTGTGTATAAATGCTGAGAAGTTGGAAAGCAATCAACTATCATTTAAGCAATTTTCATTCATTTATGTAAATCTTAATTACATAAATAACAGCAAAGTATAATTAAAAAAGTTTAAAATAACAGTACATAGTATAATTAAAAAACTATAAAACTTCAAATCGAAATGAATAGCTCCGTAAGAGAATTCAGGTCTCCACCATAATCTTCAAAGAATATATTTTAAATACATCTACCGTAGATCACATATAGATCATAACACATTATCACTTTATCATGCAATCAATCAAATTAAATGTAAAATCTTAGAGTTTATAAATTGTACATCTTATAACCATGTGAATTGAATGAGTCCAAAAAAATCTTGTTTTACAGCACTAAAACATTTTTAAAATTGTTACTTGTGACTATTTTATACAGAAGCTCAAAGATAAATATGAATGACATTAACACCCTAACACATTAATAATCCCTTAACGCATCATTGAGTCTTATAAACATTTATCACATTTTACTGAACAGGCTATCTGTATTTTAGTTGTCTTTTTGTAATAATTTTATTTTGATTTCGTAAAATTTCCAAGGCTCAAATTTTTTGAGATATCTTGATGTGTGAAAATTGCAAAATACATCTTTCGATAGTTTTATGTGTATTTAAAGTTGAGTTAATTCTTTTCGTTACACATTTTCACTGTTATACAAAAATTGATAGTTTCGGAAGTTTCCAGTCTAAGTTTTCAGTTATTGGAAAACCGATGAAAACGCAAAAGCATCCCATTTTAATGATCTCTTACGAATCGATATTTTTGAAAAACCTATAATAGCCTTCTTATTTCATATGGATCTTTTGAAAATTGGCATGTTTAAGAAATAAAAACATAACCTGATTTCATTATTGACCTAAAAATCGACGTAACTTAAAAAAAATAAAAATATGATAACTTTCTAATTTGATATGGATCTTCTGAAAATCAACATAACTTTAAAAAAATAAAAATATGATAACTTTCTAATTTGATATGGATCTTCTGAAAATCAATATAACTTTAAAAAAATAAAAATATGACAACTTTTTAATTTGGCATGGATCTTCTGACAATCGACATAGCTTTTAAAAAGTAAAATATGACAACTTTCTAATTTGATATGGATCTAAAAATTGACCATAGCTTTTAAAAATAAAAATATAACGACTTTCTAATTTGATATGAATCTTCTGAAAATCGACATAACTTAAAAAAATAAAATATTGCAACTTTCTCTAATTTGATATGGATCTTTTTAAAACCAGGATTTAAAATACCTCCCAAACTGGAGGTATTAGAATTTTTTATTTTGGGGGAGCTCTGCATTATTTTCCGTTTCAAACGAGTGACCTTTCCAGGCGATTGGGTCGTGGGGAATATCTGGAAACGTTTCCGCCCTTTCCATGTGCGGTTTGAAGAAGCGCAAATATCCCGCGTTTATATTCCATATTGGAAAGGGGCGTTCACCTCCTGCGAGCCGGCTCCGTTCTGATTTGTCACTGTAGCGCCTCCAATAGCGAGACGCCACATGATATTGGGTATTAATATAGAGTCTGCGTCTCCTCTTGCGTCACGAAACTTCTCATATCCTCATAGACCAATAAAAAACTGAACAAGGAAGAGGCGATCCCGCGAATAACCAAAAGGAGCCAAGAAAGCGGGGACTTACCTTATTAGAAAAATGCTGGAGAGGGAAAGATGCAGAGGGATGCTGTGTAGAGATTGGATTTCACGGAGCCTCTGTTAAAAAGCCGAACTGCGCAGGGCTTTAAAGTTGAAAAGGTCCCAGAGTCGCCAAACATTACCGTGCGGGAGGATCGATGCTCATGCAGGACACGTATGGCGACATGCTAACTAGCTGCTTGCCCCCGTCACTCGCAAAGAAGCGGTCTAGATCGGGCTTTTTCAGCCAATCGAAAGTCCTCGCCTTACTCCAGCTCCCTCTCCCACAGAAGCTTCCCAACAACTGCCTCCCAAAGGGTCTCAAACTTTTCGCCTCGTCTTTTAAAAACAAAAGAGCTCCACCTCTGCTGCTCCACGGAGGGACTTATTAGCACTCCAAATTCAAATCGAGTAGCTCACTACAGATAAATATGGACGCTTTATCTGGCGTGCATTTCCATACCTCTGAGCTGATGGATTAGTTTATATTGCTTACATAAGGCCCGTGCATACTTTTACAGGCCAAGAGCTACGTCTAATTTTCTGCGATCACTTTGTAATAAATTACAGAGTAATAACAATAATTAGACCATCGATCAAGTAATGTATCTAATTGCGGAAACATACAGATTAATTTACCTCGTCTTTAAAAACAAAAGAGCTCCACCGCTGCTGCTCTACGGAGGGATTTATTAGCACTCCAAATTCAAATCGAGTAGCTCACTACAGATAAATATGAACGCTTTATCTGGCATGCATTTCCATACCTCTGAGCTGATGGATTAGTTTATATTGCTTACATAAGGCCCGTGCATACTTTTACAGGCCAAGAGCTACGTCTAATTTTCTGCGATCACTTTGTATTAAATTACAGAGTAATAACAATAATTAGACCATCGATCAAGTAATGTATCTAATTGCGGAAACATACAGATTAATTTACCTCGTCTTTAAAAACAAAAGAGCTCCACCGCTGCTGCTCTACGGAGGGATTTATTAGCACTCCAAATTCAAATCGAGTCGCTCACTACAGATAAATATGGACGCTTTATCTGAAGTGCATTTTCATACCTCTAAGCCGATGGATTAGTTTGGATTTCTTACATAAGGCCCGTGCAGACTTTTACAGGCCAAGAACTACATTTAATTTTCTGCGATCTCTCTGTATTAAATCACAGAGTAATAACAATAATTAGACCATCGATCAAGTAATGTATCTCATTGCGGAAACATACAAATTAATTTACCTCATCGAGCTCGAAAGTTACTAATTTTGTCATACTTCCAACCAAAATGCATCTTCTTAGAACGACACAAAATTCAGGAATACCACTTGTAGGTGGATTTAATGCATATTTTAATAAATCAGGAAATTATTTTTATGGCAACTATTGAATTTCTAAAATAGTACAGTATTAAAGTGATAAAAATACCTTAAAAACTAAATGATCTGTCAATAAACAAAGAAAATAAAAATTAATTTCCCGGGTTTTGAATGTGTTGGAGACAATAAAAATTTGCATTTAATTAATAAAATGTAAACTAATGCAGTCAAAAAGATTATGCTCTTTATTCTTCATTTTAATTTAAAATGTACATATTTAATGATTTGCAGTACTTTCGTAAATAAAAAGCATCCTCAGGTGAGAGAATGAGTACAGCCTTTACCTTCTTTTATTACGACACTAATTTAATTGTTTCAAAAAGGTAAATTATTTTAGATTTGTTTACATTGTATCAGATATATCCTTAGAGTACAATTTAAATATATTTTATTTTTATGCAAATAAGATAACAATTGAAAATACTAAAGGTGAAAATAATTTAATATTTAATTACTAGTTCTGACATTACTATAATCGATAAAAAAAATTGCATTTTTGTATTTACCGTTTAAAAATTTAGGATACAAATTTAAGCTTTACCGCTTTCTGAAATATTTTAAATAGGTGATACAGAATAAATGACAACAAAAAATATGAATAATGAGGAATTTTGTTTGTTTTAATAGAAAAAATTGTAGACTTACAAAATTAGGGCGTAGTTTCAATCTGTAATTAATGTATGCGTAAGTAAGATTTTGAGTTACTTTGTATTGATTAATTGAAAATTATATATTTAAGTGGAATATATGTATTTTTGGTTTCAAAGTACAGTTTTTAAAGTACATTAAACCTCTGAGCGCCAATGAGATTTTCCAGTAGAGTAGTGTTGCATGCAGTGAATTAATGACTAAATAACCACATCTAGTGGTAGAGGAAATCATAGGAAAGGTTCTCTTTATCAAGAAGGTCAAAATCGGTTAAAGGTCTTGAAGGGAAAACTGCATGTTGCTTGGTAATCGATAATTAAAGCCGGTTGTGTTGCACTGGAGCAACACAACGGGCTATTGGCTACGGTCCGGGATTATTCCCCATGGGAAAGATCCGAGGACCACATTACGTAATTTTGTACCATGGTCAGATGACGAGGTCAACACCTGAGCTGGCATCCCACTCTCCAAACTTCCACACCAAGCCAACGTGAGGACATTTGAGGCCATGATAGATTTAACGTGCACCAGCTCCGTGTACATGACGGTCTTTGGCTAGACCAAGTTTCGAGACTGCATGTTGCAGAACGGATGTATGCATTTGAACCAGGTTAAAACAATAAAATGAATTTTCTTCACATCTCTTCAAAGTTCTGTTCATAGATCATTATCCCGACAGTTCTGTTACAATGCAGAAGCTGACTTAAGAGTTCATCACTTACACACCCATATACATGCATATACAAAAGAAGTATATCTCGATTTCTACTTATATGTGGACGTGATGAATCTTTTAATGCAAGGCTCCCCGTTTAAGGAAATATATTGGGCTTCACCGTACAGAGGGTGAATGGGTAAGAAAACCTGTTTTACAGAGTAGCTTATTTTCCTCTAGGTCCCTCTCCTTCAACAGATTTTCCAATTTTATTGTTTTACCCTTAATTACCTTTAATGAAACTGAAAATTGTAGCTATATCGTAGATAATTATATAAATGAGATAGAAACAGACTTCGGAATTTGTTTCCAACCAGGAGTCAACGGAGAGCTGAATAAGCCCATTATATACTCAAATATTGTAGCTTACTATGGAATGTAAAAGTTTGCCTCAACTAATGATATGAAGAAACCTGTCTATGATTACACATCACACAAAGTTTTGGTCATCACTTACTGTCTGTTTTTACTTCTTTAAAGCGATTTTAATCATGACGTTTCTCCCTTCAAACTGAACTAAAAAGTAAAGCATAAAAATCGTGTAGAGTAAAAAGCAATTTCTCCCTTGTGTGTTGGTTCAGAAACAGAAACTTTCCTCCCATCCATTTTCTTTGAGTGAACGAGTTAAGAGGTTTGCTAAACGAACCGAGGTGTTGCTGTCTATTTTCAACCATGATACCTGTTTTCTTTTTAAACATGAAATTTCGTATAAAAACTGTTTATGATAAAGTAATTGATGACAATGGTTTGGAGAGCATAAGTCAGCTCTTCTCTAAATTATATTCCTAAAAAGGCATATAGACTGCTTCTTTCCTTCGACCTATGATTCCAATAAAGAAACCGATAGATTTGGATACACATTTATATTTTATACCCCTTATTTTCTAAATAGAGACATGGCCATATTGGGAAAAAAGCATAACTCACGAAGTCCGATTTCAAGAAAAGAGATAAATAAGCACAATGCCCATGAAAGGGTACACCACGGAATAAAATATACTGTCAGACAAAAATATAATAATATAATAAAATATAATGTAAGACAAAATTTTAGTTTCTAAGTCAACGATAAAAATCTTAAAAAATTTAGTAGTGTCAAAGAAAATGTCTGGCCTTGGTGGTAAACTACACACATGTCGAAAAAGTAAAGATAATACTAAATTCGTATCAAGCAAGATTACCTTATTTTAAACCAATACAGCATGATTGGGATGCTCTCAGACGTCCCTTCAGCCTACACAACACCGCCAATGACCAAATTTAGAGCAATAACTGCTCTAGTGTGAGAATGGAACTTCTTATCACAGAAATTATTGGACAGCCTTGTGTAAAGCCTGTCTGCACGTTGTGAAGCCTGCATTAGTGTCAGAGGCCAGCACATTCTCTATTAGGTTGCTTTCAACAGAACAAAAAAAATGTCTTTTCAAAATAAATAACTCATACTGCCATTCACACTAACTAAACACTTTTTTCATTTCTTTAGTTCCTAGAAGCACCACGAGACATGAGGATGTTCTTATTTTATTCCACATAGCTTGTGGAATATTCGTTTGTCATTTGAAGTGCTTCGGTGCGGGTACTTGGCATGGGATTTATCTCGGATTGAATATTCCTAAATTTTTGGATCATATCTCGGCTTAGAACAAGACTCATTAAATAACAAAACAAAAAATTTTACTGTACAGCTATTTAAAGACTAAATATCAGTTATTAGGACAAAAAGTAAAAACTAATTATTTTGATAGTATTCTGTATCTTTTAAACAGATAACAATATGACAATATATTTTTCATCATCATGAAAAAATCTTTAGTGTCACCGAAAAAATGTCAGTTATTGAGTTTCTGCTCTAAGCAGAACGATATGGGCATTTGTTATCATCATAAATTGAAAAATAGGCTGTTTTCTTAAACAAATCTTGATGTAATTGCTTCTTTTAAATTTTTTGTGTATTATATGAAAGTACGTGAATCTATATTTTTGAGCAAATATTATGACTACGCGTAATAAGATAAAAAAATTTAAATACAAAAAATATCTGCTTTACAGAGGGTGCATTTTGTATGCTGATCTCAGTAAATAGGCAGATATTTTCTTATATGGCTACGTAATAAGTTATAAAATTTTAAATATAAAGAAATATTTGCTTTGCAAAGGATACATTTTGTATACTGATCTCCGTAAATAGGCAGGTAAATATTTGTTCTGACATCGGGATTTGACGGAACTATATTTTAGATTTCTTTTACGCTGTGGCAATAAATTCTGATTGGATAGTTTATTTTTAGAATAAGCAGTGTACGAAGAGAGCGTCCTTTTCTTTGAATGCATGGGGGCATTTTTCGTATTGCGTAACTTTTCCTTGTTGCAAATTTGTGAAATATGAGGCATCTTGAAGTGATATGCTAAGAGCAGGGAAAGAAATGAGTAGATTGCTAAGCTGTGTTTCACTCTGGCAATAAGTTCTGATTGGAGAAATTTATTTTTAGAGTACGGAGTGTATGAAGAGCGTCCTTTTCTTTGAATGCATAGGGGCATTTTTCGCATTGCGTGACCTTGCTGTAAATTCGAGTGTGTGAAATATGAGGCATCTTGGAGTGATATGTTAAGAGCGTGGAAAGAAATGAGTAGATTGCTAAGCTGTGTTTCACTCCGGCCTTCCATCTCCCCTGTGACAATGCAGTGTCATAGGGACGTGTCAAGGGAGGAATTCAAGGATCGAGGATGGCCGAGGGGGAGAGACGAATGAAATAGAGCGCGTACTCGTATGTCTGATTGGTGCAGGGGGAAAGGGGTCAGAATAGAAGACAAATCTCTCGCATCCAATGACAGTGTCCAGCGTCCTCCTGGAAATAGCCACCGAAAGTAGCGATTACTAGGCCAGTCGGCCATTAAGGAACACCAGTCTTCTCTTGGAAAAGGAATAAAAGGGGACTATATGAGCCATAGATCATTGAAACTGCACTCTCCAGGGAATGGTTGCCATGACGACCAAGTGAACTTTTTTGTTCAGGTGACAGCAGGAAGGGGACACGGCCAACTGGTCACCTTCTTCGGACATTTCCTTTCTCGTGTCCATCTCTTCCTTTTTCTTTCTTATTCGGTATGTCTCTGACACGTTATTTTCTCCTTCAACAATTTGCAATTTCGGGGTGGACCGATTTTTTGTAACGTTTTTAAAGGTTTGTCTTTTTTATGTGGTGTCTGGGGAACAAACGATCATAATTCTCGGGATCAAATTAAATGGCTCCTGCACAAGATAACAGTTGAGGTTGAGATTTATCCGCCCTTCGGAGAAATGCTTCGCTGAAGTTGAGTACTAAAGTTAGAGTGAGAGCCTTATTAAAATTTCCGGTTACATAGCTAATAAAAGGACTTATCGAGCAGTCCCGTTTTATAAACAGTTTTAAAATTTTCTTATAACTAAAATACTTTAATACTTTTTAAAATTTTCTTATAACTAAAATACTTAAGTAACTTAAATCGATTTCAAGCAAATGCATTCATTCCTAATAAATTAAAATGCACGCAAAAATGTTTTGAGCTTATTTCATGAAATATTAATTTAACAATTAAGTGTAGCCTGAAACTCCTTGCTGATATTGCAAATGCCTTAGTTTTATAAAAAAAAACTGAAGTATATCTTTTGAACATTCTTGAACATTTGCCTCTACTTCAAACTTTTCAAAAAGTCCAGCTTTTATAGAATATGAAATATTTTCTTAAAAAAAATGATTAAATCACATAATTAAATGAAAATATTTCCCTATCCTACACGCAAGACAGCAGTTATACTTTCACGTCCTGTAATGACTCTTTTCTTATGATCTATTTTGTATATTTATCTGCAGCATTCACACACACACAAGTCCTATTCCTCAACATCTCAAGTAAAACTCTCTTCGGTTGTATCACACTCTTATTCACGTTAGCACTAATTTGTACTCTAAATTCCAGCCAATTGTGTAAACTTCTTAATGTATACGCTGTTAAACCGTACTGTAAGTAATATATACTTCAAACTTTGATTAATTCTTTTAATAAGTTTTTAAGGTTTTGAGAATTTAACATTTTTGAATATCACCAATCTTTGTCTATATGTCTATATTTACATGGTGCCTTGCTTGAATTCTGAAACTGGAATACTTCTGCAGTTGATGAGTTGTTTGGGTAGATAATGTCATTATAATATGAACCTATCAAGTCTGTTTTCATCGTTCGTGTTGTTAATTTTCCCCATGAACGCTTTCATTAATACTTCTGAAAGAGTGATATATTTTTATGACCAATTTATCAATACAGATATCTTAGGATGATCTAAATAATAGCTTAACCAATCCACATGGTTTTTTTATCCTTGGATTCTTTATAAAATCGGCTTACTTTTATATATACATACTGATTAACTGCTTCCTTTTGGGTCATATACATCACTAACAACCATTCAAGACTCAGATTTGATTACAGCTAGTAGCTATTTTCAGTGATTTCTAATGATCCAACGATACTAAATTTGATGTTACAGCCACGGATTTGTTTTAACCTCCTTGATTTACCCTATGACAAAATGACAGTATTGCAGCAAACCAAAGTAACAGTGCTTATAATAGTAGTCTTTTAGTAGATATTTTCCATAGCACACTGTCCCATGCAACAAAAAGTAACATTCCCTAATCTTCAATTGTGCAGTTTCATAGTTCATATAATATTACGTATTTAAGAGACTTGTCTAGGATTCTAACCTAGAACTTTTGTTATCGAAGTTCATTATCAGAAATCTGAGGTGAGCCATTCCTCCTGGGTCAAATAGAATCTTTCTGGTTTCGACGTTTCTGATAAGATCTTTTGTTCCTTCAAGATAGTTCAGTTCGTTATTAAGTCCAAAAGACTACCAAAATTATGTTCGAAAATATCTGTTGCTGGAAACTTTGGTAGTAGAGTAGCTGCTTAATATCTGAACTTATGAAACTATGCTGTCATAATTGTGTCTTTTAAAATTGTCCCCATTTTAAAACAATAATATTATCGAATTCATTAGTGATTTAGCTATATTCGCCGCCGTGCATGTTCCTGTTAATTTTACCACGGGACATTATCAAGTGAATCGTGTTCCCAATGACGATCACTCAAAAACTTTTCCACCGAAATCAATTTTCTCCCCCGAATCCCACAAAATAAAATTACCCTTTGCTGCTGAAGAAAAATTGTTTTTCCACAAACGCAATTTAGTCGCAACTCTCATTCGAGTGAAGTAAAAAAAGGAGCGAAGAAAACAGAAAGAAAGGCACAAATCAATTTGGCATCTAGGATAGAAATTTACATTTCACAGCATCTCAAATATGCGTCCTGATATACACGAAGAAACCGGGAGCGTAAATCTGTATATAAAGGGGAAAGAAATCTTTTCAGGGTCCCAGCCAGAATCGCTCATCGCAGAACAATGGCGACTGTCTTCCATTTCCCTTCTACGTGGGGTCCTTCGTTTGGGGGACCTATCATTCATTGCTCAATCTTAAGAGTCTCCTTTCTTAGCGAGGTCTTCCTACGCTTCACGCTTTCGAAGGTGGATGCAGTTTTCATTACCATATAAACGAGAAAATTAGCATTCTCGAAAAGATGCGATTTTCATAAGAGGCATTTGTCGATCCCCCTATTATGGCCTGTGAATCCCGCAAAATTCCCACGACAAATCTTCTGGTTCTCTGTCGGGGAGATTAGACAGTATAAGCAGGATGATTTGGATCTCCAAGAGAAGCGGTCCATTCGGAGAGGAAAGGAGAAAGCGGGGAGTAATTCGGAGGATTCTTAGCAACAACAATGAAGCGAAGTTTGTGGATTAACTGAAATATGTGTTTGTGGACGGAAAGTAAAATTACGTGACTGATTTTCATCATTTGCTTGTACAGAAGAGCAGGATTTATAAATAAAAGGCTATTCACATATTAGATATCACTGTATACAACAAATTATGAACTGAATAATTCTAATGTAATGAAAAAGTAATGTATCTGTGTGAGTGTGGTAGGTATTTTTAACTAACGTCACACTACGGGCTATTGGTGACGGTCCGGGATCAATCCCAAAGGGAAAGATCTGAGGACAACACCACGTAATTTTGAACCACGGTCAGATGACGAGGCAACACCTGAGCTGGCACCCCACTCTCCAAACTTCCACACCACTGCAACGTGAGTATCTGAGTGTGAGTTTCATCGCAAGTAGACTTTGAATCGGTAGCCTATTTCTTTATATTTATTCACTTGTTTCATTAAATTTATTTTTATCCATAGACATACAAGAAAAAAAAATTTTATTTTCACTAAGAGACATATTGAACCGAGAGATAAGTGCCCCGAGTGAAAAATAAAGGCTTAAATTTTACAATCTGAAATTATTCTTTTAGGTTCGAACTAAAAGGAATTGAATCAGGAAAGTGCTGTAAATTTTTAATGAAAATATGAATGAATTCTACCCACATCAAATAAAGAAGTAGAATGTGTTTAAAGATCTTCAATATTTTGACTATCTTGCCCATTTTTAATTTCTTGTATTGTGTCACTTCCCTCCAGAAGATGTTCTGTCGTATTTCGCCAATCCAAATAGTGTTACTCTTTTCATGCAATGCATTTCAGACTTTATACCGTAGGTTTTTGTCTAATTAGTCCCACTCAACCCTTTTATCCAATGGTTAATTCATCCACTCATCTTTTCAGTGGTAGCAAGCCGTGACCATAGAGGGACAAACCAAGCAATGTAGTTCAGAAAATGATTCTTTTATCATCCACAAAGTACTAAAACTCTTAACATAGTAATATCCACGATGCATTAATATAGATCATAAGCAAAAAGATTCCTCTATGTCCCTAGTGAGGAATCTTGCGGTTCCCCATAATTACAGCAAGGTCCCAGTAATCCACCACTCACCCTTGCTTTCAACCCTTTATACATATATCCAATGGTTAATTCATCCACTCATCTTTTCAGTGGTAGCAAGCCGTGACCATAGAGGGACAAACCAAGCAATGTAGTTCAGAAAATGATTCTTTTATCATCCACAAAGTACTAAAACTCTTAACATAGTAATATCCACGATGCATTAATATAGATCATAAGCAAAAAGATTCCTCTATGTCCCTAGTGAGGAATCTTGCGGTTCCCCATAATTACAGCAAGGTCCCAGTAATCCACCACTCACCCTTGCTTTCAACCCTTTATACATATATCCAATGGTTAATTCATCCACTCACCTTTTCAGTGGTAGCAAGCCGTGACCATAGAGGGACAAACCAAGCAATGTAGTTCAGAAAATGATTCTTTTATCATCCACAAAGTACTAAAACTCTTAACATAGTAATATCCACGATGCATTAATATAGATCATAAGCAAAAAGATTCCTCTATGTCCTTAGTGAGGAATCTTGCGGTTCCCCATAATTACAGCAAGATCCCAGTAATCCACCACTCACCCTTGCTTTCAACCCTTTATACATATATCCAATGGTTAATTCATCCACTCATCTTTTCAGTGGTAGCAAGCCGTGACCATAGAGGGACAAACCAAGCAATGTAGTTCAGAAAATGATTCTTTTATCATCCACAAAGTACTAAAACTCTTAACATAGTAATATCCACGATGCATTAATATAGATCATAAGCAAAAAGATTCCTCTATGTCCCTAGTGAGGAATCTTGCGGTTCCCCATAATTACAGCAAGGTCCCAGTAATCCACCACTCACCCTTGCTTTCAACCCTTTATACATATATCCAATGGTTAATTCATCCACTCATCTTTTCAGTGGTGCTCCCAATCACTGAGAGTGAATCTCTCCAAGTTGTGTGTCAGGATTCCTGATTGTGCGTGCCCGACTAAATGCTAGCTGATATTTATGTCCATGGATATATGAGGGAGCCTCTTCATCTGCTAACTTTATTCCTTTTGGATAGCGATTTCTGATTAAGCCTCGAAGCAATCTGATCATCCACGAAAATGGGTTTCCGCCTAGATTAATCCGTCTGAAAAGAACCGTACATTTACTTCAATCACAGACAAGAAGGTCGACAGAAAATGGATTTCGTTTCTTAGGTTCTGGAAATTTCAAACAATGCTTTGTTTTGATCTTATTCTTCAACTCAAATATAAAACCTAGTGTATGCTTTTGGGAATTCAGTTGATAACTTGGGTAATTTTAATAGATTGTGGAAGTAATCCTTCGAGAAATTAAGATTAACCGAGCAAAACAGAAAGTTTAAGACAAGATTACACAATCGAACTTTTCCCTTTAATTTTATGTTACTATTATTGCATTCATTGTGACATTTTTTAATATTCGTTTTGATTTTGAGTTCCTTTTGGTTTCATGCAGTAGTTTGTGAAATGAGACTTAACTGTTTAAGGTTTTCATATATTTATTATATTATAGCAAGAGTATGTTTTTACATTCCATAATAGAATAAAATTATTTTACATAGTTGGAATACACACTCGCATCATATATTCTAAATAACAGTAGTCGGTCAACTTTTAATCACAAAGGATTAAATTCTTTAATAACTTCCTACGAGTCTTGTAAAAAGGATCTATGAAAATCATATCCAATAATAATACCGACTTTACAATTAAACAAAAACTGTGCGTAACCTTTCTCATTAAGATCTTTCAATTCTCAATGAACTACTGGTACGTGATCACAAAGGTGAAGAACGAAAAAGGAACTTGCTAACAATAATACAGCTTCTGCAATAAGAGCCCTATATATATATATATATATATATATATATATATATATATATATATATATATATATATATATATATATATACACTGCTGGCCACCCAAATTGCAACACCAAGAAAGACAAGAGATATCACAACAAAATTTATTTTGTAGATAACATGTTGACCAAGTATCAAGTGATTAAATTTATAGACTTCTGTGAAGTGTGGTTCCTGCCTAAATCAGTAGCCAGAGTAGCCGCCATTGTTGGAGATCACCGCTGCCACACGCCTCGGCATTGATTCAAAGAGACTTTGGATGTGTTCTTGGGATACAGCAGACCAAGCAGCTTCCACACGTTGCCAAAGTTGATCTGGTGTGGCAGCTGGGGATGTATTCTGGGTCAATCGTTGAGCAACCATGGACCACATGTTTTCTATCGGCGAAAGATCCGGAGAGCGAGCTGGCCAGGGAAGCAATTCAATCTGGCGATTGACGAAGAACCCTTGGACAATGCGTGCCACGTGTGGTCGCGCATTATCCTGTTGAAATATGGCTGTGGGCAAGCCCTGAAGGTAAGGAAGGACAACTGGCTCCAACACCTCGGAGATGTAGCGCTGGCTGTTTAAAGTACCGGTAATGCGTACTAGAGGAGTGCGAGAGTGATATCCAATACCGCCCCATACCATAATACCCGGTGCAGGACCAGTGTGGCGGTGCATAACGCAGCTGTTCAGCATCCTCTCTCCACGGTGTCTCCAGACTCGAATCCGACCATCGTGGTGTTGCAGACAGAAGCGTGACTCGTCATTAAAGACAATTTCATTCCATTCTGCCGTCCACATCCTTCTTTCATCGCACCATTGGCGGCGGAAACGTCTGTGGTTCTGCGTCAAGGGTAGAGAAGCAATGGACGTCTTGCGGACAGACCACTCTGCTGTAAACGGCGTCGAATGGTACGCGCAGACACTGGATGATGCGGTACAGACTGAATGTGCTGTGCTATAGTTCGTGATGTGGCTGAGCGATCCGTCACTGCCATACGCACAATATGCCTGTCATTACGTGAAGTGGTGCACTGAGGTGGATGCGATCGAACACGTCGGTCCGTCGTACCCTCCTGCATCCAACGATCACATATCCGCATTACAGTTGTTTGGTTTCGTCCAACACGACTACCGATTTCCCTGAAAGATAATCCACAATCTCGGTAGGCCACTATCCTTCCTCTGTCGAACTCGGATACTTGATCAAAAGATGATCGCTGTTTTCTACGAGGCATAATTGATCGTTTTTTTTGAAAAAACCACAAGAAAAACACAATTGCCGTACTTGAAATCGTCGAAATCTCCAAGCGAAATAGCGCTTTGAAGTGGCGCCACAGGCGCGCGTGATGTGCGTCTGCGCTGAAATTCTAATCATTTGCATATCTCACCTCCGCTAATGCATGTTGTAAATTTCATATTATTTGCATGCTTCCTTCAGGGTGTTGCATTTACGGTGGCCAGCAGTGTATTTCAGACAGAATATATATATATATATATATATATATATATATTCTGTCTGGAATTAAAGTTCTCTCTAAAGACTAGCTATTAGAGATTATTGCTAAACGAACTATTTATACATTTAACACTATGAATTTAACTATACATTTACTAACACTATACATTTAACACTTACATAACTACGCAGGTAATAAATCAATAAATAATTTCGAAATCGCATTGTATTGTATCACATTGGTTGGTCTGGAGTCATTTAACTTTCTTCATTCAACCTTTTAACTAAACGTTTTCACAATTTTTAGTCTCCGGAGAGTAAATTAAATAAAAATCTGAAGTTTTAGTTTTTTGAAATAGTTCTCTTCACACCCTTTCTAAGTCATGGAATAGCCCTAATTATGAGAGTATCAAATAGTGCATTTTCATAGCAAACAATTTACCTTTTGTAGTACTTAATTTATTTAACCCGACCCGACTGAAGACATGCAAAAACAACTAATTGCATAATATTTTATTACACTTTACGTTTACAAAATTAAACAAATTTAACAGTGTTTTATTCCAATCAATTGGAAAACTCAAATGAGTGGCTGGTGAAGAGTCTAATTCCATGTGCAGAAGTCTGTTTATCATGTTTTCCATGGCTGATACGGTTTCGTAAAGGCGTACGAGATATACTTTCTAAAGTATGCTTTTCTAAACTGAGACGATGAAGTATAAATATACTTGTTTTAAATTTCCTTTTGCTTAGTATTTATTTTCATACCGTAACCCCATTTAAAGGTAAAACTACTCAAAATCTCTATTATTTTCTTTTTCATGGGAGTGAGACGCAGTAAAACGGTTGGAAGAGTAGCAGATTAGCAACCGGAGGGTTGCGAGTTCGAAACTCGATCCTACCAAAGGCCGTCGAGTACATGGGGACTGATGCACGTTAAATCTATCGTGGCCTCAAATGTCCTCATGTTGACGTGGTGTGAAAGTTTAGAGTGTGATGTGCCAGATCAGATGTTGACCTCGTCATTTGACCGTGGCTCAAAATGAAGAGGTGTTGTCCTATGATCTATCCCATCGGGATTGAACCTAAAATGTCGACAATACCCCGTTGTATTGCTCCAGTGTGACGTAAATTTAACTACCAACCTTTGAATTTTTCACATTTGTGCAACTTTTTTTTGAATAAAATGAAAATATTTAGAATTTCTTTACCCTTGTAGGGGAGGTGGGACGTTTGAGGTCCCTCCTCATTGGAATGGTTGGAATGGTTAAAGCTAGGTATGTTAAGGCTGCTAAGGTATATAAATATTACCTCGTTTGATGTTAAAGCTTCTAAGGTATATAAATATTACCTCGTTTGATAGTATGATTTCTAGCAGTGCTCTAGAGGGGGTGATATAAGGGGCCCACCACACATTAAAAAACAAAAAATCTAAATAGTTGTTCCAGTGCGACGTTAATTTAAAACTACCTACCTACCTCGTTCACAGGTGAATGTTTTGTAGAGAATAGTATATAAATTATTTTACTTTCTACATTTTCAAAAATTAGTTTTACGTTTATAATGTTTTAAAAGCTTAATTTAGAATAAAATTAAAAATCGGCGCCTAATAAGACCGATCCCTCTGGGAATTGGAACTCGTCCTCTAACAGTTATTCAAAATTACGTGGTGTTGTCTTCTGATCTTTCCTTGCGGGTTTGATCCCGGACCGTCGCCAATAGCCCGTTGTGTTGCTCCATTGCGACGTTAATTAAAAACCTACCTGGGAATTGGAAATTTTGTGTCGAGTCCCTTTCGAAGCCAGGAGAGACAATATGTCAGTTTACTTCGTTTCGTTTCCTTGCGATATGCCCCGATATTTATTTACAAAATGCTTCTTCACACGCTACAATGTCTCGTATTCTAATTCTTGCAATTGTTAAGAAGAATAAAAAAGGGAGCTTTGCCGAATAATCGATGCAGGACAAAGCACGTAACTGGCAGCCCACGTGCCCACACGTTCCCGAGCAGCCCCCATCTTGGTAAACATGAGATGTCCGCAGCAGCGGTGGCCGCATTGTGTTTTAATAAGCGGAGAATTTCAAAATACGGATCCGTAAAAAAGACTTCTCGGGAGAAAGAAAAGGCGAAATAATTTTTGAGCAGAAAGAAGAGCAAAATAAATCAAAACAAAAGTCCCATATTCCTCTGTGGGTGCTTTGGAGCGAGAGATTAAATAGCTTCTTTTATTCTTCTCTTGTTATGCACTCGGGAAGTCACCACGAAAATAAAAAGCCTCCTCTCTCCCCCATAAAAAAATGAACGTTCAAAAAGTCTAAAATAAGAGCGCACGAAGGGATGAAAATGCAAGAGTTCCATGATTCGCACTGACGTGATGCGACTCTCAAGTGGGAAAACTCAATTACAGTGTAACGCTGGCTTGCTCTTATTGAAGAATATTTTTATTCAAGAAGACAAGTCAATCTTAAGATTAATGCTATTCACTGGGCACGGGAAGCCACGTGGGATCAAACCATGACTTCCCTCGCTCTCTCTCCAGCTTTTGACTTAATGATAGGAAAAAAATAGAATAAAATGCAACCGATATAACACAATAATGGGGGGTAGTTAATATGAGAAGCGTGCTGCATGTTTACTGCTTTTTCTCCTTCCATTCTTCTCTGCAAGAAAATGGTCTATTGTTTTGCTTTTGCTTTCTTTTTTCAATTTTCTGTTATCATGAAGATCGATGGAAACCATAAGGCGTTAACTTCTTACTGGAGTTTACTTTGTGTCGCCTCCTAAGTAAAGATGCGTTGGGGGAGACGGAGTTTCGATTTTCGATTAACCGGATTTTCGGTTAACTGCGGTTGGGGCAATGTTCTAGAGAATTATTTCCTCCATTCGGTCATCCATAAGTTCTTAAATAAAGCTCTGCTCTCAACGTAAAAGTATTGTATGAAGAATTCTTGTTTTAGATTGGTTGTTTGGGGGTTTTGTGGCGCAAGGGCCATACTTGGCCATGCTACGCCAAACACGAGACATACAATATCAATTAAAAGACATACACACACAATGAAAGTTTTACTGACTCAGAAGAGAGAAATACACCCAGGGAGGAATCTTGTAGGATACGGTAGGTACTTAGGGTAGAATCGCACTGGAGAAACACAATGGGCTATTGGCGACTGTCCGGGATTAATCCGGAAAGATCCGAGGACAACACCTCGTCATTATGAACCACGGTCAGATGACGAGGTCACGCCTGATCTGGCACCCCACTCTCCAAATTTCCTTACCATGCCAAACTCTTTGAAATATAAAATATGTACCGTAAGTCGTTAAATTTTCACTATAAAATAAAATAAACCTTGTTGCAAAGCTGATACCTAAACATTCACATTATCATTTAGTAACTCGTGAGGTTATAAGATATGGAATTTTAGCAACGCAGATGAAATACAATATAATTTTGTTTTGTATTTTCAAATCGCATAAACTTAATTTTCTTCTAAACAAATTTATCAATTTCTGAGTGTACCCCATTACTTACAGGAGGAAGAAAATACCCTTTGGGTATAGAATACACCATAATAGAAGCGAAAATAGTTTCATAAAATGTCATCTGGATAATAGTCCCTTTATGGAAATTTACAGTTGAGAAATGACGCTCTCTGAAAATAATAGATGAATGGGACATGGTTAATGTTGATATCTCTCAGGTTCCGAATCCGCATGGGGCCGTGGTATCCCAGTTGGAAGAGTAACGGATTAGCAACTGGAGGGTTGCGAGTTCGACACTTTGTCCAACCAAAGACAATCGTGTATACGTGTTCTGGTGCTCTTTAAATCTATCGTGACCTCAAATCTAACGTTGGAGAAATGTTGTCCTTGGATTTCCCTTCGGGATTGATCCCAGACCGTCGCCAATAGCCCTTTATGTTTCTCCAGTGCGACGTTAATTAACTACCTACCTGCCGAGATCACATGTGAAGCCTATTATGAATGCCTTTTTGGTGACTGTGTCAATATTCTTATCAGATATTTGAATTAGTTATTTTGTTCTAAGTTATTATTCAAGTCAATTAGTTTTAGTTTCTTCAAACATAATTATGAATTTAATTAAACGTCATAAAATAACTTTTACGTTCTAAAAATCCGCATAATAGTAAGTTCTGGTCTCATTGATATTTTAGTATACAATATTTTCTAGCCCCCTAAAATGTTAATGCTTTTGGCCTTTTTAGATAAGTCGCAACATTCTACGTAAGCTACAATACATCCTTGTAAAGCGATTCGTGAAAGCAATTTCCCTTCTACCGTACCCAATAAAGTATGAAGGCATATGCTGGCAAGGACGGTGCATAATTGAGACGAAAGTCCGAAAACAAAGTCAAATGTTTGTGTTTGACCACCATTAAAATGCTGTCCCCGAGTGTCCAGTCCGAGGGAGCGAAACAAAAGAGCTCTCGGCGAGATGTAATTGTTGCTCGAGACAAGAGCCTCCCAATGATGAGAGGGGCCGAATAGACTCCCCTCCTAACTAAAGAGAAAAGGATTAACAACTGTGATGAAGGTCATTTGAAATGATAGATGATGGTAAGATTATGCGGAAGAAGGGAGAGAAAGCGATAGATAGGATGCCACGACAAGCGACACAGATGGAAAGCAGTGAACTGATTGACGGAAGACAGGAACAATAGACATCCCCCACCTACTGTTAGGGGGCCCCGTGCAGGACCTCATTTACATGCGAATGGACCTGCTCGGCGGCCAGATAAATTGGATTTCCGCACTGCAGGCCCTGACGAATGGACGCTTTAATTTTATAACACAGAGGGCCGAGACCCTTTAATTCGGAAATGGGAGATTTCCATTGCTGGCAACCGACCTACCAATTTGGGCAATTGGATTCCCCTAAATCCTCTCTCCCCGGAACCCTCCCCTTGCTCTTCAACTCCCCCAAGAAACCAAGTCACTTACCCTGCGGGTTAATTTGGGTCAAGTTAGGCTTAACGCTTGTTATTTTGCCTCTCTTCCCGTTTCGCCCGCGCGTTATGTGTTTTATTTCCGCTTATCAACCCCGGAGAGGAGAAGGCGATATGGAAAAACATATTTGCTCACAAGTCAAGCGGAAGATGCACTCGCCCTTTTGATTTGTCATCTCGAGTTTCACCCTCCGGAGTCTATCCCCGTGCCCTTGTTGACGCAGAGGGATCCCCAGAGGGCTGCATTTAGATTATGCGATGATATCTGAGTGTCACTTAGGCACGCTTTTTATTGACACCCGGACGGCGAAAAAGTAGAGGCCTTGTTTTCCCTCGACTGCTCCGGTCTCGTAGAGTTATGCTTCCCCATTCGGACTGTCAGTTATCTCTTTATTTTGAAGCCGAGAGGGTTTTTCTGTACAGCTAAATACAGGGGGCGCTAGTGTTTGGGTAGCTTCTTTCGTAACCCTGTTTCTAGATTTTGTTATTTGAATTTCAGCTAAGAAAATTAACGCCAAACGTCGTCAGAAAAGCGATAAATCAAAAGAAATAGAGAGAGTGCTAGTGTTTGGATAACTTCTTTCGTAACCCTGTTTCTAGATTTTGTTATTTGAATTTCAGCTAAGAAAATTAACGCCAAACGTCGTCAGAAAGGCGATAAATCAAAAGAAATAGAGAGAGTGCTAGTGTTTGGGTAACTTCTTTCGTAACCTTGTTTCTAGATTTTGCTATTTGAATTTCAGCTAAGAAAATTAACGCCAAACGTCTCAGGAAGCCGATAAATTAAAAGAAATACAGAGGGTGCTAGTGTTTGGATAACTTCTTTCGTAACCCTGTTTCTAGATTTTGTTATTTGAATCTCAGCTAAGAAAATTAACGCCAAACGTTGTCAGAAAGGCGATAAATCAGAGTGATCTTAACCGGAAGTATTTTTTTATTATGTTATCCTGAAACACCTTCTCACTGCTTGTACGAAGTACCTAACCCTCCTGGTGGTTGTCTCGACGAGGTATCTCGAGACAACCACCTCGAGGTATTAGAAGAAAACTGACCAGATCTTGATCTCGTCATCATTAAAAATTGGCGATATCTTGATGACGAGATATCTTGTCATTAGCGAAATTAGTCAGATCTTGATGGACGAGATATCTCGTCTAAGCCACTTGGAGGGTTAAGCTTGCTAAGACTCCAGGTTCATCAGGTATTTCAATTGCTTTTACCCAACTGAAAACACTATTTAAGTTTGAGTCATTTTATTCCTTTAATTTTGCCTTTTTGACAGGAAAAATTGCTTTCCCGGAAGCTTGTTTTCCTTGTTTCTTTAATTGAGCTCTTATATTAATTCTGATTTTGCAATCAAGTTTCATCACTCTAAAGGGGTAAAACATGTTTGATGTACTAGTGACGGATATATTTTATTTTTAACAAGTAACCGAAAATTCTACTTATATTGTTGATAGTTTTTATACAATCCGGACTAGAATCATCAGCTGAAATTATATTTATATTTATTTGATCTATTTTTTATAAATTATATTTATTTGATCTATTTATTTGGTTCTTTATTCTCTGAAATGTTCATTAATATGGGTAAGCTTTATTTTTATATTATTTATTGACACGAGATGAGTGAAAAATAGCTATTCTCCAAGATCTGATTTTCGTTTCATACTTCAGTATTATAAGTGCACTTCCTATATATATCATGAAGGAAATAGTATTAAATCACTCGGTCTTTTATCTGAACCAATCTAGTTATTATCTTAACGAATCTAATTTTTTACTTGATTTAAGCTGACATTTAAATTTTACACACTTAGTATCTATTTAATATTTCATTGCTTTTATAATACCCGACTCAAGAAACTAATATAACTAATACTAAACTTTATTTCCACTCGTGTTTTCGTTATCTCATTAGCTGCTTTTCTTCATCACGAATACGCAAGGAGTGTTTTAATAATCTGAAATACTAGATCTTACTCGAATTGCATACTTTTTCACGTCAGTGATTTATTTGCATCTAATTTGGGAAGAACAGATCAGTAATAGTCAATTACCGCCATTTGACACAAGGAAATCTGTTATGTAGATCAAATAACTGACACCATATAACAAAAAAAATGTAATTTTAGAATAAACGTTTCCTTCATAAACAAATCGTCAGTTTAAAATACTACCTGAACTAAGAAATGTAAGTGAAAAGCTATAAAACAGTCCACGGTCAAAAACTGTTACATTTATAAATTGTTTAAAAAATAACTTAATACTTTAATATAATTAGAAATTTTAATTCAAATCATCATTTTTCGTACACAAAACAAATATGATAATTTTCGACTTGGACCTGTTCCTCAAATTTTGAGACGCCAGTCAGTTTAAGTAGTTAAAATTATTCATTTTCTCACCTCTTTTACATGAGTTAATGTCGCATTTTGTGGTTTTCAAGTCACATCAAACATTATATTTACATATTAGTTCTAACAAATTAATGTGATTAAAAATATACAATACAACGCGTGTCAATTTTCTCATTATATCGTCTACAAGTATTTATTGTCATCTGTCAACTTAAAAGTTATTCCATTAGGATGCGAAGCACAAAGACCGGCGTCTGATACAATCATTCCTAATATCTTTTGATAATATACTAAAAAAGATCACAGCTACTGACAAAAGTCTTAGTCTTTTAGAAAGTGCCTACTGCCATCCAGAATAGAAATGTATTCAAAAAATATATTTACCGTGAAAAACAATGTAAAATTATAGGTACAATATTTGAAAAACTACATCGCATAGCTATTTTGACAAAGCATTGCTTCGAAAAAGCTATTGTTTTAAAGGAAATAAGTCATGAAAGGAATAAGAACTACGAGCAGTGCATAACATCCAAGCTTCTCTTCCTAAAATACGAAACGGTAACGTAAAAAAGTTGAGGTAATTTAATAACTGCATCGAAATAATTCTGTATACTGTGAGGTTGTATCTGAAAAACGAATGTAATGAAACATTAAATGTCTATACAATGACATACTAAAACAATAAAAACTAAAAATAATGCAACACTGACTATAAAATGCACCCATCAATCAGAAATTATAAATTTGAAGTAATCGTACTGAGTGTATGATAAGATCATTAAAAGTATGCAAAGCGTTCCAAAACGTCCTGTACAAGGGAAGGAAATACAAAATTAAACTGCATTCACATAAGGATATATGTCTTCAAGCGCCACCTGGATTTAGTAGAGGTCGCTGTTTGACCCGTTAGTTGGTCCGTTTGGGTCACCTTTATTTCAGACTCGTACAAGCAACATGAATCATTCCACGAATGCTTCATGTTGCTTGTACGAGTCTCATTGCTGACACGCAGCTAGCATATAGGGCAATTAACGAACCGTTGTGAGATTGCATCGTGAAGAGTACCACGAATCACCAAACGTTTGCGGCAGAGTTTGTGTGAAACCGACGCGTTCCACGAAATATTGTTAAAAATTAGTGTCAAACCGTAAAATGAGAACTACTAAAAGTGTTGTTCGCACACTGGCTGTCTTTCACTTCTGCACATTCGAGTGGACATCCATCCCCATGTGTGTATACCGTTTTGTCTTGTTTTCCCTGACATACCTTAAAGTTTATACAGGAAGTTTAGAAATACCTTGCATTTTTGAACTAACTGTCCATTCACTTCTTTCATTTTCGCTGGATCATAGTTTGCCTTCGAAATTATGATTATGATTTTATTTTGCACATTGCTAATTTAGATGAGCAGTGCAAAATAATATTCGTATGTAATTTATCGTTCATTTATTTATGTATTTTTACTGAAAGTGTCCGAAATGCATGCTTGGGCTAATGTTTCGTTTTTCGTGTCGAATATAAACACAAAACTATCTCATTTTTCCTTTCGCCGATATTTCCTATTTCTTACATCGCATGTTGCAATGCAGAAAAATGATGCATAGATAAAATGTACTCGTGACTGCTTTGGAGGTATACAATAATTTCTTAATATAGAAGCGTTTCGCTTATAATCTAAGCCTTTAAATATAGTAAAATAGTGAAAACGTTAACGTTTTCTCGATAAAACTACTTTCCGTAATTTACTATTACAAGACTATTTAGTTTTAAGAAATTAATTTATATTCACGCAGTCTTGCCGAGGTTTCCCTTTAGTGTATATTTTATATATTTCTGTATCACTTTTGCATTTTAAACATCAGCTTTACCTTTTTACATCGTGCTTTAAGCTTTACAAGCACAGTTTACGTTACGTCTTACGTTTTTAACAGTAAGATTTACTTTTTAGAAGCAGTTTACGTTACGTCTTACGTTTTTAGCAGTAAGATTTACTTTTTAGAAGCAGTTTACGTTACGTCTTACGTTTTTAACAGTAAGATTTACTTTTTAGAAGCAGTTTACGTTACGTCTTACGTTTTTAACAGTAAGATTTACTTTTTAGAAGCAGTTTACGGGGCTACGTCTTACGTTTTTAACAGTAAGGTAGTGTAAGATTGATAACTGTGGATGCCGGGTTTGGATCGAAAGCATAAAAATCTCATGCTTAGCTTTAGAGAACCTAATAAGTCAACTCGATTCGTCTTTGTTTCTTTTTCTAAAATACAATAACATGCACATCATTTTTAGCCCTAAGTTAACCCTCTTGATGGTTTATGTTCGCCTCGAAAACTCCTGTAGTGATCAGCATCTGATGCAAAAATCTGTTCCAAACTGTCACCAGTTCTAGGCAAGGGACATTGTTTTTCCCACTCGAATCTTCATTCCCTTGGAGTGATAGACCAATTTTATCTCGACGAGGCATCTCATCATTAACAAAACATCATATCTTGATGGACGAAATATCTCGTCGAAACCACTTGGAGGGTTAAAAAGGAGTCCAAAAGGCGCAATTGTGCCCAATCGTGATGACTCTGTATAGATGATCCAAGCGATGTCCTAGAGCTCGGGGTTGTCTTTTACAAAGGCTGGAAAATGAGAGATACGGGGAGAAAATGACAGCCTATGCGCAAGGACCCACTGCGTATATTATCTGGACTGGATGCTAGTCTCAGTTGGAAGCATGGGGTAGGGGAGAAGAGTGTACTTAAGAGTACCTACTGTGCACGACAAAAGCCATTTACCAATCATAATTTGAAACCATTTGAGGCAGAAAGGATAAGGCATCATCAGTCTCTGGCTGACTTTTTGAAAATCAAGGACGTTAAAGCCGAATCTGAATAAAATCTTACCCAGATTTACGTTTAAAAAAATCTTTTTACTTCAGGTTTTATCGAGATTTTTATTCTTTCTACCACCGAATTTTAATTTTCTAGAAGCCTGGCTTGTGGACTTGTATGTACGCTAGGCCATTGCGTTTAAATCACAGTTTTAAGCTGGTTGGTTGAGTTTTTATGGCACAAGAGCCATATTTGGCCATGCACACACCGTTTTAGGGTACATTCTCTCCCATCTCCACGTGCCTCTTTTTACCTTTTCGTTTTACGTTCATTGTACACACTCGTCGTTTCTAGAGCCCATTTTCGGGAATTAAAGTCCAAGTTTCAATATCCGCCGCTCCATTCATTATACTTCCGAATGGGGACCGAAGCGACGCGGGAAGGACGAAAACGAACAAAATATTTGAAGTAGCTCAATCTCTGCCATTCGTTTTGTTGCCTAAGAAAGCAATACTGGACAATGGACTCAGATACCAAATGAAAAGACTAAAAAACAAAAGCAGAAAATCCATTGCGGGGAAAGTCTTTTAATCCCACTAAGTATGCAGTGGACCGAAGATGGATGGCTCAATTATTGATAGAATATCCAATGCTTCTTACCGCTGTCCGTCCCAGCAGTTTTTCCATGTTCACTGGCTTTCAACATGATTTTTTCCCTTTTTTTATCGACGAAGAATCTTTCCCCCGGTTTTTTCCCGTCTCCTTTTCCCCGTCCCACCGTTATAATGTTGTTTAGTACTGTCAACAATTCCTGATATAGTAACTTTTTTACTTATTTTTTACTCGCTCGCGTTTTGCTGTTATTTCTCTACCGGAGACCGCACTCTCTTTCCCTTTTAGGCTATGGATTCGACTTACCCATTTCGGTCCGATATGTTATTTGGGAATCAGAGAATGAAAACCCGGGGTCCCGGGTTCCTGTTCACTAACGGATAACTCTCTCGCCTTCGCTTTATTTATTTACTCGCTTTCTTGCTTTTGTCTCAAACCGTTGAGTGCTCTGCTTGCTATATTTCATCGAATGTCAGAATTTCTGCTCCCGGGAGGAAAGAAATTCCGGTTTCTGATCTGCGAGATATAACTCTCAGTCGTTTCACGAATCAAACGCCGACTGGTGTATAATGTTTTGCAATCGCTTGAATGAGTTCTTTTCTGGGGATTTATACGCTCTTTTAAGTCAACATTTTCATCAATTACTGAGTCTTATTTTTTCGGCATTGTTAAATTCTTGATGTGCATTAGTTGCTCAAACCAAGCGTGATTTGTTATGTTCAAACATACTATTTAATTAAGTTTATACGTGTGTATAAAGTATAATGTATATAATTTCTAACACAATAAATAATGTAATGATGACTAAGCTTCAAAAAGTTTCAAACACAAAATTGAATATGCAAAACAAAAACTTTTTATTCATTCAATATTTAATAAATATCCCATTCTTGATACTTTCGTTTTTAGTTTATGCTATTTTAAGATCGATATGTGCGTTATTTCTGTGCGTAAATTGGCATATTCTTAACAAACAGGAGATTTATTTGAATTACATAAGCTAAGAATTTGCTGGAGAATTTGTGGAAAATATCAATACAAATTCGTCAATTCAGTTTAAGAGGAGAGAGCCATCAGGTATTCACATAATATCACCTTGCTATGTAGAAAGTAGCACATGGGTACATAGTACATACAGAGTGAGCAGAAAGCGACCTGGGCTCTAGAGTTAGATTAAAAATACACAAAATAAAGAAGTGTAAAAAAAACTCTTCGATAATTCGAGATATAAGTAAAAATCGATTGAAATCATTTTACTGGAATGGCGAGTAACAATATCACTGCAAATAAAGTTAAAATGTCTACGAAAAAAATTAAGGTTCTATGCATTTTTATGGGCTATAATATTGAACCTAAACTAGTGTACATTCAATTTTTGAAGTATAAATTTAAGAAATTTTCTTAGTTTAATCATTTAAAAAACCGCTGATAGTGGTTAAATAAAATATTCACATACTAATTTTATATTTAAGTAAAATAATATTTAAAATAAATATTCACATACTAATTTTATATTTACGTATAACAATATTTAAAATAAAATATTTACATACTAATTTTATATTTATAAGTAAAATAGTATTTATTTATAAAATAAAATATTCACATACTAATTTTATATTTCAATTTTAAGTTCAAATTACACAAACCAATTCAAAGCCTACTAAAAGCATCTCTCTCGGGATTAAAGAGGTGTCTCCATGCAAGTTTCCTATGATAAGAAAGTTGCCATACGACATTAGGCTAAACGTCGGTTATAATGATATTTGACGCATTCGTATTCGTCAGACAAATTCACATAAAAGTAGCGTGAATGTTTCTAATGTGAGCAATATATCTAAATAGTTTATGTTTGTGAACATTAGATCAATTTTCTTATTATGAACAAAATAATTTTAATATTTTTCGCACAGAAAATATATTCAGCTCATAACAAATGCTGTTAGTATTGACACGTGTTCATTTTGTATGCAATCCCAAGCCATTTTAATATATTTCGTATTGAATGAAAAAATTTCAGTAGCAGCATATGAATCAAGTCAACATAAATTGCCTAATTTTCCATGGAGTATTGAAATTATGAATGTATCATACACACATCATGCATATGTAGAAATATGACGGGAAACAAAAAATGAAAACTAAAATACTCTTTTACAATAGATTAGCATCTAACTGATTTCATCTATTATTAAAACCATTATCAACTTTCCATGTGATGAGATTTTAAATTAGCAGCTCAGCGTAAGGAACATTGGACAACATTTTATACCAAAAAACTGCAATAAGCTTGTTTTACCTTAATAATCGAAGCCATAATCGAATAGCGTACTGAAGTGTAGATCAAAAAGTGCAATTGGAAATTTTGATGAGAGAAACGTGTTTCGTTTCATTCAAAAGAACGTTTCTTTAAAAAATATCAATCAAATGTTCAATTTATAGACCTGCAGAGATTTAGAAAAGAAATGTATGTAATTTTGAATGAGGTGCTTATAATAATTTATCTTAAAATATATTTTTTCATTTTATTTCCAATTTCAAAAGTATTTTTAAAATTTTATCCATTTTATTTTGTTCTTTTGACATTGAATCTAGCATATAGTATTCATAGTTGGTCCCCACCAGGGGCTAGTTATACCACAATTGATCTAAATAGCCCTGGTGGTGCAAAATAACCGTAGAACAATAAACCCAGATCTAAAATCGTGCAGTTCCTTGTAGTTCCTCTTTCAGAGTCAAGTAGCGTCATCTATGAGACATGTACTTAACTAAAAGATGAAACGTTTCTCTTTAAACATTATAACTTTCGCATGAAATTGTATGGATTGACAAAATAATCACAGGATCTAAAATACAAATTATTTTGTCCTTAGTATGTTACGCAAATTAGAAATACAATTATTCTATAGTATAAGCATATTTGCAATTTATTATTTTCGGTGTACATGTTTATCAAAAAACACAAGTACATCGAATATAACCGTATGTATGCAAATTATATTTTAAAGCCTCATTGTAACTTGAAAACCAATTATAATTTTATATCTTTGGTATAGATACCATGAACATCAATTTTATTAGCAAGCCAAAGCGGTTGTATCTGACTAGACTTAACACACAAATTATGTTGTTTCGATGAAGATCCTTCAAATAGTAATGTATTCTACTTACTGAGATAAAAAGTAAGTAATATTTTCTATTGTTAATTTCATTACATACACAGGATTTCAAGTGTTAGGCATTTGGCAATAGGTCTCGACCAATATTTAAATTTTAGGTTTAAAATTTTTGCACTGTACATATGAATTGTTAGAGTTCATGAGTTGATAAAAGGTACAAAGAATACACGGATGGAAGTGAGCAAATCTAACACAAATGAGGTGTTCACGTAAGCGATCAGTTAAGAGATATAAGGTTCTCACTACAAAACCGTTCGGATAATACCATAGAATGTAATGATATGTGTAAACATGATAGTTTCTATCATCTCCATTATGGACCCTCACAAAAAATCATAACTATAATAATCACATCATCCTAATCAATCTTATATTTCAATCATCTTAATCTTGTGTGACATTTCATATTAGGGGAAAAAAGCAGTCTTACTTTCTGTTAGAAAATTGTGAGCTGACTTCGGAAGTTTGATCTTAATATTCTCAAAGTAGGCAACATAAATTAAAACTATTAAAATACTATGATTATATATACTACATATAGACCCTCCTCCTCCTATTTAGCCATATTTTAACGATATTTTAAATTTAAATAAAATAATTACCAAGCGTCTGCTTCTGAATTTAGGGGTTACTTTAAACATAGGCACCAACTCCAGAAAAGTAAATGCGTTTGAGCCTCCTAAAAGAGCAGGATCTTTCTGTACAATGCCTCACAAGAAACGTTTATTTAACTATAAGATTCATTCATAAATATAGTTTAAAAGTTAAGTTACCAAAAAGCATATAAAGATGCTGCTCTTTTTCTATATTGCTATCTCTAAATCGTTATTTCGAATAGTTCAGAGACAAAAGGAAGAAGATAGAGCTTGTAGGTAAATAGGTATTTAATTAACGTCGCACTGGAGCAACACAACGGGCTATTGGTGACAGTCCGGGATTAAACCCGAAGGGAAAGATCCGAGGACAATACTACGTAATTTTGAATCACAGTCAGATGATGAGATCACGCCTGAGCTGGCACCCCACTCTTCAAACTTCTACACCATGCCAGCGTGCGGACTTTTGAGGCCACGACAGATTTAACGTGCACCAACCCCATGTACACTACGGTCTTTGGTTCGATTCGAAATCGCAACCCTCCGGTTGCTAATCCGCTATTCTTCCAACCGGGCTACCGCGACCCGAAGATGGAGCATAAGTCCTCAAAATTTCCCGTAAACCTACACTTCAAAGTGTACTGCGCAAAGAAATACCTCATATACCGTAAACTTTATTCCTGAGGCTGTTTTAGATTCTCAAAGTAAGGATTCTGTCCACACACATACTTGATTTAATATTTTAAACCGTAAACCTGGGTCTAATTAACCCTCGTATAGCAAAAATGACCACTGAGCAACAAACCAACCCAAACACCTCATATAATACAATCTAAGACTCGTTTATGACACAATTTCCAATTATGTAATTAAGTTGTTAGAAGACTAGGTTACTTGAAACCTTATAGATTCTTTTTTTAGAATTACCTTAACAAGATGGAAGACTTTTCTGGGGCCTACAGCGGTAATATCCAATTGTATTCTCAACATGAAGCTAGAGTTCAACATAGAATCACAGATATCCAGATTTCATTAGATGAATCGCTACTTCAATTTTAAAGTTGTTTTAGTTTAAACGAATTTATTGTGATTATCTCAGTGAATATAAATCGCATAGAACGCACATTTTAAATTTTGAACTCTTACATTTGTTAGTCAAATAAATTTTGATAAATGTGTGTTAACTTATAACTAACTCTATTAAGGTTGAAAATATGAGCCCCAGCGTGATCATGAAAATTTGAATAGAGATAGGTGAAGGGGTTAGGAACCACTGAATGAAGAAACAAAACAGTTCCAAGTTATAATGCTAATCCTATTTAAACGCCTCTGAAAGGGTTAAGGATAATGTATATAATTATTCTAGGCATATTAAGGTTAAAATATATACTTCTTTCGTTTGGGGGGGGATATTCTTATCAGGAAGTGCTCCAGATGGGAAGCGGGTAAAACGGTGTCCCGTTTAAGGTGCATACAATGTCCCACATCTCCTTACCTTATTAAAAAAAAGTACTAAAATGCAATAAAGTGATAGGTTTTCCTTCATAAAATTTTAGTAGCACGGTCCCCTTCAAATGGTGAAGAGTATAATTATCTTTATTCGTATGTGAGGAAAAGACCTTACCTACTTGAAAAAAACTTAAAATTCTCACGAAGTAAAACGCTTTCAAATTTGAAATAGAAGCTAAAAAGTAAATAGTTTTTATTATTGGTTTGGTGTGTGTGTGTTGTGTCCTGTGGTTATTGCAGATAATGATGTCCCACTGGCATTTCCATGATTATGAAATTACTCGAGATTCTTCTGCAATATATAGATGAAGGTGGAACACATTGAGATATTTTTCTATAAGGATTTTTCTAAATTTATTAATAGCTAATTTCTCTCAAACTAATGAGGTATGCAATGCATTGTCGACATTTCTGCTTCAAATAAACTTTAAATTGATGTATTGTTTCATCTAGGAAATAGTATATATAAAGTGATAAAATACCCTTACAATGCTCAAACTTACCCCACTCAATGGGATACTAGTTTAAACATAAATGCTCACAAGCACATCTAAAACTAAGTTAAATTCAACATATCTGTATTTAAAGGCCTATATAGCTCAACAGACATTTTTTAATTAATGCAGTATCATCAACAGATATTGTGTTTGATGTACTGAATAAAGCGATCTTGGAATTCTAGAGTACGTCTTTGGCATGTTGACTTTAGTGTCAAGTTTCAAAAGAATATTTGTTTCATACACAAAGAATCTATCCTCTATTAGGATAGAAAGATAATCATTTGCGATAGTTTCTTCAAAAATACATTTTGTTTTCAACACTATTTTCAACGTTCTCAACATAACCCACAAACATTAATTTTTTCTCTTTCAGGCTACTTTAGTGATAGTGAAAGCGTACACACACACACACACACATCCGGTTCACCGTTTCAAAATAAAATTCTAAGGGTGCTCAACTTACGAGTTTTAGTGCTTCTCTAAGAGACATCTCACTTCTAAATACTTTTACTTTCTTACACTACCCTACTCTTACACTCTAAATACTTTTCTTCAAGCATATTCGTATAAACTAGAATATTTCCCATTTTCTTGATATCATCATTTTTGTTTTAAATAATCCCAAATGAAAAAATAAGTACAAGTCAAATAAAAGTAGCTCCCCTATCATTCAAGGAGCCGTGGAAGTCAGCCCAGTTGGAAGAGCAGCGGTTTATCAACCGGAGAGTTTCGAGTTCGAAACTCTGTTCAGCCAAAGACCGTCGTGTACACTGGGGATGGTGCACGTTAAATCTGTCGTGGTCTCAAATGTCCTCACATTGACGTGGCGTGGAAGTTTGGAGAGTGGGGTGCCAGCTCAGGTGCGATCTCGTCATCTGACCGTGGTTCCAAATTACGTGGTGGTGTTCTCGCCAATAGCCAGTTGTGTTGCTCCAGTTCGACGTTAATTCAATTACCTACCTATCTACCCTTATCATTCAAAGTTGAACTAATACGTTTTTGTAGTGCAAATAGGTATTTATTTACAATTTTGGACACCTTCTAACATGTCCCAAGGTGTCCCCAACTGTATCTTAATCTCTCGCATTTACTAGTTTACGAGTAATTGAAAAACTGATGTTTTATGCACCGCATTTACCGCTCTTAAAATAACAGTAAGTGCTGTTTTCCATCACCAATATATTTTCATTTAGGGTATTGGGTATTTCAATTAACGTCACACTGGAGCAACACAATGGGCTATTGGTGACGGTCCGGGATCAATCCCAAAGGGAAAGATCCGAGGACAACACCACGTAATTTTGAACCACGGTCAGATGACGAGGCAACACCTGAGCTGGCACCCCACTCTCCAAACTTCCACACCACGCCAACGTGAGGACATTTGAGGCCACGACAGATTTAACGTGCACCAGCCCCCTTTGTACACGACGGTGTTTGGCTGGATTCGAACTCGCAACCCTTCGGTTGCTAGTTCGTTACTCTTCCAACCGGGCCACCGCGGCCCTATATTTTCATTTAAATTAATTCATCTTTAACATTCCGATGGTGGCTCTGGATCTGAAAGATTCATGCTCGCATAGTCATAAGGAAATTGTTGATATCTAGGGCAATTAAGTGAGTCATTCTAGTGTTCTACAATAATACATACAATTACATATTCTACAAGAAATAATTTTTCAAGTTTTGTTCAAGAAATTTGTTGTTTAAATTGATATTTTTTCAAAAAAGTTTTATATTCATACATCTGATTTATTCTATCCTTTTTTCCCAAATAATATATGTATTTGTGATTATATGATCGATTTTCGGTCGTGGATCTGATACGATGCTACCATTGGTGTTACTCCAGAGGCGCCTCCATCGGAATGTTAATGTAAAAATCTGCTTTAAAATTACACATTAGTGTTACACAACTTCATTTAAAACGAAGAGGTAAGTAGGTAGTCAATTAACGTAACACGGGAGCAACACAACGGGCTATTTCGAAACGAAGAGATTAATTCGTATCTGTAAACTCGAGATTCAAATCACATGGGAGAAACACGTCTGTAGTGTCGTTTATCAGCACACCTGAGTATAGTTCCTGGCCGCAAAATAAAACCTAACATCGAGAATAACAATAAAACATTTAGATTCGAAAATAGTTTTCAGCTACATCAAGATTTTTTAAAGCAAAATTTAGATAGGATTGATGGTGAATGTTTGGCAAGATCAGACGGTGGTTACTAGACAAGTCTTCGTACTCTACAACGCTACTTACTAACACACGTGAACGGAAGTCAAATTGCTTTTTAACTAAAACGTTTTGAGTTCCTACGCCAGAGGTTTGTTTTCTAGGCTATTCTTCAACTCCGAGATTCGGTGTTGGCAAAGCATCAATTCTAGGACTTTACTTTTAAATGTTTCTTTTTAAGTCTGCTTTAACTTTGCACTTTTAATTATATGTTATACTGATAGTTTTGAAATCTCAATTTCTTTATAAGTCTACATTGTGACTGCTTACTGAGAATTCAAAATTCTGAGGTGTATGAGGAAAAATTGCTCGTTATGCGTTAGGGGATTAGTATCTTTACACAACAGAACATTAATTTTTTCATTAGTATCAACCCTTTAATTTTAATGCATATATTTTCAGTCAAACATGAAAGCTCGTGTGTGTGTAGACTTACCATACTCATTTCAGAAGCAAAATATTTTTGAACGCTATTTCACTTAGAAGTACATTTTTGTAATAACATAAGAATTGACGCTTTCAATTTTAAAAATCTAAATTCCGGGATGTTACAATTTATTTCCAAGGGCTTTTTCTCATAAAAAGGAATTTCCCATAAATAACCCTCATAGCTGCTGCTTGTTATGTAGCATCATTTTAAGTTACATAAAATAATGAAATGAATCTACTGCAAGTACGATGAATCAGAACTAGTTCAACATTTGTATCACATCAGACTACATTTTTTAAATTTCTAATGGCAAGAATTTGAGAACCACAATGCAAAAAAGAAGGCAAGAACGAAGGTAATTAAAGGATGGCATTAGCCATTAGACCCCATAAGACTTCTTGCTTCCCAATAACGGACTTCGGAAGTTTTACGCAGTGTTCCTGAGGTGATGTGTCCATCACTTGAGAAAAAGGATCCAGGAAAATTTTCGGATGAAAAGAATATCGTTTCACAAACAACTTGACCTTACGAAAGGATGTTGCAGGAATGTCAAATTGATTCACCCTGGCACTTTTTGTTAAGTCTGCATGTTCATTCCCATAGATACCAATGTTGGAGACCAACTGGAGGACAATCCGTTTTCCACTTTTTTCGTATCTATGGGTGAATATTTTTGACAATCAAGAATTTCATTCGACGTGGGGATTCGGTAACGGCAATAGACTAAAGTGTAGCTCGAGGATGACTTCTTTGACAAATTTATGGTGGATGATAAACAATTGCTTAAGGGCAACACCGTATGACCTCCACCTCATCAAAAGACGTTTATATATTTCCAACAGGAACATAGTGGGAGAAAAGGTCCGATTATGTACCAGTTGGAAATATAGAAACGGCTTGTAGCAAATCAAGCAATGCGTAATGTGAAGAATATTTGTAACACGTTAATATTAATTTTAATAGCCTCTCAATATTTATTAAATGTGAACATGAAAGATTATAATGGAACACAAATCCTAATAACTTTCCTTTTAAATTAGTTCTAAATTATTTAAAAGCTAAATTTAAGAAAGTTACTCTTTCAAATGAAGCATGGGACAAAAATCTGCTTTTGTTGCAAATGTGCACTCTGCTCATGATAAAAATAATTGTTATATCATCTATTTTACTTGCATGCTATGTCTAGCTAATGCTGCATCCATTGGAGACAGAAAAATATTTAGCTGCGGAGGCAAATAAAAATCGGAATCTGCCAAATGAAAATGAAAAACTGTATTTATCTCACTCAAATTATCATTTCTATGATAGAAATGAAAGCGATTTTAAGATAGAAATTCTATCTTAAAATCGATTTCATAAATATTTAAGATACAAATGACTAGAGGTTTTTACAGAAAATGAGTGTTTCTCGAAACGTCTAAGCAATGTGAGACCACATCATTGAGATTTTAATTTATTAATATAGTTGTTTTACTCTTAACTCTAGAGTTTGAATATTTTATTTGAAATATTTGTTATTTTCTAATTGTAAAAAATCAAATGTAAAAAAACACAGAAAACATCAGTACTGATTTTATTATGTTTTAAAATATCGGAAACAACAAATATCAGCATCTCCGAGAGATGTATTCCATGAACGTCATCTCACGCATTAAATAACCTCAAGTAATTTTTGAATTGAAGTTGATTTTATACAAAAATTACATTTTAGTGAAAAGAGCTTATTTATGATTTGCGTATTCGTAAACTATGCAAGAATGTTATTTCTTTCCAAATCTCGACCTGTTAGTTTTGACTGTTTCATCAAGTTGCAAGTTACTGTCATCGAGGACCAGAACTAAGGTATTATTGATAATTATTTCAGAAATTGATATTTTCTCACGAGGTCCGACAAGATTGTGTTGGATAGTTTTGTAAAATGCAAGATTCCTTTACAATTTTACCTTTCTCGTGCCGCCATCTATATTCTTTTATAAAAACCAATTGTTCATTGGTGACTCGATTTAATTCAAAACTGAAATTTAACGAAATCAAAAAATGCTAAAAGACTGCAAAAGGCAGTTTTCGGTTATAAAGAGTGATAATTATCGCAAGATCGATAACTATTATCTATCACTACAATCCATATTAAGGTTGCGTTGTAAGAAATTTACTCAATTTTGACTTAACAAATACTCTTGAAGCCATGATAGGTAGAACATCATTTGAGTTAAGTATAACAATAACGTTCATTTTCAACGAACAGTGTAAAATCAAATTAGTAATTTCCATCTTAATGTGTTACTGTAATGGAGAAATGATACACGGAAAGAATCTTTATAGTTCAATATCTCTATTAGATTTGTTTGAAATTTTGTAAATGTTTGCAACATTTAAAAGTAAATTAAAAAATTCAGAGCAATGGGAAAATATTTCACATTTATGAGAAATACTATGTTTTCCGATTATGCACGGGACACGTCATTTAGACCTTCTACCTGTGCCATAATTAAGTTTTTAAAATTGAATGCTATCAATTATTTTATTGCTTTGATACTGTAAATTGTATAAAAAGTATCACTTCTCATTTTAACAATTCTAAATCTTGTTTTTATATGGTTAAGTTTTGAATATTTCAACGGAAAAATATTTTCGTTGCCAGTCAAAAACGATACCTAAATTAAATATAAAAAGAACATTTTTATAATCTAAATATTTATTTTCAAAATAAACATAATTTTTCTCTCCTTTAAGATTTTTTGACTCGTGGCTTTACAGCAGGGAATCATCCTATTGCTATACATAAAGGTTTTTCACAAATTTATGAATCGGAAAAACAAATCTCTTCTCGAATGTGCCCCCTTCTCCCCTATACTATCAATCTAGAGAATGTTGACGATGAGTAATCTTTCTAGATCAAAACACTTTCAAGTAATTTGTGAAATAGTGGGTGGAAATAAATTCAATAAAGGATGCAATGAATAATTAAAATTAAATATCAATATTTTAAAGTTTTTTAATTACTTATAGCAAATACCAGTGTGTTATAAGTGAAAATAATAAAATCAGGGTACCAATTAATAATTGTATTTCTCTCGAAAATTAGTTTTTAAAACGTTTCGAAAGAGGTGGCATAAGAATCACCCGCTAATCTGTCCACGCGTTACCAAAAGTATAAATCAATTTATACCGAAGCTGTTTGTAGAGAAAATAATTTTTATACAATTTTTTCTTGTCTACATGAGATCAAGCACAGGTCGGAATTCGTGGACTCAATTTTCCAACGAAGTTTGACTCTCAATAAAATCAACTTTCTCCTCTGCAGCACTTGCAATGCAGTCGCAGACTAAATGTTAAGAATGCGTAGACAAGGCAGCTGGAAACGGCCGAGTGGGATCGTTGACATGTAGTTTTAATTGCAAACAATGAATTCCCTTACGAAAAATTTCCCTAGAATGTGGTCTATAGAAACCTATAGAATTTTGGCCCGACAGAAATCTATCGAAAAAATGTCTAAAAACTTCTACAGAAGCTTTTTTTTTCACTTTACTTTTCAATGGAACTTTGTAGAAATACCCATTTCTATGGAATTAGAGCTCTTTTTTCTCTATTGAAATCCCTATAGAATTCTATGGAACTATAAAAATTTTCGTAAGGGGTTAAGTGGGAGAAAAATCTAGTCACCTGTTCATTTTTAAGACCCATCTTTTCGTATTTAAATTAATAGTAAATCGACATTGCTAATGAAAATAATTTGTAGGATAAAAACTTGATGAATGACTATCAAGAAATAAAATTGGAGACAGGTCTTAGTAAATGACCGTAGAGCGACAAATTGAGACAGGTCATTTGATTGTTTTAAAATGTTTTATGCGCAATAACTATCCGCTTTGAAAAAAACTAGGTGGGCTGTTATTTTCAGTTTTGAACTCAACTACCTGGAAACTACAAAAACCGCAGTACATTAACAAAATCTTAATTTACGAATATGTTCCAAAATGACCAGTTACCGAAAGCAAAATTTAGAACGTACAAAGCAGTTAAGATGTTAAATATGAAGTCAAACAAATCACAGAATCATGTACAATAATTGTTTCATAAGATGCTAAGAACATAAGAAAATACTTTCATGAGATACGACAATGAACTTTTTCTTACTAAAAGGAAGCTTTCAAAATTAATGGATCTCACTAATTGGCAATTGTCTCATGACTTGGAGTTTTTTAGACTTTTCTTAAAAGGTTTTTTAATATCTAAATCAAATTTTTTAACGAAAATAGGCTTTTGTTTGAATAAAAATACAGTGGTGCGTTGAGCCGTCAAGGGCGATTTTTTGCCTTGAGTTACGAGCCTGCTTCGGTGACGTCACAATCACCACTCCGCTCAGATTCCCATGTTTACCTCACCTGATGACAGTTAACGTCTGTCACAAAAATCAATTTCTTAATTTGGTTTGACATGTATTGTCAACTGCCACCGGGGGGCCCGAGTCCCTTTCTTATTTTTTTCTGACCAGATGCGTCAATTCTTAAAAAGGAAAAACGGGATGTGTAGTTATTTAGCTAATTTTTTCGTATAACCATGAGTCCAAAGAAGGCGAGTGTAAAGAACGTGGTGAGAAAAGGAAAAAGGCAATATCCATGGAATTAGTGAGATAATAGACAAACATGAGCAAGGCGTAAGAGTAATAAACTTGGTAACGAGGTACGATCGCACTACTTCTACGATATGTACTATCCTGAAGCAGGACTCGATAAAGGCTATAATTCCAGCTACGATATCTGTTCATTAAATACATTTTTATAAAAAAAATTGGAGTGGTTTGAAAATTTTTGTCATGACCCTTTGTTGGGTAAAATTTTTGACAATTAATGTACACTATCAACTTACATTTGATCATCCAGTCTTGAACTTTCCCCTAACAATTTCGTTTATATTTTATAAATTCTCCATTAAAGGTCAGTCAGTAATCCACATCTTTACCTCCACTAGATATTCCATTTAAACACACAAACATTGTTATTATTCGAAGAGATTAGGTGTCGGGATCTTTTTCAATTTCATTGAGGGATGGCTGAAACTTGAGAATAAAAAATTAAGGTCAGTAACCTCTCACTCCTTGACCATGGTTCGCTATTCACAACAGGTATTTAGTACTATTTAATAGTCCCACTTCATATTTGTTTGAAATTATCTGCAAACAGTCAAGAAACATTACTATTAAATACGAAAATTTCAGTAATTTTTTTATGCTCAGTCTGTTAAAATAGCAAAAAAATCATTTCTTATTTTATAGAATACCATACTTAACATTTACTTAAGATTAATATAACAAATATAAGATTTTACTGGAGTTCATAAATGGTGAACCAAATAAAGTTTTAAGAATGTAATGAAAAATATTCAGAGGTTCTGTTACCAGCTCTGGTCTCTACTAATATTCACCATTACCAAAAAATTGACATAAAATATTTATAAAACTTTATCATTGATGAACTGTATGAAGTGTAAGAATTATTTCAAAAACACATTGTTAACAATACATTTTATTTATGAATTCCAAAATATTCATACTTCAATAACAATAAATATGACTTAATTCCCAATAATTTTCAATATGTTGATTTCTTGTATAATACATATATATAAATTCATAAATATAGCTCTCATTTTAAATATTTTATAACATTCAAAGCTATTGCCACAAAAATATGATAAAATATATTCAATTTTTCAAAAATTTACATCTGGTTGTCACATTTTTCTTTAACAGATCATCTGTTGGCACTTAACCTAACTTGTCATTGCTTTTTTATAGCACCAGTAAATATTAGGAATGACAAATTAACATGTTTATTTACTAGAGAGTGAGTTAAGGAATTTTATAAATATTTGATGCACATATCAATGAGAAAAATACTATAAAGTAATGAGAAAATGCAGTTCAATTAAATTCAAACTGTAACATGCACTTAGAATGTTACATACTATAATGAACTCGGAACCTTTCCCTTCATCTCAAACTCAACTATAATTTATTCATTATAAGTAAAAGTTGGAACCAAAATGACATGTATTCTATTAAAAAAATCCTATACATTTCCAATAAACATGCCAATAACGTATTGTGTAGTGGATTAGCATCTTTACACTCTTTTAAAAGTTGTATAAGATTAATTTATTGGTAGTTCTAAAAATTTTCTTCTCTGAAATTTTAAGGTAGATTATGATACTCTTGCTTCTTAACAAAATCAATACACTTTAAACAATAAGTTTTTGAAATAGTATTGGATATGTATTCTGTTGAAGCATTACAGATAAAGTAGGATAAGAAAAAGGACATTCATGCTATTTTATGACTAGGTAAAAAAATTTTTAAATGTGTACATTTTTCAACGTTTCATGACAAATTGTGGAACCCTTAGCATAAAATTTTGATTCTCAATAATCCCTAGGTCGAAATTTTCTTCCACCAATGTGAATTGTTAACAAAATAAAATTTCAAAAATGCATTATTTAACCAGAGTATTAAAAGTGAGGTTTACATAAGAGTAAAAATGACAAACCTTTAAAAATAGAATATGTAATGTTGAATAAAATAGAAATAGTAACTTATAAAGAACACTCTAGAAAACAATAAATGCCCAAACAACAATATACAAATACCAAGTTTTCTGGACAGTAGTATCTTTAAAAATCATAATTAAAATAATACTTTAAATTTGACTAGTTTATAGTATTTCATATTCAAATTCCCTGAACATTTGACACAAGCTTCAGAAGTTCTACATATATCAGAAATCTTATAACTATCTTACAATATAATATGAAATCTTATAATTTCTATTGTAACTCACAAGGTGTTACTTAAACCTTCAATAAATATTTAAGAAACCTTACAAATAATTTAAATGCACTGATTAATCCAGCAAATTATTATCACTATTAAAATATTTTACAGGTAAATAAAAGCCATTAAATAAACAACACTCTTGAAAGTGAGCAGTAAACGAAAATTCTTAAGTTGGAAAATATTTCTTTTGATAACAGATATTTCATATTATGTAGCTAAATGTTAATTTTAAGTTTTTAAATTTCCAATTTAAGTTTCATTATAGAAACTTCAATTTTCAATTCAAACATCAACTAGCTTAAAGGGGATTTTCAGTGCAAATAAAGAAAACAGATGGTATGCAAAGATTTTACTTATGCTACCCAAATGCTCTCGCATGATAAAATGGTTACCTGAAAATGTAGGGTTTTTTTAGTTTTGGCAACATTTAGCATTTAATCTAATTGGTGTTGACCAACCATATTTCCCTTCGGAATTCATCCTTTGCAATTTTTATTGCTGAAGTGCTAAAATTGTTTTCGATAAACAAGGCAAATGGCTTCACTTTCGGAATACAGAGGAAACACATTTTACCACAGAAACGTTACTACTACCTACATTTAGCTTGACCCCCGTAAATGCCTCTCATATCATAATCGTTAACAATAATACAAAAGTATAAAACCCTGCATTGGTTGTGCTTACATCTTGGATACAAGAAGTTTCTTTCTCAATATTCAAAAATAAAAGGTGGGAAGATGTTTCACAATTTATCTACCCTATTTGCACTTAATTTTATTTAGATATAGAATAAGAGTATTTTAATTTTCTTAAATTAATAGAGAATATTACATGCAAAATACAATAAAATTGAGGCACAATATGAATTAAGTTATTTATATTGATTATCGATTTGTATTGTTATTCATTAAGATTATAATGAGACGAATATAGCAATAAAAAGGATTTGATTTAGTGTTTGCTGATGAAGAAAAAGACAGGTTAGAATTTATAGTTTCAGAATGAAAATATTAATTGAAATACAACGAATTCTGAAACTTATGAAATACAATGTTACACAAGACATTTTTTAGCTAGAGAAAAAGGAAAATCGTGAATATCTGAAACAGGAGTAGTGTTTTTGTAAGCAATTTCTTTTTCATCTAATGTTTATAAGCAGAGAAAACAATGTTTAAAACATAAAATAACTTATTTATCATATTGGGAATGAATACATTTATCTAGGTAATTTATAGGAAATGGTTGGAACTAATAAAAAGGTTGTACCACTTACAAACATGCAAGAAGTAAAACATTTCAAAATTAAAGTGAAAGCTTCCAAATGTCTACTTGTGTGTAACACTTGAAAGGAAGTAGAATGGGAAAACATTTTTAAAACTTAATAATTATAGTTAGTCTTAATTGATGAGCTGTCATACATCTAACTTTTTTAACTACAAAAGAAAGCAAATTATATAATTCTAAAAAAATTGATAATTTTCAACCAACAGTGTAAAATATAGTAGTCATCAAATCACCAAGCAGGATTTTTCATCATGTATGGCAATTTCGAAATACTATTTTGTAGGCAGTTTCCTAATCTGTCTCGTTTGAGATGACAGTAAATTTTATTTACCTAACATCAACATACTCTGAAAAACAACATGTTTATCTTTCAAGCCTTTTCAGATTAGTATAAACCTCACGAAAATTAACTGGCACTAAATTAGTTTAGTATTATTGCAAGAAATTACAAAATAAACTGTATTTTGCTCGATGACATCAGATGGTAATAAAACTTATCCTATAGAATAAGTCAAATATTTTTGGTTTTAGAGAAAAATAATGAGTGGTGTTCATTTTAAAAAAGTGCAATTTAAATTTCAAGAACACATTTTATAAAGAAAGAATACCATAAAATGTATCAACTCTTAAAAGCTATCAGAAAGTCATGTTAAAGATTAACACTATATAAGTGGGATACATTTTCACCCATGGAAGACATTAACACATGAATTTAGTAATCTTATTAATATGAAGCATACATGCTGTGGCCAAAAATGAGCACTGGAAACTGCCAAGAGTACATTTAAAATTAGAAAAAATCCAACTTAGGCAATAAATTAGAAGAAAAGGGACAGAGAATGCAGAAATGAAAATAGCTGGTAACAGCATTATGTAAAAAGATGTAAATGACCACACCCCACACAAATTGAAATTATTGTATAAATTATCTAAATACAATACCAGGAAGTAAAGTTTCTTCATTCTTTATATCATTTACATTGCTCTCTAATGGCATTTACTACATTTTGTAATTATAAAAATAGTTAAGATTGATAATTTGATTTCCAATTATAAAAATAGTTTAATATTGTGCAAGGAAATTTCTCAAAAATATTTATTTTTAAATAGTGAACTAAACAAAATCACAAACTTGTCACCAAGACCACAACAAATGCAGGTTTAAAACACTTTAAATTTTTCTGAATTAGCATTGGGTTATAAAACTTATTGACTAGCAAAACCTGGCAAATAAAACAAGAAATGGTTACTAAAACAATTTAATCTTTCCTTACATGCTTGATAAAATATCTAACCCAGTTTAACACTTAATGACTTTAATAAATTGTTATCACAGATAATTTTAAAACTGTATATACAAATCAGGAAATAATTACATACTCATTCCTTTGACATATAATTAAGGAACTTGAAAAATATATACTACAAATTCAATACTCTAAACACAGGTAACCCATAGCCACACTAACTTTTAACAGATTTGTGTAACAATAAACCATAGCTAACAATTGTCACATGTCTAATATCAATTCTAATTCCAACACAGAATTAATTTAACTGCCCTACAATTAAGGGTGCATGAAATTTGCATACTTGAAAATTAATTTATAAATTCTATAAGAAAAAGTTTTAAACACTTATAACATTTCTTATTTGCTATGGTTTTCTTTTAAAACGTTACCCCTATCTATTAATTATAGATAAAAATGGGAATAGAAATTTTGATAAAGTATTGCTATTATACCAGATGTTTATGTTCCTTTAACCCAAGGGCACCCATGTGAATTAATTAATTTCGAATTGTTCACATTTCTTATCAAGTTCAGGATACTCTTCAGAACTTGCTATAATTTCAGAGGAAGCATTATTGGCATTTTTAGTTTCAGTATTAATGACAGTATCACAAGGCATGATGTCACATGAATTCAACTGATTTTCTTGGTTATCACTGCCAGCTGAATGTGGAATGTCTTCAACTATTGAATCCTCTACAAACAAAAAACAAATTACAAAAATGTAGTCATCAATATTGGTCAACTTTGTTTCACTATACACTGAAGAGCAATTGAATTAGGGATAGCTGGCATTATACAAATTTGGGGCTGTAAGCAGGCCTGGAAGAGGCTTGCAAATGACGTAAGCAGCTGTTTGACAAGATAAGGCATGCTGCTCACGGTATTAGTAATAGTCAAAAGCAGTATAGGTAAGAGTGTGGATCTAAGCGCATTTGATCGTGGGCAAATAGTCTGGGCCCGACGAATGAGTCACTCCATCTCGGAAGTAGTGCAGACACTCGGATTTTCACACACCACTGTGTCAAGTGTGTACAGTGGGTATGTCGATTCCGGTAAAACATCCCTGTCAGGGTCAACTGCCGCGGACAACAGCATGTGGATGAGCGAGGTCGTCGTCGGCTAGCCCACATTGTAACAGTGGATAGACGGGCCACAGTGCAACAGATCACCCGTCGATTTAATGCTGGTGCACAACAACGTGTAAGCTGCCACACCATCCAAAACCATCTCCTCTCTATGGGGTATAAAAGCCATCGTCCCACAAGAGTCCCTCTGTTGACTGTACAACACAGGGCGCAACGATTAGCATGGGCACGGGAACATCGCCAATGGACCGTCGAGGTGTGGAAAAATGTTGCCTGGAGTGATGAGTCGAGATTCACTTTGGTACATGCCGATCATGATTGACAGAGTGCGTGTACGGTGTAAACCACATGAAGCGATGGATCCTTCAGGCTGGTGGAGGTGGCATTCTCGTCTAGGGACTGTTCACATGGACTGGAATGGGACCCCTGGTTCGTGTGACATCGTCTCTCACAGGCGAACGTGACCGGGTTATCCTTGACGACCACCTTGTGCTGTTTGTTCGTTTACGACAGCCCACTAGAGATTGTCTTTCAGCAAGACAAGGCACTGTGCCATCACTCCCGAATTGTATCCGAATGGTTGGATGAACATTCCAGACCTGCGCATGCTTTCCTGGCCATCAAGGTCACCTGACCTCAAACCAATCGAGCACATCTGGGATGCAATTGAGAGAGATGTCCGAGCCTCAGACCACCTTCCATCTAATCTTCGTGAATTGTGGGAGATTGTTCAGGAGTCGTGGATACGTATGGCTTCCCATCGTTTCCAGTGTCTTGTCAAGTCTATGCCAAGACGAATCGCCGCAGTCATCAAGGCGAAAGGTGGTGCTACGCACTACTAGACAGGTATCCCTAATTCAATTGCTCTTCAGTGTAGATGTCTAACAATACAAGTTAAGACAACTTATGAATGAAAATGCTAATTAAACTTGGATAAAACATGCACATAAAACTTGTAATTAGCTGGATAAAAACCAAGACAATTTTACATCAAGATTTAAAATGTATTTGATCTTTTTCGTCCAGTTCCTTAATATTTATGCTACAGCCTTACCATAAAGGGTATTTTTATTTTAGATTAAAGGCTTCAGGATTTCAATATCCAAAGAAGCATATTTCATAGAACACCCAAGTAATGAAATGTTTAAAGTTATAGGGGGTTTGGTTTGGCTCTCTAGTCATTTCTTGGTATACTATTGCTAAACCATAAAACTATTGGGGGTTGAAGAAAATAGGTACATACTGTACACATAATTGATTTCTAATGAGAAAACTGAAAATTCTTTTAGTCGCAATGATACAGCTTTTGAAAAAGCATTCCGTTTCATCTAAATAATTTTAACAGTTAAGGCAGTAATCAACATCTTAAAACAGACATAATGTAATGGAAATTTAAATATATGAAGCAAAATGGTTTTGCAGTTTTTAATAACACAATTAATTGACCCGGATGATTTGGAATATTGTTTCAAATGATTTAACTAACATAAAAATATGATAAAAGTTATATTAATTAACAAGTCAAGAATTACCATAACTAGTCACACTTTTTAAGCTCTTTTTTCTAAACAGTACATGCAACTCGTCATCAATGTTAGAATCAACATTGAAATTTTCATCTGTAGTTGAGATAGAATATTCAGCAACAGACATCTCTATATTCTGCTCCATTTCTGAATTATTTCCTTCTGCAGCTGCAACTTGAACATCTTTAGCACCATTCCTTTTCTTTAAGGTTGACTAAAAACATAGCAAAGCTTAGTTAGAAAAATGCAAAAAAATCGTGAGTCAAAATTGATATTAAGTATGATTTGTCATACACTAAATGGTCACTTTCTGCTATACTAGGGTTAATTACTTTTATTTGGAAGAAAATTCAATGAAACATTAAAATAAGTTTTTAATAATTGTATTGATGATTTTTATCAATATAGCTTAAACACATATTTTAACAAGCAGATATTCTTTAAACTGATGTAATAGATATGCTCTAGAGTCCAAAGCAAATTTTGAAAGTCCTTTGCCCCTAGAGGATATATTTTAAAATAACTACCTATTTACAATAATCAAGTGACTACAATTCCTGAAGAATTGAGATTAAATTTAATCACAATTTTGGTCAATTCCAAATTCATATTTATAACAATTGTTATCTCAGCTTTAATTGGAGATATATGTTGTTTCTATGTACATTCAAATGGAAACATGACTGATTTAAGAGAATTTGAACAAGATTTCAACATGTTGCAAGCGTAAGAAGGCAATTCACATTGCACATAACTATCTGTTAGTGTGGATAATAAATAGGGAATTGGATATATGGGGTTTCTAGTTTGAGTTATAGTGAACGAAACTTTAATTTTCACATTTTTCTAACAATGATTGCTCTTTGTGATTTATCAGAAGGAATGGGAGACATGTTTGTGTATTATCAGCTACTCTGGAATAGCTCTACAGTAATTTTTGCTAGATTGGGCTGGCACCTACATTCAGGAAGATAAATGAAAAACAGCACAAGTTCAAACTCAGAATTGATGCATCAATTAATGAAGGAATGTTGACTAGTTAACATCCTCCATACTTTTTTAAGAAAAGGTCATTCCAGTACAATTGTTCCAATTCCTTTATCAAATTTTCAATTGAATGAGAAAATTAGTTACTTAAGTCTAGTTAAGGTTTGAGTATCTTTTAGTATGAAACAAAAATAAAAAATGTGAAAAAGCTTTGCTTGAAAGGAATGGAGATTTTCAGCTCTTTATGAAATACTGCAGTGAAAAATCTTGATAAAATTTTTGTTTTTATCATTTCTTTACTTCCAACTTTTTCCTATTTTTCAGTCACTTTTTTAATCTGTCCAGGAAAAAATTTAAAAACAAAAAATACTTGAAATTCAACAACATTTATGTAATTTTATGCAATATGTAACTAGTGTGTACAAAAAGAAAGATACATAATTTTCAATCCAACTACATATGACATTTTCTAAAAAAACAATGCACCAAGTTTGATGAATAATTGAGATAAAATATTATTCAGAGCTTTCCACAAATAAAGTACAAAAATAAGAAAGTATCGTCAGTAGCATTTCATGCACCATGGGCTGGGCTTCGTATAAAATCTTTAACTTTTTGGATGGAAAAATAAAAATATCTAGTATACATTTATTTATAATATTTGTGCAAATAAGTATCGTATTCATCAAAACTTTATCATAATTTCAATTGCACTTTTTCCGCCTTTATACCCGAAAATTTGCTGTTACAAGATATCTTTTTGATATATTCAATCAAAATTATGGAAAGTTTGAAAAATAGAGAACTTGAATAATTCTTCATTTTAACATGCTAAAGCTTCTCACATGCATAGTCAAAACAGAAAGAATGAAAAATATTTAAAGTAATGTCAAGAATTATAAAGTATTTAATGCAGTCTTTTGAAAGATGTAGAATATCAGTTCCAGTTACATTTTACTTATTAGTGTCAAAGATTCAAACTTTGGATTTGACCATATATTTTTAATTTTTACAAAATTTTTACCACATATCATTTTATTATTAAATGTATTTAAAATTTTTGGTAAGTTCCACTTCAAATCCACTTATTTTATCCATCATGTCACTGTTTACAACAGCAATACAAGAGAAATTTGTCTAACAAATAATTTGAAATGTTTACCAAAATACTTTTCATTTCTCCAAATGCAGATTCTTCTGCAGCCTTATGTTTTTCGGAACACTCAGGGGCATTCTGAAATTTCAAAAAGTATTTGAATTTATACATAATAAATGAAGGATACAAAGAAAAGATATCGAGCACTTTTAATATCATTTAGAAAGGTTGAAGTTATGTCTTTTAATTTTCACACATGAAAGGCAAATCGATAAGATTTTGTATCTAGTGTTTTTAAAAACATATTTTCAGTTACCCATGCCACTGACAACTTGCCAAAAGGAAGTGAATAAAAATTAATGCTGAATAAATATAACAATGTAAATTGAAAGCTTTGATATTATTTCTTAAGTTATATTTGTAAATATTTTATAACATTTACAATACATACAAAAGCATTTTAACAAGAAATACTAATTTTTAAATCAGATTTTCATTTAAATCGGATTTTTACAATTTTAATTTCTAACTATTGTGTAATAAATAAGATAATAAGCGAGAGGCACCCAATACTTGTTTCTAACATACTGAAAAATGTTGAACAGTGCTGGTTCCTTTATCAAAAATAGCAAATTCCCTCTGAAAGGGCATCAGTTTAAGTCTATTTACTTCTAAAAACAAAAGTAACTTCTTACTAAAAAATTGATATTTTATAACATTAAATTTTAAATATTGCCTTTAATTGTAGTACAGAACTAGTATCCGATATAGTCCTATAACCCTGCCAATGCCTCCCACTACAGGAAAAAGCTAATTGAGAATTGGCAAAAACTAGCATTGAAAATTTCTGTTGGAATTTAACTGGTATTGACAGTCTAAGTTTCAAACCCTAATAGCCAGATAATTTTACAATTTTAATTAAATTTTCAAAATCCTGACCAGAGAATGTAAATACTTTCTCTTTGAGACCAGAAACAAGAGCAAGGTGTGATATATAATCAATTGTCTCCTGTTTAAAATAGAAATGCGAGATAAGAGACTTTACACATGTGTTTACAGGCTATAAAAAAATTAATTTGAAAACTTGCATGCTGTAAGAAACTTACTTTAGGAGTGGGTTTTAAGAAAACTTTCCCATGTTTAATCGCATCAATCATTTCTGACATTGCTTTTTGCTGAGGGTTTTCTAAATCTATATCTGTAGAATAAGTAAAATAAAAATTACAATAAGAATGTATCCCATAAGTTCATTCACAAATGAATGACTCAAGTCCTTACTTTCTTTCTTAGACACCTTTGCTGACTTTTTTCCGGCATGAATAAATGTGATGAGAGATCTAAATTATAAAGAAACCACTCAGAAACAAATATGTAATATGTGCTAAGAAAAGTTAGCATTGAACATCATTCAACAGCTCAAAAAATTTTAATAAAATGCAGACATGATAAATAATTATCTTGGAATCATGCTTTATTATAATGTAAAAAATTGTGCTTAACAGATGCAATAGTAGAATGAGCCAACTTCTAATTGGATGGTTCAGGTTGGTACATTGGCCAAGCTACAACAAACACAAGACAGGCAAAATGCAAAATAATGGACTAAGACACAAGGAAAGCTTTACTCACACAGAAGAAATTCACCCAGGGTAAGTTACAGAATGGTTGGTTTTGGGGTTTTATGGCCCAAGGGCCATATTTGGCCATGCTGTGCCAGACGCAATACAATATCAAATAATTGACATAAGACATACAATATCAAGTAACTGACACACAGTGAAAGCTTTACCGACACAAAAGACAGAAATACACGCAAGGAGGAATGCAACTAGCAGGAATCGAACCTGCGCCGCCTACAACTTGAAGGTTGCTAGAGCAGTGGGCATATCCACTGAGCTACGAAGGACCCAGTAAGTTACAGGAATCAAACCTGCACTCGCAGGTTGCTAATGCAGGGGGCAAACTCACTAAGGCACTGGATGGTTCAGGAATTATTTATTTTTTAAGTGTTTTTAAGTCATATTATTAACCCATTTCTTTTTGTGCATTTTAATTAATATTAGGGATACATAGTAACTATGTAAACACACATTACATTTTCGGTATAGTTGCTTTATTCATTTCACTTCATTAATTTTGCTCAGAAAAACTTCTCAAAACATAATTCAACCTTTCTGTAAAACTTCTAATACTGTAAGCATTTTTCAAAGCTGTTCAGGTTTTCCTATGGTAAGTATGATTTTCTAAACAGAAACATCTGTACGTATTTAAATACTCTGTTAACTAAACATATTTCCATTTCGGCCTCTGCAAATAGATATATTTTCTTTGGTAGAGTTTTTAATGTTAAAAAGACAGTGAAAAATTGTCTGACTGTGTGTCAACTTCAAAAATCAAACTCATCTAAAAAGAGAATTAATTTCAAAATTCATAAAATCTCTAAGCTAAAAAATAATATGAAATTTAATTATCAATACATAAGCAATTGTAACAATACTTAGGAATGAAAATATTAAAGTAAATTACTGATGCTTGATGGCAAAATGCTTTAATATGAAAAGAATTTCTAAAAACATAAAATTGAAAAAAAGGAACTCACTTAATAGGATTAAATGAGGGAGGTGGAGGGGGTGGAGGAGGTGGAATAGGCAATGACTCAGAAGCAGAAACTTCAGCATGAAGTTTTTTAACCTGACTCTCAAGCTCTTGAACTGTTAATAAAAATGTATCAATTTAAGTTACAATTTTCAATAGATTCATTAAAAGGTTTATTATAAAAGTTAAAATCAAAAAGTTAAGCTTTACCTCTCTTAAGGAGTACATGTTTTTCGTTTTTATAACTAGCCACTTGTTTTTCTGCAAGGCTTAACTTTCTCACAATATCCAAATTTTCTGTTGGATCAGAAACTCTACGATCCACAGATACCTCTATTCCATTTACAGAGCGTTTTGACTAAAACAAATTTTCATATTACTTATTTTAAATTTAATCAAATTAAGGCATTTAGTGAGAGAATATCACAATTTGAATGCAAAATCATCAAATTTGTTTTTATCTCATTGAATACTGCATTAGTTTCAGATAGATCTACTGAGTTCAAAATACAATTAAAGATAGAACTATTACTTGTTTGAACTGCACAAGTGCAATGGAATAGAAATTTAAATTGGCTATTTTAGATATGGTTAATTTATATTTTTTAAGAATTTTGGAATTTCATTACTAAAGTGACTCGTACTATCTATTACCTTATTTTCTCATGGAAACGCCAAGTGGTAAAAATTGCAGCAAATGGAGTATTTAAAAAAATTTCAGGTAAAAATTATTTGAGTAAAAAAGCATAATTAAATTCTCTTATCCTGTCTCATCAGATCTTTTCCATGCATTTAAGAACATACATTTATTTTCGTAATAAAAAATAAGACTCAACTGTTTGTTTCTTTGTTTTTCTTAACATTTTAGATCACCTTTTGCACCCACAGAAGCCAGAATAAATATTTCCTATCACCGATGCCTTTCTGATAGGATTAACAACATGAACTAATTTAAATCAATGACTGAAAAGTTTGGCATCCTCAATCCCAAGCAAATGAAATCAGCAACATATACTGAGAAAAATAACCCAAACAGTAGCAGCTGCTTTTCTTTTAACTGCCCTATCAAATAGGTAAAGAGGGTTTCAGGAAGATATCATGCATTTTAAATGTCACTACTTACAGAATTGATTACAGGCAGAGCCCCGTGCATGTTGGTAAAAAATGTTAATTTTAGTGTTAATCTAAAAATATTGAATAAAAACATACAGTGCAAAATGCGAAACCCAGCCAAGATCCTTTTGAGTTCTAAGTCGCAGATGAAACATGAGAAATAAAAGTATTAATGAGTGGAATTCATTTACGAATGCAAGGAAAGATAATTTAATGTCAATAGATCATGAATTGTTGAATTCATCCTTTCTTTAGTGTTTTTATGCAGGGTCATTCTAAAAGAATAAGGTTTCTAAAAAAATTATTACATTTTCTTGAAAACATTTTAACATTTATTTTAAAAGCAGATGTTATGTTGGCTTGGGCTTTGGAGTTTTATTGCACAAGGGCCATATTTGCATAATGTTAACTAACATCGCAATTACTATTTAAATATGTACAGCAATACCTTGTAATATAGCCACACTTTGCTATATTACTTTTTACTTCTCCACAATGAATTTTCAGTTGATGGAAGTAGAGGAATTCAAAGACGACTTTCTTTGAAAATAGAAGCTGAAAGTCATATGCTTCAGTTATTTCTACTTTTCCCCACAGCTCTGCCAATATAATGTGAAATCCCTTAAGGTTACTTATCAGCATTGTCAAATTATGTACTCAAGGTTCACCATCAGACTTCGAAAGGTATGGAAGAAAATCATAAATTAGCACTTTTCAGAACAGCCCTTAAGGTCATCCAAACTGCTTGGGAAAGAAAACATGGTATTATTACCAATAAAAATCCTGACAGCATGTATTAAAATTACACCTATTGAAGACATAGTGTCCACCAACAGCAACAAGGGGTTCAACTGATCTTCGAATGTCATACAAGAAATAGAGAATAAATCTTTAATGTACCATTCTCCTTTACAGTTCTACTTCATACAAAAGATCCAGTGCTGCTGAGTGAGTAAATTGGTGAAGGGAAGAATGGGGAGTCTGTCTGAAACAGATTCTTGAATGAACGATTGACTTTGAACAGATGTCAGCTACTTTTTTGTACTAAATCCCTTTTTCCCTTACTAGTAGCCCAAGAGTGTTCAGTCCCCCTAATATAACATACAAATTGTAAGATAGAATGCATCAGCCTGTCAAAATACTAATCTAAATTATAAAAAAAAGATTTAGATGTCTCAAAAGCCTGGAAAAGAGGGAATTTCTATTTAAAAAATATTCTACTGTATTTAATATTAAAAGTTTCATCCTTTGATTTTGAACTCAACTTAGTTTGATATATTTATAACATAATTTAATGTATAATTAGGTATTTTTGTTTCAATAAGTAGACTTTTTTCGACCCTCTCTATATACTCCCTTCAATACATCAAGCTTTTTCTTGTCTTCCAAGTGCAATACATCAAGGGGTCAATGTATTCTCTAGTCATTTTTAAATCAAGAAAAGTATGTTAATAGCCGTAACTTGATCTATGGAAGTGACAAAAGAAATAAAGGTAATAAATGGGACAAATTTTGCTTTATTGATTAGGGTAGGCTTACTTATCAAAACACTTTTTGACAATTATCACTCTTATGAGATACTGTACAAAGCTACCATTGACAATATCTACACAATATTTTGTGTGAAACTGATGACATTAGACATGAAGAAAATCTTGGTGTTTCTTGCAATTTACATGCCAAATCATAAATACCGAGAAAGGTATATTTATATCTGCACAAAATATGTATTCCAGTTTATAAGCTGTGAAAATACAGGGTTGGTTGGATTTTATGGCTTTTGTGCCACATTTGGTAAAGCTGTGCCAAACACAAAACACACAATGCCAAGTAATGGACATACATACAAGTAAAATTTTACTGACACAGAAGGAATACACCCAGAGAAGAATTGAATCTATGCTAACCACAACTCACAGGTTACTAGTGGGCAAATCCATTGAGTCCTGGTGGCCCTGGCAATAGTCTTTGTTGTAATCCTCTATGGACTTCTGACAATTTTCTTGTCTTTCTGACAGTGTTCGATTACAAATCATCTTAATTTTTTTTAACTCAATCATTTTTATTAAAAATCATTCAATAAGCAAGCTCTAAAAAATTGAAATTTTTTAAATTATGCATTCAAAATAGATCATGGGTTGGTTGGGTTTCATGCACAAGATAAAGTCGAGTAATGAACATACAACAGATTATGGGACTAACAGAAAATAAAATGAAAATTTACGTATGTATTGAAATAGTCATTTCTGTCACTCAAGCCTTCTCTGTTATGGGTATTAACCCAAAACAAAAACCTCTAGAGTAAATACATTAAAAATAGTTAAGTAAAGAAAAAATTAGCTATCAGTTATTGTTTGGAAACAACCCATCGAATAAAAAATAAACTCACTTAACCACAATGGCTCCGTACCAAGTAATCAAGTTGTCCCTTCAAAACGAAAGCTAAATTAAGCAAACTTCCAACTTTTTTGGAATTTAATTTTAGAAGTTTTAATATTGCTGTAAAAAGTTTTAGCTATGCTATCTGTAATTTCAGTCAGCTATAGGAAACAGTAGAAACTATGAGCATTCTAACACTAGTAAGCAAATACATATAGTCAATTTTTACTATTCAAGATGCTCTATTTAATTTCAAAAATACCTTAATTTGTTAGATAACACTGAAACTATAGGGAAAATTACTTGAAGTCTCAAAGCTATTTCCCTAATAAAAGAAATGTTTTCTAAATTTTGTAGATCTAAATTATGCAAGCAACCACAAAGGGATGAAATAAAATCTTTTTTAGAAAAATCAATCTATCAATAAAATATAAAAAGATCTGACTAACAAAATTATATATCTTACGTGAGGTAACGATGACCTTTTCACATCTTTCTCCAAGTCATTAGACTTGGCAGAAATATTTTCTAAAGACAAAATATATTTATGTAATTAATACTTTTATGCAAATATTTATGTACATACAAATTATGTATTATACAAATAATGCATTCAAAAAATTAATCTGTTTATTATCTGAACAAATTCTCGAAAAGAATTTTTTGTTACCCTTTTTTGTGAAATATTTATACTGTTAATACTGAAAGGGTTAGTATTATAAAATAAAAGGGTAAATGCATGTAATATGGGACACCACAATCAGAATTTGTATAAGTGCTTCTATGGTAAAAGGCACCCATACTGTGTTATGAACGTCAATCGAGAATTCATTTTTTAAATACAAGCATTTCTGTATTTCAAAATACTAAATATTTTAGCTCATTTACAAAGACAATTATCTGAGAAAATAAGTTCACGAATCTTTTTATTATGATTTATCATAAAATATTGTTGTGCATACCAATATTCTGTTTTCTCTTAAGACAAGTAACTTTTCCATTAAGCATAGGTGTATGCAATATGGAATATGATACATATTGTATGCAATTTTCATTTTCTGAAATATGCTATTTTGAAAATAGAATTTTCAAGTTATAGAAAACATTTTTGCCAAATGAGGGTTTTTAATTAATTGAAAATTAACTAATCAGTTTGTATGGATGTTTGGCTGAAATACTATATCTATGGAAGATTTTTATGTTGCCCAGTAGTTCCATTCCTTCTGGGAGGACTGCACATGACATTGCCTTTTAGCAATATAGATTCTGCTGCGTGTTATTGAATTACAATGTTATAATTCATTATAATATATAATTCACATAGAATATAGAATCATATAGCATTGATAAGTACCCCATCAGGTAGAGGAAACCTACATTGCCTGAGATTTTAAAAGCAGAGCTGGTTGTTTTATATATGAAAAAGAATGCTTTTGAAGCAATCAGAATGCTGTATAAAACATTCCAAACCTTTTCCAATGTGAAAAAGTTTAATATAATTAAATTGCGACTACATGAAATGCATTTATTTTTTTACTTTAGGACTAAATAAATATACATTTTTGATGTAGAAAAGTTTTGAATGTTTGACAACTTCGTTAGGTGTTCCATATTAGATAGTTTTTCAAATCGACAATTAACTCTACATTTTTTCGTATAATTTGAAAGTTTTAAAAAAATGTTTGATAAATTGTCTATTTACATATGGAATAATTATTTAATTTTTTCATGATTTGGTATTTGATTCCTTCAAATGCAGCCCTTTCTGCTTTTGTCATTATTTTAAAATCAGATGTACCATATTACCTGCCTTTATCCTATACAACCATCAGTACTTAAACAGAATAGTGCAAGAGCAGATATCAAATCTGTTTAAAAACACAGAAAACTGATGGAAAAGACAAATTGGTATCACACTGATGTTTAAACAACTAAAATCTGTAGCAGATCTGTCAAACAAACTTGGGAGTAAAAATGATAAATTAACTAAATAAAACTAAATATGCCCCACTTAAATCAATGGTTATACCCAGAAACATGATTAATAGTAATTAAGCATGCATTTCTTACTCGTGAACAATAAATTAGAACAATCCAAAGAAACAAAGATTGCATGAGAACAATATATGTGAATCCATCCTATACAAATCATTCCAACAATCTATTTATCAGAAGTTATACAATTAAAGAGAAGTAGAAACTATTTACACAAAGTGTACAACGTATTTTTAGATGTAATGTTTATAGCAAAAAGTTGTTATAAAACATCCAAAAAAAATCAATGAACTCCTTCATAACACAGGGTGTTATGGCAGTCCAGTTAGTAGTCATGGATTAGCAACCAGAGGGTTGCGATTTCGAATTCAACCAGACCATCGTGTACATGGGGGCTGGTGCACATTAAATATGTCGTGGCCTCAAACGTCCTCACATTGGCGTGGTGCGGAAGTTTGGAGAGTGGGGTGCCATCTCAGGATCCTGGACAGTTACTAAGAGCCAATTATGTTGTGTGCTCAAGTGTGATATAAATTTAACTACCTACCCACCCACCTTCAGAACTTATATTACACTCCTTTCCAAAAGCAAGCACTGCAAATTCTGAACTTTGTAATGCATGCTTCAATTTCATAGAGTGAAACTCACTGTGGTTGTAGAAGGGAATATGCAAATATCATGACGTGCCTAATCAGAATTTACTCTCGAGAAATATACAATTTAGGCATTGGTTGAAAATGACGCTTTCTGAAGCCTTTCAGTAGATGAGTTTAAATGTTGATAGAAAATTTTGAAAAACCATTCTAGTTATTTGTGGATTAAATAAGGTTAATTATGGCTCAAAGACAAAGATTCTCCACGCTGATGTGCTGTAGGGCGGCTTAAAGCAGGCGTCTATTAAATACGTCTATTTTCTTTGATGTTGACCTCTGTGATTTCTCATCTATGGAAACAATTAACAAACAGAAATAAACAGAGAGATTGTTTATTTCCCATTTATTAAAATTTTATTTAGTAAGTTAAACTTAATCAAATCTTAACAATTGGGTTAATCGAAATAACACACAATAATTTGGATTACCTTACTTCATCTTATTGAAGAAATCTAATGTACTGGAGAACGATATGGATCTATCAGTTTAAGGTGCGACACATTTTCATAAAAAAATAAACAACTTTTAGAGATCCATATTTCTTGGAAAAAGGTATAACTGAACAACACATAAAATTAATTTGATTTTATCTTATTCAATTCCGCCAATACTCAATTAGGTAAATATTGTCAAACTGTTTCACATAAATAAGGAAATTACTCGTTAATTTTGAAATCAAGAAAAACAAATTTATCTCTAAAATTACTTACGGTGGAAATGTAATTGAATAGAATTCAATTTCTCTTTGGTGCAATTGTGTTCCTTCATTTCTTGCTCATACTGTAATATAAGTATTCAAGTATCACATTACTGCAATATAATTATTCAAGTATCACATCCACAGTAAATGGAAACCATTAATACCTAACAATTTTGTAAAGCAAGTAAAACAAATAAGACTTAAAACCAGTTCAGAATAGATCAGTAATGTCTTATTGAATTGTCTCCGTATTAAAATTATTTTCTTCAAAATCATTACTAAAACTGAAATAAAAAATTTTATTCGAAAAAACTTCTACCTTTATAATGGATTATATTAGTTATTCCTATTTTCCAGGAAATCTGACAACGCTGTATATAACTAAGCACATTCTGGGGAATAAATATGTACATCCACTTTGCCTATTTACAAAATTAAAAAAGAAAAACGTGCTTTTGACAATCTAGAGATGCAATGCTCTGTGAAAGTTTATTGAAATTATTAATGGCCTACATTCAAAATTTCAAAACCTGTAACTCAGTATTACCTTTTAAAAATGTTGGAATCTTGAATCAATGAGCCATCATTTTTTGTTTCTCAAAACATCAAATAGATTTTAAACAAAAATAACCCAATAAAATTCATATAAAATCTGAAGAAATGGTTAACATTATTATGATCAGTTCATGTATATTCAGATTTACATATGAATTTAATGATTGTTATATAAGCTACGAACTTCATTGTATGATACTGACATCAATCAAAAAGTATAACCTTATATACAATAACAGTGAAGGTTGGTGGGAGGTCTTGGCCACATCCATGCAGATTTGTGCAAACAGAATTTAGGAATTGATCTGCCTGAAAAAGCCTGCCTTAATTTGTACATTAAAAACCAAATAGTAAAATGAAGCTAAGGCAAACTTTCTCCAGAACTAAAATAAAATCAAATGTGCATGAAAATTTTAAAATACCAATTGTTTTGCTATTTCAAAGTCTTCTTTCAAAGATATCTGTTTCTCAATTTCTTTTGTCAGTTGAGTTTTCAAGGATGCAACTTCAGTTCTTAGCTCTGAAAAATAGAAAAGATAAAATAACAAAAAAGAATCAGCATTCCATCTTGGAATACTATTTCATTGAAATTGATGCTGTTCTCACCTGTACAAGAATAAATTAATAAAATAAGGCATTTTATCATTTAATTTGCTGCGATAAGCACTAAACAATAATTGTTACAAATCTTTATAGTTCATATAAGCTTCATCCTTTCATAGATTAAAAGATTATAAAATTATTAGATAAGGTTGATCCATGAGACATGAGAAAGGGTGCAGTTAGGATTTTCTTTTGATTTAAGTAACCCAATGGTCAACTACTTGAGCTGCAATGACTAAAAAGGCCAGTCATATTGCAGAGACCATCCACTTTTGATAGAACCACTTGGATGATTTACAAGCTTTAGACATCTTACAACTAGATTTGATCAACTTGTATACTTTACATTTACACAAGATTGTTCAGTAGACAATTTCAAGTGATTTTTTTAATTTTAGTTTATCAGAAATATTGAAATGGTTATTTCCACCAATGCTTTGAGAACAGAAAAGGACAGAAATTAACAATTAATGGTCATTTAAAAATTCAAGGGCTAAGGTATGATTTGGAGCATCTTTCAAAGCAGCTATTTTGATAATTTAAAACAAGAGTAGTAAGTTTTATATAAAGCTTTCTGTCAATTTGGCATTTAGGAGCACATTTATGAAACATTTTATTACAAGAATTCTACTGATATCAAATGCTTTGCCCATTAGTATGAGCTTACTTGTCATAAATTTAGTTACATAATCATCTTTAAAATGTCAAGTACAATCAACCACCCATTTGAAGTTTTCATTAATTCATTACTCACTTCAATAACTGGGAATATCTAGAACACATTTTGGAAATTTTAAGATTTAGAAAGAATTGGAAATATTACGATTTTAAAAACATCAGAAAAATATAAAGGGTGGAATCATGGACAGTTGATAAATATTAAGAAATGCTTCTGTGTAAAACCTCAAGAAAAAACTTTAAATTCACAAAGAACTGTTGGCACCTTGTTAAAGGCATCATTTGCTCATTAACTTAAAAATTAAGATGCATCCACTTTCTAACCTCTTAAAAAGAAAAACCTTCATCCAAAGTACAGCTTCCAGATTCCTATTTAATTAATGGAAATAAAAATTAAAGATGTCTTTGAGTAAAAATTAAGAATGTGTTGAAAACTAAACGTGCTTTTGAAAACTTTATAAACTCTAAAAATATTCCGGTTTAAACTTGCCTTTAAACAATTTTCAAATTAAGGCATTAATTTTTGCTGATATTTATTTCAATGAAAGCAGCATTTCTATAAAAAAAACTGATATTTTTGTATAGTAGAAATACTTAAAAAAATTTCAGGTTTAAAAATGAAACGGGAATGGCATACCTAAAGGACTTTCAAAACGGTAGTATAAATTCTTAAATAGTAGCAAAACAGACTCAACCTATGCTAATTTTAGAGCCTATATTCAAATGAATCAGATAAAATTGCAAAACAAGTCAATTTAGAATAAAACAGGAGTTGGAGGATATTCACCAGAAGCATAAGCGAAGATTTCAAAACTAAAGATATTTTCTTAGAAATAAATCTGAATTTCCTAATGTCAAAAATTGTGATAGTTCTAAGTTAACTACATAATATTAGAATATAAATTTTTCTATATATATAAACATAATTCCAGTATCCACTCGAAACAATTTACTTCAAAGATTCCAAAATGATTCTGGCAGAATTGTTTAAAATATTTTTTAAACTTAAAAATATTTTAGAATGAAAAATAAAAGCACAAAATTGCCATAATTGCAAAGAAGTCTTCATGAATACAACCCTTCCATTTGCAGCTGTTATAAGATTGACTGCAGCATCAAGTTGACACTTCTGACTTCCCAATGTAATGGGAAAAAAATGGCATTAAATATATAACGGCCATGTAGGTAATTTTTTTCCAGGAAAGTCTCTGAAACCTATGAAAAGTCATGAACGCTTCTAAAATATATTTGGAGACGCTATTCACATGAAAAGTTGCAAGCTTAGAGGTTGAAAAGCAGTAGAAAAAGATTACCTATTAGTTGCATGTGCCACCCCTATTAAAACAATGCAAAAGTAGCAAAATTAGGCCAAATAAAGCCTTATGAATGCAATTTAGAGTAGAAAAATTTGTTCTCTGCTATTCTTTCTTCTTGGTGTCAGTTCACAGTTAGCGCTACTGATTTTGTGATATTTGCGAGCATTTGTATTGTGCTTTTACCGATAATTATCTATAAATTTTCAAACAAATCATCAATAAAAATTTCGGTAAATCATCCACTCTTTCATCAGGAACTAGTGATTTAGGGTACATTTTCTCAAATGTTCTTTTGCGCAGCCCAGAGGAAGCATTTGGTGCAGAACACCCTGAACATTTTACTGTGTTATCTTAAGTTTACAACACAATTAAAAGATCAATTAAAGAAAACATTATCAGTGTTGCAAAACAAAGGGTTATTAAGGAACAAAAATCAAATTTACAAACACAAAATTTCAAATACTCATTACTCATTCAATGGATTTGATTAGTTGATTATGACAATTTAGAAACTAAAATAAATTATCTGAGTTTCAAAACTGCTTCCGAAAAAGATCAAAACGCTGAACCTTGCAATGTCATACTAAAAGATAGCCCACAAGGTTGGTTGGATTGGGTATCCCATGGTACAAGGGCCCTATTTGGCCATGCTGCACCAAACACAGGACAAATAACAAGTAACAGAAGAGAGCAATATACCCAGGGAGAATTTGAACATGCACCTCCTAGAACTCACAGGTTCATAGCACAGTGGGCATACCCACTGAGCCCCAATGGCCACGATAGCTCACAAGGAAACAAAATTTTTTAAATCAATTTCCATAGCAATGCAAGTTAATTTCGTTCTACAAGCTTCATAAATCCCATATCCTTTGTACATGTATATAAAGGTAAATGTTTTAAAATTTGGAACTGATTTACTTTAAGTTAAGTAATCACTTGTGTTTCTAAATGACTGAATCGTTAACTTAGATCCAGGCTTGATTGATAAAAAAAAGGATAGATGTAAATATTTTATACTATAATGTTGTGCACATGAATTTAGTGTATTGATTTCAAATAAAACTATAAATTTTTTTATAAATTAATAATTTATGAATAAAATATGATAAAACAAATTATTTGTAATTTGAATGAGTGAAAAGCTTTAAAAGTTACCTCTTAACACTATCTAATTAGTTGGCTTTGTAGTCTGAGTGTTTCCAATTAATTGTTCATTTTATTGCTCTTGACTGAAAACTCATACTTTGATTTTGTCAAAGATTTTTATAAAAAATCTGAAGTTTGGATTATTTCAGAAAACTTCCCAACAAGACAGCATCATCAGCTTTACATCAACTGACTGATAAGTTCTTCCCAAAAATATATTATCAGTTCAATCAATGCTTTCTCTTGTATCTTGCTGCGATACCAGTGTATCAAGAGTATATGGAACCCAAATTGGTATACATGACCTTACATTTATTCCTATCATTGCTTTCTGTGTTATTAGTGTTTTAATTTCAGGAATATTATTTACACACATTAATATGAATAAACTCATAATTTATTTAGATTCTATCTTTTGTTGGTCATGCTCTAACTAGACCATCTGCATATTTTTTCTTTATTTACTACTTTTATTTTAATAACTGATGCTGAAATATTCAATATATTTCCTAATATGCCCAATCAAACTTTTAAAATGTATTACCCGAGGAGAGTTTATTCAGCACATCTAATTCTGACACTGTTTCCTCTGTACCCACTTCTTGGCATTGTAACTCATTTAAATCAGATGCTTGAGCTACAGGTGGCTCTTCATGAGAATTGTGCTTCAATTTTTGATTTTCTTGAAAATACTACAACATAATAAATTAATATAATTAAACCTTCTCACAAATAACTAAATATAAATTTTACATAATTTACCATATTTAAGAATAAATCTAATATTTTATTAAAATACGTTTTTCGTAGTAAATAAACTAGAGTATTACTTCTTATAAATAAAAATTGGCAGTTTTAAATAATATTAAAACTAAATTAAGATAAATATCAATAAATGAAAGTTGCTCATTTAGATTTCAAAGAAACTTTCAACAAACGTGTTTTCCTCAGCTCTACAATCAAATTGACAACTTTTAGTCTCATTTAAAAAATAAACCTAGATGCGATGCACATTTAAAATGTTAGTTAAAAATACTATGGATGAAATTGAATCAGGGAAACTTACAAGTTATAAAATATAGATTAAAAGAAACAAACCTTTGTTGCTCTTTTGCTGGCATTATTAGCTGCTTCAGTTTCCAAGTCACATTTAACTTTAAGAGCACTATATTCATCTATAACAGCTTCAGACACTGCAAATTTAAATCCCTCAATGTAAAAAGTAGGAAGTGTGAAAAATATTATCAATTGATTTTCATATAAAAAGTATGTTTTCAACCCTTTGCACTTGGATGTCACCATATTAGTGGTATTACAGTAATTTTAATGTTCCAAGTGCAAAAGGGTTAAACTGAGATATTTTAATTATATTGAAAAAATACATATTATTTGACTCCAAAATTTATTTTTGTGTGACGAAACAATAACTCTCAAAAGTTAAGCACAAACATGATTAAAATTCAAGGTACACTACACAAGAAAGCATTAAACAGTATGAAAATTGGAAATTCCTCACCATCCAAGAATTTTTAATGTGTTTGACATTTTTGAATTTTATTTTTCAAAATTTTAGTATTCTTACCATGTAAAAATGCTACTAACTAGTAACATTTTGGTAACTCAGTCTGACAGAATAAAAAATGGCAAGATTAAGGTAAATTTTATCATAATTTAATACCTGATTGCATTTGCTCTAACAAATCATCTCTTTCCTTCAATTCAGCAGCTAATTTTTCATTCTGCAGAAATGATACATCAAAATTAATATTTATAAAACAAACCTAAACTAGATAACAAAATTTTGCAATTTAAAGGCATCTCTAGATATTTTAGAAATGCACATTAAACCTTCTCTGGGACAACTAACCTTTGTTCCCTGAAAAACCTTTGTTTCACATCGGACAGAGAAAATGAACTTTTTCAGCAACCAAAAGTATGGCATCTTTGGCAATCATGGTTTTTGGTAGTCTTGGAATGGAGGTAATTTAACATTCTGTTTATAGGCAAAAAGTTTGCTTCAAGAAAATGTTGTCTTTAGGAAGATGGTTTCTCAGAGAAGATTTACTACAGTAGATTAAACAAACATTCAACTTGTGGCCCGGGTGGCAAAATCACAAAAATAAGACAGAAATTGTCATCTAACACATGTGGAATATCTTGGGGTTCCATTCAAGTTGACCAAAGGGCTTATGCTTGAACAAAGTCCAAACATCAGATATATAAGATAAATCATCAGGATGATACTGCAGTTATATACATTCTGCCACATATTAATTTAAATCTTATTCCTAGAAACATTATGGATGAAGTTTCTTTCACTGGAGAATTGGTGATAACTTAATTATAAGATATTTTATTAAAGAACAATGTTAAAGTATTTTCTATATAATTAAAAATAACAGAACCAATTAACAATGCTCAATATTCATACCACATAATATCAAGTTTGTCTTATATCCCCAAACATGGAAAAATACCAACCTCCTCAACATAAAGTAAAATGAAAGCTAATCTACTAATTTTTAAAACACTTATTTCAACACTCAAAACATAAGATAAGATGTTTAATACCTAATTTAACAATCTTGGCAAAATTTCTTATTCTTGCATGGAAGACATTTATTTAAACTTGAAAGGCTCTTATATTTGTTACAACCTTAATGGTGTTTTCATTTAAGATCAATATGCAGATAAGAGTCAATAAAGAATAAGCACCCTGAGTTCCTTTATAATCTTTTATGAATAAATTTACATTGTCACCAAAAAAATGTTTTCCCAAAAGTAAAAAATATTTTTGTTCTGTATTATGATAATCTATAAGTCTCAAACTTCATCTGAAGATGATGCTTTGAATAGATTTAGAACCTACTTGCCTTACTTCAATGTATGCCTACCACTAAGATATTGACCAAATACTTTTGAGTAAAGTTATGATTTATAACTTTCACTTCATTTTTACTCGACTTTCACATCACTTCATGATTATATGTATAGCAAAAATGTACCTCTTTGATAATCAGATGTCGCTTTTCTTTTTCTTCCTTCAAATCCTTTAAAACTGTAAAATTAGGTTTCAAATTACAGAATAGAATTGGTAATTTTCACAAAATCAAAAGAATCAAACTTTTTACTAAAATATTCAAAAAAAGGATACTATAAAATATTGATTTATTCATTACTCATGACTAATATTGAGGATTCTAGAATAGTGCTAAATAACATGAAATTGTTATCTATTTCTATAAAATAATTTTTAAAATATGGGGTTAAATTAAAAATTAAGTTCTGTTAATAGGTTGGTTGGTTTTGACTTTAATGGCACAAGGTTCAAAACAGGACAAACTATTCCAGATGCAAAACCAAATAAAGCAATAAAACTACAAAAAGAAAAAGGGAGGAAAAGATGAAAGTATATATTTTTCAAGCCCGACCACCGATCACTTGACAAGGGGCAGAACGTCGGCTACTTATGAAGGAGCATCCAATAGGTGAGTTGCTGCTACTCCTACCAAGGACAATCACTAAAATCCATGTGCATACAAACCGTGGTTCGAACTATGAAAAGTAAAGGATAAAATCAAAGGGAGGACAGATCACTAGGATACCTTAGGGTTGTGATGCCCATGTTTACTTGAAGTAAACTCCTGAGATCTATAGGAAAGTTCTTTATTGACACTAGAATACGGAAGGGGCCTTTTTGGCCCTCCGCATTGTTTTCCCCTTGTAACTCCCTTGCCCATGGATTGAATAATTTGATATTTCATGACTTAATTATTTAGCTCATACTTAATGTGTTTAATCACTTTGGCCTAGCTGTCACAGAAGCAGAGATAATGAACAGTATACCTAGAAAGATGCGAAAAGGTCAAATGGCCCCTATTGCATTTCAGTGAAAGAATTTTTTCCTGATTGATGGCTATAATTACCTTGTAACAATGAAAGTTGTTTTATTTTGCCTTCCCCTTCTACATCATGTTTACAAGCATTAAAAGCCCTCCCCAGCTGTGAGCAAGGATTAGTAACACAATGAGTGTGATTTAGTAGTGATTGGCAACACACTTTGGGAAAAGGGAGAAACATTACCACACACAGAACTACTATTTTATATCCTTAAAACTGAACAATTGAAATCAAAATGCACAAGCCTTGTAAGAACACTGAGGAAAAAACAGAGGTGCTACCAACAGCAAAGTTGGGAAAACAAACTGCATTCCATATTGTTCAGAAAAAGCTCAGATATAACGCTTACTGCTTATCAGGGAAAGATGAACAAAAATGTTGTTATTCACTCTATTATTACCATCAATAATAATGAGAAGACAACAGAAACTACATTTTTATTACCAGACTAAGTACAGCATCAACATTGCAGACCAAATAGTATGCCTGTAACTACAAAATCGGGATCTCGTCACTGACCTTTGCAAGTATTTTTTTAATATTTTAGATATGTCTGTGATAAATGCTTGTGTTTTATATAAAGTGACGGGAAAGCAGAAACTTAGCAGGAGAAATTTCAACCTACAGCTTTGTGAAGAGCTTTGTACTCCATTCATGGCATCTAAAATTAATGCAGCAAGTACTCAAATTTTGTCGCACTTAGTTATAAAAGACATTCACCAATAAAAGATTGAAATGCAGAGTGTGAAGATTTTGCATGGGAAACCACACAAAAAATAGCTGCGCAAATTGCAAAAAGGCAGCATGTGGGAAATGCTCTTCAAAAGTAAAATGTGCTGATTGCTTGAACGAATGAACAAAATAGAAACATTAAAAGCAGGTCAGTGTGATAAATTTTCAATTTGAATACTAGCATATAGTCTATTACTTATTATCTATAATTTGAAACCTAAAATAAGCCGTATAATATAATCTAATGCTCAATACGAGCGAGAGGCCAAATTGGCCCTTTCCGTCTTTCTAGGCTTTAGGCAACTTCCTGTTTTTTTAGTGTTAATGAAAACGAAAATCCAAAAGAAACACATAATTTGGATTGAGGCACATAGCAGAGTGCTGTGGACCTACCCTTACGAAAAATTTTAGAGTTCCATAGAATTCTAGAGAATGAAATTTCGTTGCTAACTTCTTGGAACATCATTAACAATACAAACCAAAAAGATGGGCCTTTAAAATTACCTGTCTCAAAATTATCGACTGAGTTCAAAGCTCTCTGAACATAAAACAAGGCATCTTGATTTTTTCCAAACAGAAAGACAAAAACTGTTTGGACTGAATCTAAAACACTAAAATTAAGAAGGTAGGTAGGTATATTAATTCACATCACACTGGAGCAACACAACTGGCTATTGGTGAGAGTTCGGGATCAATCCCAAAGGGAAAGATCCTAGAACACCACGTAATTTTGAACCACGGTCAGATCACTAAAATTAAGAAGTTTTAATGATATTAAATATAATGAAGGACTTTAAGGTTACTCTCTTTTTGCTCTAGTCAACTTTCTACACAAGGGCTGATTAGACAGCGATGACTTTTAATGGATTATGAACCACTGTAAACATCCACATCTGAAATGACAACCAAACCCAGAGTATTTCACAAAGACCAAAGCACTAATCATTCGGCTACCAAGCTGTCACCATGGTTACAAGATTGGGTTAGAAAGTTGGTTGGGGTTTTATGGTGCAATGGCCATGCTGGGCCAGACACAAAAGATAATGTCAAGTAATGGGCATGCACACACAAGGATAGTTTTATTGATACAGAAGAGAGAATTACACACAGGGAGGAAACGAACGTGACAAGAATCAAACCTGTACTGTCCCCAACTCGAAAGTTGCTGGTGCAGTGTACCCACTAAGCCATGATGGCCCCTTGGGTGTGAAAGAAAGTACGACTTTGATTAGACTTCTAAAGTAGACTACTGGTTGACTAGACAAAGTCCATGAGTTTATGCATCTTCCATAAGTCCAAGATGAGCCCCCATAGGATTAATATACAGATCCTTCCAGGACAGCCCCACACAGCAAGGTGACCAGGAGAGGCTTGATTTACATAGGTTAACTTTTAACACATGTTATGTCTTCTCAATAAAAAAGAATTCAAAATAAATTTTGAATTTCAATTAATAAATGAGTAATTAAACTTAAATCAAAGAAATAAGATCAAGAAATATGCTATACATTTTTAATAAAGATATGTAGGATCTGGTGGGGTAAAGTCGGTCGTCCATGCAAAAGCTACCTCATTAATTATGAACCCATTTTGATGGAAAATAAAACTCTCAACTATATATTTAAGTTCTCAAAAAGTTTTTCTATCGAAAACATTTTACTGGTAACATCTAGAAGATCCTGGTGGCCTCTTCTTTGTTTTGATCCAGTCATGTGGGTTGCAATTTTCTAGGAAACTTTCTATTTATGTATGCCTTTCTAAAACTATTATATATTTTTTGTTCTGAGCTAGATAAAGGACTTGCTAACAGATTCGAATAACAGGCAAGAAATTACAACATTATTTTTAATGCTAGACATTTTTAAATGAAGTGGGGGTAAAGTGGGTATAGCTTTAGGCTTAGAGGCAACATTGAAGAAATTTGTTTAGGGGTTGACAATGTTGCAAAAGAATTTAAGGAAAGTGGTTATATATAGTAAATTGGACAGGCTGTGGAACACAGAATTTTAAGGATAGAAAAGGCATTAATTTTCCAGAATGAAGTTCAATATGTGTTGTAAACTTTTCACAAAATGAAGGGAATTAAGCTTCAAAGGAAATAACATAATTTTCCAGCATATTACATGCCACATAAAGCTACTGTTTTCACTGTTAGAAACCTGAAATTAGCCATATTAACAACCCTCTCAACTCAACTTCTATGTCTACTGATCTTAGAAATGATGCTCAGAACTCATTGAGAAAAAGGTTCAGAAAAATAGGTGAAGTATTAAAAGAGGCTCTAGCATTCTAAAGCATTTATTTCAAGAAACATAAGATAGGTCTAGTAAAAAGAAAACTTGAGAATATTAGCTCAGGCTCTTACTTAAAATAAAGTTACTGTATCAAAAGAAAATACTGAAGAACCATAGAACAAAATTGATAGTAGCAATATTAAGCAAGGTTCTTGGGTAATATGTAGGTTCAAAAAAAGTTTAACAATTCTTTGAGCAAGTAATAGAAGTCAGAAAAGATTAATTCCTTCTTAAAAAATCTAGAGTTAATTGATAGTATATTTTCTAGAAAAGGAGGATGTTGGCATAATAGATATTAGAAGTATTTATTCTACACACATTGCCACAAAACCTACATTTGATAATCATGGACAGTTTTGATATGTAACTTCTCTTTCTCAAAATTCATGTTAACATAATGTTTTCATGAATTTTGAATAATTCAAGTTTTGTATTTTTGTGTAGAATTTTTTACTGTCATTTACAGTGAAATGAATACTCAAACATAGTTCTTGTACATCTTGAGCTACAGCATTCATAAATATTGTTACGTATTATAAGTTTGACATTTAAAAGAAAATAGTAGCTCATTGAATTAAGAGTTAATTTAATAGTAGCTCATTCAACAAAAATTGTTCTTTTAATACACTTATAAATTATTATATTGTGTCAATAATTTTTTTCACCATTTAATGATTTCATAACTTCTGTGAATTACCCACTTTACCCCATACCATGGGGTAGAGTGGGTATAAAAACAAAGTTATAAAAATAGTCACTTAACTAAAAATATAGGTTTAAATATGAAGAAAAACATGCAGTATGTTCTTGAATAATGCAATGTATATATAACGCAAAGAAACACCACTTTTTTAAAACTTGCCATTGCTAAATTCTACTTTGAAACTGAAAACACTGTTTTTATATTTACTTTACCCCACCTGACCCCATACATACTAGCTTCAAATTCAGAAATAAAATATGCTTAAGGGTTTTCAACCTTTTAGCACTCCTGTGAAGTTTACTTTCGAGTTGTTTCACTTTTCTTGAGAAGATTCAATAAACTCTTACCATACATTTAAATCTAATTTCAAACAGACAATTTAAAGTTTTTCTAAATATTTATAAGCCACAACCTTGACACACACCTTGTGGTAAATATTAATGTAACATTAACACCATGATGACAACCTCATGTCTCTCCAAAGAAAATAAGAAAGTGGTCCTGTTTAATTATAAAGCATATGATCCAATTATCAACCAAGCAAGATACTAACCTTGTTTTACAATGTCTTTTATTTTAGCATACTTTTCATCTAAAATTTCAAACCGTTCTTTATAAGACCAGTCATTCTCCTTCATAGAACGTTTATTTTTAAACGATTTCTTTTCCATTGCTTTCTATAAAAGATAGAAAACAATATATATTTCATACTTTTATAAACGAGAAAAAGTTACGTAATAGCAAAAGCAGTAAACACGTAAATAGTACTTACACTACTTTTTGTAAGATTGTTGCTTTATCTTATAATAGACAGCATATTTTATACAAATCATAAATAGATTTTACTGATACAAATTGTTATTTTATGCGTAATGACATGCACATGTACAAAGCTAACCTGTACACTAAAATTTCATAATGCTTAATTGTCTAAGTCAAATGCAAAAAATGTGTTATACTCTTGAGCATTATTCTGATAACATTGATTACACTTGTATAAAATTACAAATCTAAAAGGGAATACTTTTAGGATAATTTAAAATACCTAACATAAGAAACTAAAGGCTTTTTCAGCACAGCATAATTCATTAAATCTCTAAAAAGAGAGCTGCTCATAAATTAAATGTGACAATCAACATAATTGTTATGGTCACATAGTTACACAAAACATATTATACATTGCTCAAAATATAATGTACTAATATAAACAAAATGTTAGACAATGTCAAGTCTTTCACTTTAAAAGCCAGTTATCAAAATTAACTATTTTCAGTAATTTAAATATTAATTTTTAAAAAATCAGTCCTTTTGGAACGAACAATTCAAAATCAGTCACATTTATAAACATGAAACTAAAACGTCTTTTTACGATTTAGAAAAGATGTCTCAAATTTTACACCGATACTATCAACTTCCTTACCTACCAAGCTAATACTTGTTTATATAATGATGCATCTCCTCACTACAATTACAAAGGAAAATAAACTAAAACATTCTGTGTGAAAATTCCGTGGAAAATGCCTGTATGTAAGCATACTTAAATTTGTAAACGTTTCTGTGTAAAAAGAAATACTTGTTAAGAACCGTTCAAAAACAAACACTTACGAATGTTTTCTTTTAACACCAAGATTTCAAAATTATATCAATATTTGGACAATTTGTGACAGATAAAAAGTTTAGCACAGCAACAAACCACAGCATACCTACTATTAGTAATTAATGTTATAAAGGAATAAATACCAACGACGAACAAATTGTCAAATTTCTAAAACATTAAATATCGCGGCGGAAATTGCGTTCTGCAATTTCCGCCCTACTCCTACAGATAGGTTTGGGTCTCCTTAACCAATTATAGGACAGGATCTGATTTTGAAAAACAATGTTACTTTAATCTATTTAAAGCTTTTAAATACGAAAGATAAAAATATAAATGATTAAATACATCCAAGCCTGTTCCACATTCATTTGAGTTGCATTTCCTTTGGCAATAGCCCAGGTGTGATCTTGTCAGCTGACCATGGTTCAAAATTACGTGGTGTTGTCCTCGCTCTTTCCCTTTGGGGGTTGATCCCGGACCGTCAATAACCCACTATTGCTCCAGTATGACGTAATTTTGAACCACGGTCAGATGATGAGAACGCCTGAGCTGGCACCCCACTCTACAAACTTCCACGCCACGCCAACGTGAGGATATTTACAGTATAAGTATTCCTCATAGAAAAACAACACTGCATGCGTTCCAGTAATAGAACAATTGGGCCATTAGTGGGATTTTATGCAAACTTTATTTAACCCTAAAACGGTACCTATAAGTCTAAGAGACGTAGTTCAGTGGAAGAACAGCGACCATTCTGTTTCGCGGCGGAACCTTACCCCCACCTCCCAGGTATGCCTTCAGTGTTCCTCATATTGCCGAGCAGTTCACTTCAAGGTCAGTATTTTAATTATATGCATTAACAATAAAAACTTTCTAAAATGTAGCCTTTGATTATTTGAGTTGAGAAAAGTAAGGAAAAAATTATAAGTCATTTATAGAGGGTATAGTAACTTTTTCTCATGTGTACGTCTATGGATCGTACAGGTACTATTAAGCATAGATTTTTAGGTACCATTCTAGGGTTAAATTTGAAGTTATATATTTCATGGAGATTAAGTATTTGGCAATTGTTTGGGTAAATTAGATATAAGAAATGATCCTGTATCCAGAAAATGATCAGGTGGTCATTTAATAGAAGAGGTGATCAAATTCTGCAATACAATACATAAATTGTGAAAAGTCTCAGAAATTCAAGATGAAGCGAAAAAGGTGAAAATTCTGATGAAATTGAAATGCAAGATTGGCAAGATAATAACTGCCAAACCAAAAGTAAAAAGGTATTAAGCAAGCAGATGATAAATGCAGAAGCAATTAAATTTGTAGAAAACCGTCTATATAATACCCTATTTACACTAAGCCTTCTGTTAGTCCTGCACTCTAGATCATGGTCTATACCCTAGTGAGTCTCCCAAACGAAAGGTTCAAAATGGAAGAGATTGTTCCATGCAGTTGCTAAAGGTGATTATTGTATTGGGAAATTAAGAATTAAACGAGAAATTAAAGAAGGATAAGGAATCGGGGGTCCAGGTTTACCTGAAACCAAAAGAGAATTTCAGACAGATAATGGAAAAAGAGAAAATTGCTCCAAAGATTAAAGTGGTGAAGCTAAGGAAGGGTGATTGAATTTGTGAAAAGTGCGAAGGTAGCCGGCAAAATGAAAAGAAATGTGGAAAAGTACATGGAATAAATGTGATAGTTTTTGCAAAACATAAAATGCAGTTTGCATCGGATGATTTGTCTGATGACAATGAAGAGGTCGCTTTTGCATGTTGTGTTTTGCAGAAATTGATTAAAAATAATAAAACTAAATTTAAATGCAACGTGTGGCCAAACAGTAGAAATATTCATTATAGTATGCACAATTCCACCTCTACCCTCTAATAAAATATTATAGTGTCAAGCGTGGTGATAAAATGCCAAATATCGACAAAGTTAATGCAGTTAAGGACTACTAGTCGACAAGTATAGGTAACACTTTTATAGCTTCTCTCCAAAAGAAATGCCGGTTCATATTTCACTTCTAGATTTTAAATTGCTTTGAATTAATGCTATCCATCGTTTTTTACTTCAAACAGTGTCAAAACAAAACAATATGTGAGTAATTTTCGTTTAATGAAAGAATCTGAATTTTTTGGATTGAAAAGTTTTACAAAAAGATTTTATTCCTGGAAAACAACTCGTAGCGTGAGAAAAACATTTTAGTGTAGATTTTTTCTGTTCGCGATGGAGTTACTTGAAGTGTGTGTGTGGAGTAAAATTAGAAGATATGAAGGAAAATAAAAAAGCAAACTTGATGAAAAATGCATTTCCATTTTCCATTTGAATTTTGTGAAACGCGTAAAATTTCACTTAAGTACATTTTATTGCCGCATATCGTAGGTAAGAACCATGTTAATCGATGGAACCAGTTACAAAAGGCGCTGTATAGTGTGTTAGTTTCAGAAGACACATCCTAACTTATCATCAAGAAGATAATTCGAAAATATACTACGAAACTTACGTAATTTTATTTTAGAATACACATTCTGACTGTTAACAAGACTAGAAGCAATGTAAAGAACCATTTCTCGTTTGATTTTAATAAGGGGTATTTCAATTAACGTCACACTGGAGCAACACAACGGGCTATTGGTGACGGTCCGGGATCAATCCCAAAGGGAAAGATCCGAGGACAACACGTAATTTTGAACCACGGTCAGATGACGAGGCAACACCTGAGCTGGCACCCCACTCTCCAAACTTCTACACCACGCCAACGTGAGGACATTTGAGGCCACGACAGATTTAACGTGCACCAGCCCCCTTTGTACACGACGGTGTTTGGCTGGATTCGAACTCGCTAGTACGTTACTCTTCCAACCGGGCCACCGCGGCCCTGATTTTAATAAGGATATTTCACGAACTATATAGTATATATTTTAAGCAAGAGCAAATGTGAGGGTAAACGGAGTTTGTTAAATTACTAATACCTTCCATTCTCTTTTATTTATTAAATCTTCACTTAGATCTAATTTTTTATGTGAAAGGGAAAATGAAATCATTGCCTTCTGTGTATACTTTGAAAATATTAAATGCATTAAACATTCAAATCAGTAACTAATTTTGAAAAGCAATTGAAAGTGCGTGAAAGCGAAATACGATAGAACGAAAAAGGTATGCTTTTAAAGCAAAGTTCACATTAGAGAATTTTGAATGATTATCAAAACAATAATTTTTTAATTATTTTTCTTTTTTGCAAATTTCTGTGCTAGCAACCTGTGAGTTGTAGGCGGCGTAGATTCGATTCCTCCCTGGGTGTATTTCTCTCTTTGTGTCAGTAAAGTTTTCCTCTTATGTGTATGTCCATTAATTTGACGTTTGGCTCAACTTGGCCAAATATGGTCCTTGTGCCATAAAATCCAAAAAACAACCAACCTTTTTGCAAATTTTGAGATTAAACAAAAGTAGGGCATTAAAAACATAATACCTACAAGTGAATTAAAAGTTAAATATCGCATCTTCTCTATTTTCAGCTCCTTTTTGTGTTTTCTTTCTTTAAACTTAGTTTTTTATTGCTAACTGTTGTGTTGAAACATGTTTTATCAAATAAACACTGTTCTGAGAAATTGTGATTGCATGAATTACGTTTCTCTCAGTGCCTAATACATTCATCGTAGACTTTATCTTTCGAATCAGTGAAATTAAAAGAATATATGAAGTATTTGATAAAGCGTACGGTGTTATTTAAGGTCATGAAACTTCGAGTATTTATTGTAGCTCTAGTGTTGAATGATTTACATAATTTTCTTCGGTGCGACAGCTGTTTTAACCAATCATCGCTTCGCAAAAATCACCTGCTACTCTTTCGGCAGATAACATCAGACGTGACAAACTGAAATAAAATATTTCTCACCGATAAAAATCACACCGAAACGTGAACACAATGGATGTGACTGTCTGGGTTCCTTATTATATAAAATTGTATTTTCATAATTTTGTCTTATTTACTACGCAAAAAAAGATGTTTTATGTTAATATTGGTACATGAAGTAACCTTTAATTTTGAGGGATTGACCTAATGAAAAGGTAATTTGGTAGGTAGTTAATTAACGTAGCATTGGAGCAACACAACGGGCTATTGGCGACGGTCTGGGATCCATCCCGAAGGGAAAGATCCGAGGACACCGCCACATAATTTTGAATCACGGTTCATATGACGACTAATGGAAAGGATAGTGTAAGAAAATGCCATTAAGTACTTTTGTTCACAAAAACACATGCTTAATTAGGCACTAAGAAATTCTGTACTGAAGTATAAAAAATGCATCATATTAAAAACTTGAATTTTAGATGAAAGCATTAAATACTTATTATTTTTAACGTTTATGAGTACATGGAGCTGCATTATATCTTTTAAGTTTACTTCTTGCCGGCAACTGTGAGTTGTACACATGGTTCGCTTCTTTCACATTAATTGTGTCTGTCTATTATTTGATATTGTATGTCTTGTGTCTACCGTAGCATGGCCAAATATGGCCCTAGCGCCATAAAACCCCCAAACCAACCAACCAACCTTTGCATTAAAAAACTTTTAGTACAATTAAAAACTATAATAATTGTTCATAACGAATAATATATAAATCTATACGAAAGGAGCAGAGTAAGTGAACGAAAAATAATGAAAGAGGAAACTAAGAAAACATAATTAAAACTATCGTTGAAAAAGGTATCAGACGTCGTTTGTGACAATGTTTTAGAATCGAGACAAAAATGAATCCCCAAAAGGAAATAAAATACAATTCAAAATTAAGATCTTGAGAAAGTTTCCAGACAGCAATACTTGTAGAATTAAAATGGTATAAATAAGATTTTATACCTCTTCACGTCCGAAAGAGCACCAGTGTCTTTCACATACTATTTGAACTTTCTATGTTTCTAAAAAAATGATGGGGTAATCTGGACGGTAGGTAGGTAGGTATTAATTAACGTCGCACTGGAGCAACACAACGGGTTTTTGGCGACGGTCCGGGATCAAGCCCGAAGGGAAAGATCGAGGACAACACCACGTAATTTTGAACCACAGTAAGACGACGAGGTCACACCTGCTGGCACCCCACTCTCCAAACTTCCACACAACGCCAACGTGAGGTAAACTGGACGGATGTATGTATTTTTGAGAAACAGCATATTCCTTTTCTGTAAGAATTTAATTTTAACTAATAATTAATAATTTATGTAAGAAATTAATAACGGTAGTCACAGTTTTGTCTGCTCAACTTTCTTCAGAAACTTGGGACTTTATTTCTTAGATGAAAAACCAAGTTCATTGAAAGGCAATAAGTCTTCATTCAGTCAGTTTATAAAATATTCTTTTTTAAGCGGTTTCACGTTTTAGTAATGGAGCCATTCTGTGGACAACCAGATGGTCAGTTTCATTATTCTCCTTCTATCGTTTCGTTTTGTTTTAAGTTACAGCTTTCCCCTAAGCATCAGTACTCAGAAAATCATCTTAATTTATCTGGATTAGCATGAACTTATTATTTCACCTTACTGATTTGATAAAGCTCTAAAAATCCCTCTCATAGTGAGGGAGGTCGGTTCGTCAGCTTCAGATTTTTTTACTCAGACATTAATAAAGCAATCTAAATTTTCGACATTGCTTTTCATGAAATTTTAACTTTAAGGAAATGTAAATTGATATATTTATTTGATTTTTTTTCCGTTTGTTTTGTTTTAAGACGAGTCATCAGTGAATATTATGCCAATATTTTTTTAAACATCGTTGGCTGTTTTCGGGGTTTTATGGCACAAGAGCCATATTTGGCCATGCTTCTCCAGACACAAGACACAATATCAAGTAATAGACATACACGCACAATGAAAATTTTACTGACAGATGAGATAGAAATACACGCAGGAAGGAATGCACCTGGCAGGAATCGAACCTGTGCCGCCTACAACTCGAAGGTTGCTCGCCTACAGCTCTAAGGGCATACCCACTGAGTCACACTGCCCCTTTAAAAATATGATAGGTCGGCAGATAGGTATTTTAATTACGTCAAATTGGAGCAACACAACGTGGTGTTGTCCTCTGATCTTTCCATTCGGAATTCGGATCAATCGCAAAGGGAAAGATCCGAGGACAACACCACGTAATTTTGAATCACGGTCAGATGACGAGGTAATACCTGAGCTGGAACCCCACTCTCCAAACTTCCACACCACGCCAAAGTGTGGACATTTGAAGCCACAACAGATTTAGCGGGAACGCTGTACAACACTTTTGATGAAATTGAACAACCAAACTAGATCCACAACTGTACAAACATTGTGATTTGAGAACAATCTTCGCCAGGGGGGTATTTCAATTAACGTCACACTGGAGCAACACAACGGGCTATTACAATCTTCGCCAGGAAGCCAGCCCCCGTGTATACGACGGTCTTTCGTTGGACCGAGTTTCGAACTTGCAACCCTTTTATTACTAATCCGTTACTCTCCCAACCGAGCAACCGCCCCCCCCCCGAAGGTAAAAATCCAAGGACAACACCTCGTAATTAAGAAGCACGGTCAGATGACGAGGTCAACACCTGACACACCCACACCCTGGGGAAGTTATATTTTCGATGTTAAAGATGTTCGGTTGGTTGTTTTCGGAATTTTATGGCGTAAGGGCCATATTTGGCCAAGAAAGACAAGACGGAAGACAGACAACACAATGACGGAGAAAGAAAAAGGAAAAAAGCAGATGGGTAGGCGACGGTAAAAATGAAAGGGAGGAAAGTTCGTTCAGGTACCGTGGGGTTGTGATACCCATACACACCTAAAGAAATGTGACCCTGAGGTCTTCGATGTTAAAAAAAGAGCTCGGCAAAAACTTTCTTCTTGGAACCGATTCTTCTAATCTGAATCTTCTAATCGAGCTTCTAATATGAAACCTACAACTGGCAAGAAGATAGAACTCTGTTCTATTTTTATCAAATCCTAAGGCGTCATCATATGTCATCTGATCGTTGTTCAAAATTACGTTATGTTGTCTTCGGTTCTTTCCCTTGTGGATTGATCTCTGACTGTCGCCAAAATAGCCCTGCGTTTTGCTCCAGTGTAAACTTGGGCCGCGGTGGCCCGGTTGGAAGAGTAACGGACTTGCAACCGAAGGGTTGCGAGTTCGAATCCAGCCAAAACACCGTCGTGTACAAAGGGGGCTGGTGCACGTTAAATCTGTCGTGGCCTCAAATGTCCTCACGTTGGCGTGGTGTGGAAGTTTGGAGAGTGGGGTGCCAGCTCAGGTGTTGCCTCGTCATCTGACCGTGGTTCAAAATTACGTGGTGTTGTCCTCGGATCTTTCCCCTTGGGATTGATCCCGGACCGTCACCAATAGCCCGTTGTGTTGCTCCAGTGTGACGTTAATTGAAATACCCCCCCCAAATACCAGTGTAAACTTAATTAAAATTCCTACCAATAGCATCATCTGTAGTTCAAAATTATGAGGTGTTGTCCTTGGATCTTTTCATTTGGGATTGATCCTGGACATCGCCAATAGTCCGTTGTGTTGCATCAGTGCGACGTTAATTCAATTATCTATCTGCCTACCCTTCAAAAGTAACTTGGGGGGGGGGGTATTTCAATTAACGTCACACTGGAGCTACACAATGGGCTATTGGTGACGGTCCGGGATCAATCCCAAAGGGGGGGCCGCGGTGGCCCGGTTGGAAGAGTAACGAACTAGCAACCGAAGGGTTGCGAGTTCGAATCCAGCCAAACACCGTCGTGTACAAAGGGGGCTGGTGCACGTTAAATCTGTCGTGGCCTCAAATGTCCTCACGTTGGCGTGGTGTGGAAGTTTGGAGAGTGGGGTGCCAGCTCAGGTGTTGCCTCGTCATCTGACCGTGGTTCAAAATTACGTGGTGTTGTCCTCGGATCTTTCCCTTTGGGATTGATCCCGGACCGTCACCAATAGCCCATTGTGTTGCTCCAGTGTGACGTTAATTGAAATACCCAACCCAAATACCCAACTCAATCCCAAAGGGAAAGATCCGAGGACAACACCACGTAATTTTGAACCACGGTCAGATGACGAGGCAACACCTGAGCTGGCACCCCACTCTCCAAACTTCCACACCACGCCAACGTGAGGACATTTGAGGCCACGACAGATTTAACGTGCACCAGCCCCCTTTGTACACGACGGTGTTTGGCTGGATTCGAACTCGCAACCCTTCGGTTGCTAGTCCGTTACTCTTCCAACCGGGCCACCGCGGCCCCAAAAGTAACTTGTGAACTCATAGAGAAAATCCTAGGGGATAAAAGAATTTCAAAAGATTTCTTGGCGATAAAACAGGAACTCAGAACATTATCAAATTTCATTTTCTATCAGCTCAGGTGTTGCCTCGTCATCTGATCGTGGTTCAAAATTACGTGGTGTTGTCCTCGATCTTTCCCTTTGGGATTGATCTCGGACCGTCACCAATAGCCCGTTGTGTTGCTCCAGTGTGACGTTAATTGAAATACCCCCCAGATAAAGAAGACAGATATTGATACTTTAAGTACAAAGTATCAGTAATGGACAGTATTCCGTAATGTAAGCGAATTTGTAAATGTGTTTTTATTTTGTCATTCGTACAAGTCGGATCTTTCCCTTCGGGTTTGATCCCTGACCGTCACCAATAGCCCGTTGTGTTACTCCAGTGGGACGTTAATTATAATACCTACCTACCTATAATTTGCTATGAACTAAGTTATAGCACGATGTCATGTGTGATCCAGTGCAACGCTAATTAACTACCCACCTATGAACTAAAGACGTTAACGGAAAGAAGACAATTGAGACCAAGCAGCATTTTGGCGCTCTCCGCCCCCCCCCCCCGATCAAATGTTTCAAAACACTTTCAGTTTCAATTGTCAAATTCTGCTTGATTCTGTAAAGTCTCAAGGAAATCAACAAATTCTTCAACTTGAAGTTTTCGAGAATCTTTGAAGTTTAAAATACTAGATTTTAAAAAAGATATATTTTAAACATTACATTTTCAAAATTTCTGGAACTTCACAAATAATTCTCTCTCTCTTATCTTTTGAAAAATATTTGCTATAGACATCTGTATCTCAAATCTTATTTTGTGTTTACTTCCTAAGTTTTACAGTAATACCGCGTGTTTTCCAAATTGCTTTTACTGATTTATTACTCCATAATCGTCTCTATTAATTTGTAATTTCAGCATTATAGTTCTAAAATTTCTTGCAATACTCTTTTCTGGTTTTGAATATTTATAAATCTATATATTTATAAATCTCTACTATGGTCCAATAAAAATATTTCATGCGAAGTATTTTTATTGGATCATGTCTCCAGTATGAAGAATTTGCTGTTTTCAGTTGACGAATATTTTCTTTTTATTAGTAATTTTCTCTATCAAGATTGACAGTTCTATAAAAAAATTTCTTGATGTTGCATTTAAAACAGATACTTTTATTTCACAGGGCATTCAAACATGTTTTAAACTGATGTATTTTCTTGTTGATAGTTTCCATTTGAAAATTCGATTTTGCATTTTTTTTCTTTTCAAGGCTTAGTTTCACCAAAGCATGAAAAATGATAAAAAATGAAAAAATCAAATTTAAAAAATTTAAATCGGATTTTTTTATTTGAATCTTTAATTCATTGCTCTATGTTTAAACTCATTTGACTTGAGACATGCAAATCACAGTACAGTTTCTAGATAGTATTGATTTATGTTAAATCTTAATTTATATGAAGGTTTAGAAGATATATAGCAGGGCAAATTTTTGAAAAATTAAAACAATTAAAATTATCCTTGGATCTTGTTGCTTTTATTCTTTGATTTGAATTTTATTATGAGGTAATTTGAAAAAATATTTTTCCTACAAATACAGAAGTAGCTGTGGTGGTAAGATGAACACCTTGTGGCTGCTACACAAACTCTAAAATCTAAATAAGTTTTCCCTGTTCAAATGAAGATATCTGGAGTACAATATTTTTTGCTAGAGGAAATCAAAATACTTATCTGCTTTTGCAAATATTAGGTTCTTTCTATTTAAAGCTCAGATGATTTTCTTCCAGAGGGTTTATTAGATAAGCTAGGAAGTGAGAGGCACAGTACTTGTTTCTAACATACTGAAAACAAATGTTAAACAGTGCTGATTCTTTTCAGAAATAGCAAATTCCCTCTTGAAAGGCTATCAGTTCCAGCCTGTGCAACCTTTTTACCAGGAAGACTCAAAATTAACTGAAAGCACTGGAATGGAAACTGGTATATATGTATACAATTCAGCCTCTGCCTACTTTCAGAGAGCAGAAATATATATTTGTTGGTCTTGTTATTGTCATCCCAACGCAGCCTGAACCTTGTGTTCTCACAAACTGGAGAGGTAAATACAAGATGGGCCAAAAGTCACGAATTGGTCTAAAACATGCTTTATTAACTTTTTGATTAATTGTTTATAATTTTTCCTCAGATATTTTATAAAGACTGAAGGGATTGACCATGGAAAAATTCAGGACCAAACAGCATTACAAATTGTAAATATTTACTATCAAACCCAATAATCAGTAATTCTTACTCAACGAGCATATCGTCTCCGTTATGGTGTGAAAGATTCTCCAAACAAATCAACGATTAGACGGTTGGTCATTTTGGAATACAGGGTTCAGTAAGCGACCTTCCACGATCAGGCAGACCACGCTTGGTAAGGAATGCTTTCTCCAGATCTGACAACTTCTGATTTCTACGTATGAGGCTATCTCAAAGGCAAAGTTTATGTTAACACAACTTGGACACTCCAACAGCTGAAGAACAATATTTGAGCTGAAATCAGAGCACTGGAAACTGAAATACTAAGAAGTGTCATGAAAAACATTTTGAATTGGGTACAATTGTGCGAAGCAGAAAGTGAGCGTCATTTAAAATACTTAATTTTTAACACCTAGTATAAGTTTATTTCCTATAGATATTGTGTAAGATTCTGCTTGTAATTGTTACAAAAAGTAACAGTTACTAAATATTGAAATCCCTTTGACTTTTGGTCCATCCTGTATTTTCAATGAGAAAATAAGAGTTAAAACACCTATACCAAGCATACCCTAGGAGCCTGACCACCCCCTGGGAACTTTTAAAACATTTTTATGGTAGGGCCCAGGATCCCAAACTAAAGGGATAAATATTGCAAATATACCAGATAATCTCAGTAGTTATTTATGTAAACAAAGAAGTTCTGAACACCCTTATACATGAAGCAAGTGGTGTTTTACTTTCCCTATAATTTTTCCAAATTTGCACCACTGTGTATCCCAATCAATACTACCACCTCTAATAGCGAATCCAGTTATTCTTAGTTAGAAAAGGTCATTCTTCAGGTGTTACTGACTAGAAGCAAAATTTTAAACTTGTTTAAAAAGCCATGTAGGATTCTCTTTCAGGCTATTTCATTTCCAATATAATGAGACTTCAATTAAGAAAAAACATTTAAAGTTTGATTTAAATCATAATTTTTTAAATAAAAATTTAATATGCCAATTTAAATTGGCATACCCTGTTCTGCACTGCTTTTAATGCATTTAAGTTGTATGAAATTTAAAGCAGTATACAAAATATTAAACGTTTTCTATTTCAGAAATCAAAAAGGAGATGTATACTTGCTACTGCATACAGTTTTAGAAATCTTGAGAGGTAAATTTACTTTATGTATTTGCATGTTACTCTTATCTACCAATCGAATGCATTATAGGAAATTGAAAATACCTATTTCATTGGTAAAATGATTCAATATGTTATTGTTTCACATTACATTTTATTTATTTGTATTAAAAAATCTTTTAGATATTTTTACTGTAAATATATCCTGTTTCTTAATTTCCATCGTTCTTAGACAATCACTTTATAGATGAACTAAAATTAACTGCTTTTAAAAGGTTCAATCTATAATTAGATTGTGAACACACATTAGTTTAAAAACTTAAATTTTATCAGAATTGTCATTTTATGTTTTTATATACTAATGCTCTCAGTTATTGTATACAGATTCCATGTATTTCCATAACTCACTTGACAGAAATTCATAAAAACCTGCTGTCCAACATTAGATTTTAAAATTCAGTTAACAAATCTTCAGTGTTGCCAAACTTGCATAACAAATGAATCAATATATATGTATAACATTGTATACATTCAGTGTTTCAAAACTTCCTCTACAAACTTTAAAGGAAGGTAGCAAATGCAAAAAACTACCCATACCAGCCCAAACTGATCAACCTCCAAACAACGCCTTGTACCGGATGAGATGGAGTGATGAAAGTTACACATGGTAGCGTAAAATAACTAGAACCTTATATTCACCACTACAACATTTATTCCTACATCCTACAGCTATTATATACAAATTTACAGATATTTTGTGACAAGGGTTCGGCTGAGGTTAGGAACGAGGGCTCTCTCGCTTCTCTGTCTGGATCGCAACTCCCTGATTTTTCCATTGTTTCTTGGGCAGCATCTCAGGGAAAATCCACTTGAATATGGAATTTTGAGTGTAGTCAAGAGGCTTGATGTTTATGAGATCATGAGTGTCAGTATAACGTCAGATCAAGATGATGTATGTAAATGCTTGGAACTTTATAACCGATGTCAAATGAAGTGCTATAAGAGTACTTCCAGAGTAAGTTATGGACAGTTGGTTACTTGAGAAGAATTTTATGATCTCCAATTTAAATAATTCCGGAACATGACTTTTTGGTCAGAAAAGCTGCCTTATTAGAGAGGGTGAAATGGGAAGTGTTACAACCTCCCACCTTGGAAAAACTTTTCTCCAAAGGAAAGTTAGTATCTTAATTATTGACATAAGAAAATCATCTGTAGACTGATGACACTCATATATTTAGAAAATACAACTAATAGATATAAAGTACCATATCTCCTGAGTTGTAATTTAAACAAGCAAAACCTCAATCTTAGTTTTAGACTATTTTGTTAGCATGTGAATGTTCTTGTAAGGGAACTTACAAAGATTCTGACAATATAAAATAAAAGTAAAATCACATAACTAAAACTACATATTACTATAGCAATTATACATTATAACCAAAATTGAAAACAATCATGTTCTGATTGCCTTTAATACACACAGATACTAATAAATGAAACTAACAAAGAAAATACTGGAATATGTATTTTTGTATAACAGTATGCACTATTCATCTACACTGATCTGCTGAGACTATCTGCGTTTTTATGACTTTTTCCTGACTGATGTACAATTCTGAAATTGTATGGCTGCAGTTTTATGGTTAACTTAGCTTTCATAATTCAATCAAGAACCAATTCTATGGGTTTTAAATGAGATTCCCATGTATTTGAAAAGATTGCGATATCATCGAAGTATGGGACGACAAAGTTTTCAAGACCTTTTAGCAATTCAGCCATGAGTTTGCTAAAAAAGTATGGTGCATTCTTTAACCCGAAACTCATTCTAAGGGGTCTGTAAGTTCCAAAAGAAGTGCAAAATGCAGTATAACATTGGGCATTTTTACTTAAACGAATTTGCCAATATCCCTTTGAAAAGTCGAGAATTGTAATAAATTTAGCGGATGACACATTTTCTACATGTTCTTCTATGTTTGGAAGTGGAAAATATATCGTTCTAGTGATTTCATTTAGCTTACGATAATCGACACAAGGTCTAGGATCCTTGCCAGGTACTTCAACTAAAATCATAGGTGATATGTAATCTGACTCTCCTACTTCGAGAATTCCTAATTTTAACATTTGTTTAATTTCTGTCTTCAAAATTTCCTTTGTCTATGAGACATGAGATATGGTTTTGATCTAATAGGTTTATTGCTAATAAGTTCAATTTCATGTTTCACTAGATCAGTTAAGCCAGGATCATTTGAAAAATATTTTGAAAATCGGTTTAATAATTCACATAATTGATTTACTTGTGAATCATTAAGAGTTTTGTTTAACTCGCTATTTTAAATTATCTCTTGGAAATCGTAAATTGGAATTGTTTTCCAAATATGGAATTTCTACTTCATGATCTACTAACGATTCATGATTTTCCTCAGTAATTAACAGATTAACATGTTCCAGTCTTTTGTAGTAAGTTTTAAGCATATTGATGTGGTAAATCTGAGATCTTTCTCTTTTACCAGGAATCTCCACCAGATAATTTGTTTCAGAAATTTTTCTGAGGATTGTTCCAGGACATATTCATTGCACTGACAGTTTATTTGGTCTAGAGGTTGCTAAAACAAGTACTAGATCTCCTTTAAATTCTCGCTTTACTGTATTTCTATCGTAACAGGTTTTTCATTTAACCTGCATCTCTTCCATCTTATCTATAGCCACTTCTTGACATTGTTTCAGTCTATTGATTAATTTAAACATGTACTCTGTTACGAGATCATTTTCTTCCTCTCGTTCCATCCAGTGCTCCATTATTAACATTTCTGGAGTTCGGAGGTTCTTCCCATACACTAACTCTGAAGGTGTATATCTAGTATTTTCGTGAGTAACTGTTCGCAATGCTAAGAGTATAGACTGGAGATGCTTGTCCCATTCTGTACCCGATTCTAAGCATAAAGCCCGTAAAAGACGTTTCAATGTTCGGTGAAAATGTTCGATAGGGTTACTCTGGGGTGATAAACAGAATTGTGCCTGACATTGATGCGAAATCTTTCAAAGAACTCTGTAGTAAGAGCACTAGTGAAGGAAGTACCTTGGTCACATTGTATTTCGCGTGGAAATCCCATGCCACTAAAAATGTTTAAAAGTGTGCCTGTGACACTCACAGAACTAATATCAACCACAGGTAATGCTTCGGGAAACTTACTCGACCTGCAAATTGCGGTTATAATATAACGATTCCCGTTAGGTGTAATTGGAAGAGGCCCGCATGCATCAATATTCAGTTTAGTAAAAACCTCTTGAATAACTGGAACTAACTTTAAAGGAGCTTTCTTTTTATCATTTGGCTTTCCAGCCCTTTGACATTGATCACAAGTTCTCACAAACTCCTCCATACCTTTATAGCAGTTAGGCCAGTAAAAATATCGGTTGAACTTATTTTTGGATTTTGTACTACCCAGATGTGCGGACATTCCTTCATGATGTAAAGATTTAATTCGTTCACATAACCCCTCTGGTACTACCAATAGTTTCACAATGTTACCCAACCTATCTTCCCGATTTGTCATGAGTAATCCATTTACGAGAGAATATGCTTTACTTGAAGTAGTCGGTGCCTGACTCAATGCCTGGTCATATAACTTTTTAAGATCGTGTCTGTTTTTCTGAGCCTTTATAAAATCACCCCTATCAATTTTCAAGAGAGCTAGTCCAGGGACATCTTTCTGCCAGAGCAGGGATTGAAATTTCTTTCTCTGCCTCTGAAGAAACAATTACAGCTCCGCTCGCTTCTTGGTCTGGATCGCAACTCCCTGATTTTTCCATTGTTTCTTGGGCAGCGTCTCAGGGAATTGAAGTAATAAAGTATTGTTATGGAATTTTCTGCCTCTCCATTTGTGGAACTATCATTACACTCAGTAACAATGGATCATTCTCTCTGGTTGCCTTACATCACTCCTGCCACTCTCATCACAACTGCAGGCTTATAATATCTGTTATTATGACATACATATACAAATATACAATATATATATACAAATGCACAATATATATATACAAATATACACAAGTATACAATACATATATATATATATATATATCTTTTTATTGTGTGTATTTTTTATTCTGATCATTTTATACCATCAAATGATCTCATTATCATTGTAAATTATTAAATGATAGTAAAATTTGAAAATATGCCTAGTTATTAACTGCTAAAACGTTACCTATTTGTTCCTTGCAAATAATTTTTAAATGACTAGTAAAATAATTTTTCAATGAATTTCATTGGCTTTTTGTAAAAGCAAGACTAAAATATAATTCATTTCTGTTTTATCTATGAATTCATTCAGTGTTTCTACCTTTTTCATGTTACCTATTTTTAGATGTCACTTAATATTTTTCTTTTATAGTTTAATTGAAAACTAGGATGAAAGAGAGAACACAGGTATAATGTTTTGTTATATATTTGTAAAAATAATTAACCATATGAAAAGTAAAAATTATTTTTTAAGTTTTGCAATGAAATAATTTGTAATTATATTGATAATAGTTATTAAACACGCTATTTGTTTCTACAATGCTGTAGTATGTTTTCACCTTTTTATTTTGCATATATTGTGTGTTAACTTTCATTTCATAATAAAGTCGAGTATAGTTAATATATAAATTCTTAATTTGTGTAGAACTTTCAAATTAGTATGTTTGAACTTTCATTAGCTATGTGAAAACAATGTTCTTAACATCCTAATAAATTTCTTGAACTACCTTGTGAATTGCTTCATTTTTATAAACACAATTATAATGTCGACTTACAAGTGAAACCCTTAGTCAAAATGTTCAAATATGAAATTTTTAATTTTTTGAAATCAGAATGCAGTGATCTTTAATCACTTTTAATTTGTATGAAGGTTAAACTTCTTGAGAAGCACTTAAACAACACACTTGAGAAAATATCAAAGATATGAATAAGTGTACATTATATATTAGTTTTATTAATAAATTGTAGCAATATATAGTCAAATTGAAAGTATTTGTTTTCTCAGAACTGTTTTTTACCTAGTGTTTCTCTTGTAAGCTGCTGATGTGTTATATTGACTCAACAGATGTGTATATCACTAAACACTCACAAGTTTTAATGCTTTCCTTTAACAGCTTTCGATGATCCTATTTAGTATCTATATATAAAGCAGAGTTGGCATCTGTCTGTTCTCTATACAAATCTACACCATTTGACCAATCCACACCAAATTTGGTACTCTTATACTTTAGAATCCTGTGGGTAATGTAGGCTACATATTAACTCCCATTATATTTGTCGTAGGGGCTAAAAACTATTTGAAATCCCCATAGGAATTGCATTGAGTATTGCTAGGGGCGCTGACGTCAGAGTTAACATCTACAGGAGTTGCTTCACAAGATGACCTTGGTTTTTTAGAATCTTAGAGTATGATGCAATCGCAGATGAGTCTGTTGCTCTGAAAATCACTCAGTATCATATTGTTTATGTATCCTATCTGTAAAATGTGCGGGATGAAATTTTCAAGCATAAAGTGTAATTGCTTGAAATGTTGATCATGATATCCTATCAATATGATTTGTCACCTTTCATAATGATGATGCAATTCCGAAATTCGCATTACTGGTGCAAGGTGATACATTTAAAAAATATTGATAAGAAAAAACTGACTGCAATAATATGATGTATGTCATTTTTTAAAAAGAAAATGAACTTAAAGGCATTCACAATCACTCCAAAACTCAAAATCGACTTTTGTATATAGTCATCTCAATATCAGTTTTTGTAGGTTTGTCTTACCTATAGAATGTGAAATGAATCCAAAGTAAATTGTAGAAGCTATAAAAATCACAGTATTAACCTCCTTTCCATTTGTCCTGGGGGCTAAAAACAATTCGAAAACTCCATAGGAATAACAATGAGTAATTTTACGATGAATTATAAAACAATTCAAACTGAGCAATGCTGGGTAATTCAGCTAGTATTATATATAAATAACTACCTAAAAGAATTGCTTTTTACATATTAAACTATATTATTAGTTAATCTAACATATTAACAAATAATTTGCTAACCTATAAATGCATTTTATAATGCAATACCTAGTATTGTAGATGTATACCAATAAATGTACTTATTGTTGCTATTACACTCACCAACTCATTCAATTATGTTTGATAAAATCTGGGATTTTGGATACTTTCATCTGTTGTGTTTAGTCATTAAACATTTCAATGTTTGAATGTATTTTGTTATTTACTCAAACTAAAAGATTGAATGATGCATTTCTGTCTAAAAGGACGCATTTACCCTGGAAATTTTGTATACAGAACCTATAGAGCAGGCTCAAGCAGTATTTTTCTTGCCCTAATATTTTTTGATAAATGCTTTATCTATTTTCAAACAAAAATAAAGTAATTATACAAATTTTAGATCAAACCAATCCAAAAGAAAAACCCTCCAACCTAACGAACTTTTGTACATTTATTAAGTGTATAGTATTAAGTAATTTATTTTAAAAATCTAGCAAAAGAAAATGTATGAGTAAATAATAATTTGCTCTAATCTATAAATGCATTTTATAATACAATACCTAAAATTGTAAATGCATACCAATAAATGTTATTACTTATGTTATTATTGCTAATCATGTTTGGTAAAATCTGGAATGTTTGAGAAAAGGCAATATTTCATAGATGCTTAAAACCATCAATCTTTACAGTTTTCTATTTTCTAAAATAGGCCATTTCCAAAAAAGTAACAATTTTTTTTAGATGTAGTGTTATGCCAATTGTATAAAATTTAAATTACAAAAACCAATGTGTATATTTAACCCTCAACTGATAGTCGGTCTCTGAGATCCTTCACCAACATCATTAACTGTGTGCAAAATATAAATTTGTCTCCAAGATGTTACAGAAAATTACATGGGTACAAAATTAACTTTTAAATACGACTAAAAAATAAAAGGATCTGAAAGACTTCATTTTTTTGAGTCCTTCCGGTTAAAAATTAAACTATGTTTTATTTCTATTATAACTACAAAATGTGTATTTGAATAAATAAAAGCGCAAGACACAATTAATGTTATCAACATGTTTAATGATCATTTTAATGAAAGATAAATGAGTACAGTCATTTTCAGAACTGTAGTCTAGGTGAAAAAGTGCCATTGGAATTTTCTGAAATGGTAATATAAGGTGTAATGATATCCATGCTCAAAATCTTCAATCTTTACACTTTTTCACCAGTTCTACATGTGCTGATCTTGTTTATTCATATAAAATAAAACTCATGGCACATATTTAGGAGAAATAACATAAACATTGCACTTTAAGTCAATGGTGTGCATTGAAATAAAAGCTTAAGTAAACAAAATAAAAATACATATAAATAAATAATAGTGTTTGCTCTAAATATAATCTGCTTGAAAAATTGACAGTGTGATAGTCTTCTAGATTATAAAAATTTTGCTGATTTCATTTGAATCTTATTTTCTGTGAGAAATCTGAATAACCCCATAAAAAAATGTGGTAATTTAATTACCTATTCATAATTTAATTATGAAAATTCAATATACTTGGTAAACTCAATTCTTAATCAAAACTTTAAAAATGTAACCCTTTTTCTGATATGCATATGTATTAAATTTATTTTTTATTAAATTTCAAGAGTCTATTTGCTTTAATCATATTTTTGTGCTGGAAATCTTTGTTCAAAACTTTGTATGAAGCAAATTTAGTATTGCCTTAAAAAAATTATTTCTATCAAATGAGGATTCAGTTACCATGTTATTAATGTACATGTGTGGTACTTAAAAATACTTTTATAATTGTCTTAGATCTCTGGGAAAGCAATTTACTAATACAACAAGTTACATTTTGTCTAGCCTTATTAAAAAAATTATCTTCAAGTTTATAAAGTTTTACAATGAAAAACATGCATTGGAACTAGCAACTGCTTCTTTTAATTTGAAATAAAGATAATGAAAAACTCATTCAACTAATTTCTAAAATATGAACATGTTACTGAAAAAGAAGAATGTGAAAACAGTGAAAAGTTACATTAAAAATGTAAGATAACAATATTTTCTATGAAATATTTTAACTATAATTGATCTGCATCCAAAGATTTACCTACAAGAAATGAAATTGATTGCACATAAGTGATTGAGAGTTTGAAAATAACAATTCTTTTTAAAAAATAGATTAAGTATTATAAAAAACATCACACCAAAAATATTTTTCAGTATGTAGTAGAGTAAATATGGGGGTGCCTATTTCAGGATGATTGTACTTATTTTTTAATAGTTTTGTATTTCATGTCATGGAAGTAGTGTTTATAAGGAATGTTATACATTTCTGTTTGATTTTAGAATTAATATTTAATGCTTTACACTCCAGCTATAAATATGCCTTTTCTTAATTTACCATCTTTCAAAAGAAAGATAAGAAAAATCGACAATACACATACATTAATTCCTCTGCATACATTACTGTAAGTATGATCTTGCAGTAAGATGATTTATTTACTACATTGGAAGGTTTAGACTAATGAATATTCTGGATGAAAATACACACACACAATTGAATAAATTAATCGATTTGTGGATTTAGTGTCTACTTCAATGATTGGGAAAATCCTTTCTGAAAGCAGTAAACCCATATATTTTTCAGAAAATTATTTTGCCATATTTTCAATTTAGTTATATGTTACGCTAAAAATATGAATGTTTGTGACTATTTTTGGATTAAAATGAGTTAATTCTCAATATTAAAAAAAAGAATAATTTGGGTGTGATCATTGAACAGTCATTTTATCTTATATTTTGATTTTTTGTATTAAATTATCTGGGCCAAAATTCTACCCGGGATTTACTTCAATTATATCAGACTTTTACCTTATGATCTGTTTGATTGGTTTAAACTTTAATCAAGGGATAATGAACGCAAGTATCCCAAATTCTCATAAATTGTGATTATAAAACAGTTAAATTTGAACTGATGGATAAGTATATTTGAATGAAAAAGCTGCTGTAAAAATCGATTAATGTGTCAATTCTTCAGATAAATTCAGTTTTATAGCTTTGCTGCTCTTTCTACCTTAAATGCATTATGTGAGTAATTATACATGTGGAAATCACTTAAATAATTTTGTTACTTGGAATTCAATTACTGAAAATAAGTATCTTAACTTTTTGAGAACTTTAAGTGAAGAAAACTTCTTAAACTATTAGGGCATTTGTGTTTCATTATCAGATAATTTGGGTTGAAATGTGCATTTGTATGAATAATCATTGCAGTTTGTTTTGCATTTTATGTGTTACTCTACTACATAACACAGTTATTTTAGAGTGGAATTTGTAATGTTATTGATTGTTGTGTAAAGTATAACTCACCTCTCACAACAATCGTTCTTTTAGTTCTAACTCTTAATGACTGTAACATCAAACAATCATGCAAATGAATAATATGCCACAAGTCTAACAAGGTGAAATTCATCTTTAGAATCAATAACGTGTCCTGCAATCATAAGCATATATGATTTTACAGATCACATTGTATAATAATAGTATGATCAGCACAACAATAATTAAAATTAGCAACAATGTTGTTACAATATACATTTTACAACTTGGCACCTTGATCCATGGAGATTTCAAACTCTCACATACCAAATACTTTATATTTTAGCAAAAACATTTTGCTTTCTCTCAGTTAGGAATTTGGAACAGTGGAACAATCACAGCTTTCAGAGCTTTTCATAAAGGTACGAATTTTCGAACAAATAAATATTCACTGAACTGCTGGCCTTCTACACCTCCACCGTTTGATGCTAATATTTTGAAACCACCATTCAAAAGTCTAACAATGGTTTGCAGAGAGTTTAGTTTACAGTAACCATTGAGGGGGAACCGAATCACATGTTTTGAATCCTGGTTCCAAGCTACACTGCTTCGAGCATCCATCAAAGGCTGTCCAATTTCTGGAAACACTTCTTCGACTAGTGCTCTTTCGCCACTGATGACAATCCTTTCTCCCAAGTCCGGACTGACATTGAGAGCGAGACACTGGAACTCTCCTGGACAATCATATCCTGGACTGCTGCTGCACTCGCTCTGCATGTTATTCTGATTATCATGGTACTTGCGTCCATTTCTTGACTGAGAAGAGGAGGAACATGTGGCATCAACTTTTTTCTTACCACGCTCTCGCTTTAGTTGCTCGATTTGCCGAACCATGGCAGGAATGTCGTAAAATCGGGCCTCCTCGTAGAGCAAATCAAGCTCATTAAAGTCTTCTGGAAGGGACAGATTATTGGTTCGCATAAAGTTCAATATGTGTCGAAACATTTTGCCATCACGATCGATGAAATAATGTTGCTTAAGACTGTCCAAAACTATTGGTATGCTTCCATTGAACATTCTTGCGAGGCGAGAATCTGGGTGCCTAGAAAATGTTGAAAAATGAGTTTTAGTGTCTAACTCGTAGGAAATTAGTTACACAAAATTACAAAAGTGTTTAAAATTAGCCATTCGATACCTGATACATGACTTCTTATTGCTCTGTTCTATCCAATAGAAGTATATTCAAATGGATGAAAGTAGATTATTTCTATATTTAGCCATACTTAAGGTAGTACTTTCTACCACAAAAACTACTTCCGACATTTAAATCTAGCAACAGTCGCTATAGAAATTATTCCTACTCTAAATGAACGAGCGCTATAGAAACAGGTCTCGTTCATTTAGAGTAGGAATAATTTTATTTTGTTTTTCAAGAATTTTGGCGGAGGAAGTTTACCAGTATGGATCTCTGACAAATAAAAATCGTAAGAAATATATTTCCAATTCATCATCAAGTATACCAATGTGACAAACTTGAATACATGTCTTCAAGCATCCCCTATAGAAAATAGGATCAGGTGCGAAGCTAGACTTTGGGACTTGGAGTAAATGAGGCTGATGTCGTCCCCTATCCAAACCAAAATTCATGTATTTGAAATGATAAAGTACAGTTGTTTATATGATTTTAAAATATACTAATTTATACAATATTAATTTTGTTAATAAATTATTCATAATATTAACTCTTCATTGCAACATTTTATTGATTCCATAAAAATTATCAAAAGGCCGAGCTTTGTTAATGACTCAATGGATCTCCAGGACAAGTAAACAATGGGATAAGTAAACCCCCTATCTTGTTTTGTGTTCTTCAGACTTTTGTTAGAAAATATTGTTTTGTCTTTTGACGTGAAACGTCTTTCCCGCAGGAGTCCGGGATGGCGACGAAGAAACGCGACAAGTGAAACACTTGAAATCGCTGTAGCTCCGAAAGTATAAAGTCAACGGGAATACTTAATATACCATTAGACGTATATACTAATTTGTGTATATACTAATACTATTTGTATATACAAAGTGCAAAACGGAACCGGATCGCAGCGGAGCGGGGCCATCGTGAAGAAACGGGCCAGAACCTGCGGCCGCTTTGACGTCACGATAGTGGGGCTATCGTTCCCGTTCTCGCAGACATGCATGCTTTAGAAGATGCTCGAAATCTACAAATATTTATCTTTCTTCGGATTTTAAAGTAATAGTTGATTCAGACCGTTCCTGAACATGATGGGGTATATATACATAGTAAAAAAGGAAGAAAAGGGGAGGCACCTTCTCTTCTGATTTCATGGTATATGAGTGATAGTTACTTTTATGGGGATTCATTAGGCGCTTTTCATTGTTTATTTAGTAAGTATAAATGATACAGAAAAGATCACATGCCATCTAGATAAGCCTTTGAATCGAGAAAGAACATTTTCAAGAGGAAATGTCCCCAAGCCATTCCCTCCGAGCAGTGATCAGGGGCGCGCAAGTACCTGATGATTTTAATTCTTCCAAAATTGTGCATACAATTATAAAACAGCTTTCCAAGAAAGATCACAAAACTTTTAAAGGAACATTTCTGAAATGTTGCCCTATAGATATTGGCGCTCTGGCCACCCCTATCAACACCCCTTTGCTACGCCACTGAATACGATAGGTCTGTTTCTTCGGCAACAGGCAGACTTTGGAGCGGATCTCGTGGTATACAGACTATTACAATTCTGTTTTGGGAAATATGTAATAGAAAATTAGGCTTGGTATGTTGATATAGAATCAAGAATGGTTTTGAAAATTGTGGTGTGAGAAATGTTTAACACCACAGATATTTAGGAGGAGATATCCATATTATACAATCTAATAAAATATTTTATGTTATAATACTATTATACTGCTGCAGATATTCAGAAATTTCTCTTAGCACAAAGTTAAGTTTTGTTCTCAGAATAATAGCAAAGTACTTAATGAGAGGTGTGAAGTATTGATTTAGTTTGCGTATTATATTCTCCTAGTTTCTATTTAAAAATAATCCAATGAAATCAAGTTTCAATGTCCGGAAGTTTTTTAAAAGGTCCGTGTTCTAATTTACAATTCTTGATGACTTACAAATTTTATTTTAGAGATTTTTTCTTATTCAGCTATCTTTGAGAAAAAAATAGACGTTTACTGTTCGTCGTAATTCAAAGTGCAGTATTAACTCAAGATTGCAATCTCATTCTACGTTAGTTAACCATTTCGGAGAAATTATGGCCGATAATGAAGTTCATACTGTAGCAATTGTATTTTTGTTAAATTTGAACGATGAGAAGGGGTATTTTGATAGCTAAGACGACTTTTCAGGTGAGTATGTGAAGTTACATACGCATTGGCTCTCGTGAGACCCAACTAAATATTAGTCCAGATTTATGATATTTATGTTGGTTCGTTATACTTCAGTCTTCAATACCAGCTGACAGCCAAGCCCCTGGTATTCGCCTTGAAACGGTTATGTACATACATGAGTGTCCGTACAAATTTTGAATTAAAGGAACTCTTGAGTGAGGAAATTTCGAGAAACAAGTTAAATATTTATTTCTACATGAAATATATTTCTTTTATGTGGTAATAAATTTCTTGCAGAAAGAAATGTTTTTCAATGACAAAATTTTTATTAGGATATTTTATGTCAGATTGACTTCACTTGAAGTCTGAAATTAAAACATTGCATTCTGATAATGTTTATACGTTTTCAGATATTTTGAATATACTTTCAACTGTTTGTACGTTTTCAAGCTTAAAAATCCATTGGAATTACGAACTTTCTGTTGAAGTTGCAGGTATATAATTATCGCTGGAATCTGAAATTTACTGCTTGTTAGAATCTTAGCAAAAGATGACTGAAGAATGACAAACCACACTTTTTCCAAATGATAATTCATTAAGGTACACTATTTTTTTTATCAGAATGTTACATTAACTATTTCACAACCATTTTGCGTACTTCTTTTCTAAGTTCCAAGCGAGCCTCATTTTCTAGAATTTATACTAATAGAATGCTCAGTGAGATTAGGTTCTCCCAAATAATTTGCATTGTTTAAAATTAGATATTTAGAAATTTAACAAATTTTTCTCTTGCAATTGCTTTTTGAATTGAAGAAAATGTCTGTGCCCCGTATAGATGGATTGGCAATCGTGTTGCAAGACTTGTGAAGTCTGCAAAAAATGCAGTTGGGAATATGAAAGTGAAAGGAGGAAATGCAATCCGAAAGGTGCGGGACATAATTCCATAGAATTTATTGCGTGTAATACCAATGATTACGTGATCAACAAGTGGGTCAACGCAGAGGTTAGAAGAGCTGGATTTTAATAGTTCAGTCACGTATTAAGGGATTTCATTCCGAGATTCCAAACTAAAATATTTATAAAATAGCTTCTGGTAAATTAAAAATGCTAAATATATACAAGGCTTTACTAGGTATGTATGCAAAAGTTCTCTTTGTCGTACAGAAGATGAAATCGTAAAGATCTATGTAAGCGAAACTTTATTGCACAAGAGAATTTCAGTTCGCGAGGTAGAGAGGGCTTGCTAAATGTGTATAGGGGAAAAGGGATATCCCTATTTCACAATCAATTCGTTACTGTCGAAATTCAATAAACTTTCAAGGTGTTTACTGACTTAAAATCTCCAGTGAAGAACATTTTGGCTTTAATCACAAACATTTCACAAACGACTAAAATTTACTACAGAATTTCCCCTTAATAATTAAAATAAGTAAAATTAAAGACAATTCTTTAGCGTTTTTAAGGTCATTGTTGTCACACGTCATTTTGTTTTTAGTTACGAATTGAAAGTCATTGAATAGCAGAAAGTCATGATGAAAATACATTTCATAAAATTTATCACGGCAAAAGCCTTATTTAACACATGAACAAATTGAAAGGGGGTAAAATTGAACTTGCTTGATCCTAAAATCTAAGGTCTTGCTTTGTCATGAGATTTTGTATTATCGAACAATCTATTGGAAGCACTGCTGTGACAGTTAAGCAGCATCAAGCGTTTTCGGTTATTTTTACCAGTTTTACTCTATATTTATGTTCGGAATTGTGTGTTCAATATCAGGGATTCCGCTTTCAGCCATTTATTTCCTGTCACACGGGGAGCTTTCTCACATTACCTTTCTTTGCAAGGACACTGGAGCAGCATGCTTACTCCGGATTAGTGATGGGAGTATTCGAATACAAAAGTACTCATATCGATTCTTTTTCGAAGTATTCGGATACAAAGTACTCATCCTAGATATTCGAATACCAAAGTATTCATCCTAAGTAGCTGTCGCATTGCATGCGTATCCATGTTACTCGTATAACTATAATGTTAGATTTCTAGTCACGATTTTACTTTTCCAATTTTCTGTATCTGGAAAATACACTCGTATATATATATATATGCAGAATCGTGTAAACAACTAATTTACTTTCTAAATGAAACAAGGCCCCAGATTCTTAGGTTTTTACCTCTTTAGTTCTATGCACTCTATTTTAAATTTGTTAACATATTTTTACGATTTGGGATGTCCTGAATAAAATATATATAAATTTTATAGCACCTACAAATATCTAATTTGGGATTTACGACCTAAAAACCTAAAACAGCTTTAATACCTAAAAAAGACCTAAAATGACTTAAAACCTACAAAAAACTTTTTGAGAAATTTCGACTTAAAATGCATTTCGAGTACGATTTCATTAAAGATGTGGAGTTAAGATACCATGGTTCGTGAATGCACTGCATATGGACACTACAAAACAAGAGACTATTTTAAGAATTAAAGACAAGCAAGTCTTAAAAAATCTGTTTTGAGATAGCAAAAAATTATCTTTTTTTAATATTTAATTTGTTTATCAATAAATGACGGTTTGTCTAAAATCCCTTGACTATTCTGATTATTCTTTTACTCTCAGACTTTAGTGTGTACATTAGGATGGTAATGCCTGTATTAAAAAAATATTCAACGTCTTTAGCCCTCTACGAGCTTTAAATGATGCCGAAATGGGCTAAAAGCAGGAAAAAAGCACTTAGTGTAACACGATTTTGAAAATAATACTATTTAATTTGTAATACCTAATAAAAATATTTTAGAGAATAAAAAAAGCATGTACAACACTTGGTCTACCTTAATCATGCTCTTTGTACCTACAAAGATCGAAATAATTATATCAGACGTCAGGAACTACATTGCTCGACCTTCAGAGATTTCCGCACACGCCCCGCGTTCAACTAGGAATCGCTGTTGCTGCTTCAAGCACTTGAGTAACTCATCCCCCTTGTACTAAAAGTCCTTATACCTTTTACAAGTTAATTCTAAGTAATACAACTGAACATGAGTATCCAGCAGGGATTTTGGTTTTGCAACTATTAAAATAAAAGTGAGTTATTCCAAAACTGAATGCGAGGCACCAAGTAGAATGCCTTATTTTTGGCACTCCACGCTTTACCTAAAGCTTTACTAACAAATAGAATTTGGATTATTTTATTACATACAGATGGGGTCGAAAGATGCGTAAAATTGGTGACAGACATAAATGTGTTATTGGACCTGAAGCACGTGATGGCTTCATCCAAAGTAAGATAAAATCACAACGAATGATTACAAAAACAGTATAAACTAGCTTAATTATATAAATCATATTTTATAATCCAGTACTCTATATATAGTTGTAAAAAATACCGTAGTTCATACATTTTTCAACCTTTATAAATACATATATTTAATTTTTTATGATGCGAAAATTGCACAATTTCCGAATTTTCCTTTTGTATCGTTGAAAAATACTGTACCTGCACCAAAAATATTTTTATTCACTTGTTATTTATATGTCGATTTTTAAAACTATATTTTTCGACTTGTAACATTTTTATAGGACAGTTTTTCAGCTAAAATACTCAAATATAACGTCCGGTAGACGTTGAATAAAAATGTTTTACAAATACAGGGTTATATTTAAAGGTTATATTTAAAGGGTTAAAGGCCTTTCCACCTCCTATTGCAAATTCAAATTCAAAAAACTTTTTTTGCCTATCTGGGTGTGTGAACGGTTCACTCTAATGTCCATTCCTATTTGCGATTTATTCAGGGATACAGCAATTCGTTTTCAATTTTAATATCGTGGCGCCATCTATCGAGAAACTACAAGATACGTTTTGCATGACGACCAAATCGAAACCATTTTCACACCTTGATTTGCAGAATAATAAAATATTTTCATTTCTTAATGCATTTTTTCGCACGATTCAGGTTTTCAAAACTTTATATTTGCAAAAGGAAAAACATTTGCAGGTGTTTGAAATATATAGATGAAAGTTTTATTCCATTGAACTAAATTAGCTAATTGAATAAAAATCACAATATTTCCTTGTGCAGATTTCTATATTTTCAGACTGAAGGTTGAAAATTTGACCTTTTTTAAATATTTATTAAACCAATAAATTTTTTAAATTGCACAAGAAAAGTTCAACTTACTTTGTTAGCGTTTCTAACGAGGAAGTGTAGATCGAACCACCAACATCAATATGTACTGGAGCTGTATATCGGGAAGCAGCTGCGACACATGGTATTCCAGATATCTTATGATTATAATTAGCATCGGACATCAGTAATTTCTGATCCATCAAAGCTCTAAAAAAGGAAATGAAAAATCACTCACCTTTATAATAATATAAATATGATGGCAGCATCAATTGCTTACAAAATTATCTATCCGCTATTCCTCTAATAAATCATAAATTATTCAGAAATTTCCAATATTTTTAAGACTTCTCAAAATCGTTCACAGGCATCATCCAACACATTTCATCGAATGGAAGGTATTGGTAAAGTGCCGCAGAAATGTGGCAGTAACAGACTTGCCACAAACCAAGACTATTGCTTCCCATCTACATAAGCTTGGTATTGCTAATAGCCCCTTGTGCTGTTTTTGTACAGATAGTGCACTAATGAATGCAGCGCACTTACTAACCTGTGCAACTCTAACCGAAAGTGTGACGTTACTGGCGGGCGAAGGACCTTTTGTAGCATAAGCTTTTTGTGTTTTACCCATGAATGTATTTTATGTTTTAATTCTTGTTTCTATTTGTGTGTTTTTGGCTGAAGGATTCGTCTGTTATGGCCTACTGCGTTGGAAATTTGAAAAACGTTTCGCACCTCGTAATGTTGAACCAGATGAGCTGGCACCCCACTCTCCCAACTAAGTTACGAAAAGGTTACCAAAACATTTGCGTTCTCTGTATTTAGCTGTTCAGAAAAACCCTCACAGGAATTTTTTTTCTGCGGATTTCAGATTTGGAGGGATTTATTAGAGGCCACAGAAACATTTGTTCTTCGGAATCCTGGAGAGAGGTTCTGCTTCGATCTCGTAAACTCATCGAAAGACTCGTGCATACGCCAGCACATTAAATCTGTGTGTTGGGAAGTCCTTACTTGTGCGTGAGTGGTAGTCTGACTCCCGCGAGTTAGCAGTCGAGTCACGAGGTTTTGAACGAGTCTGTTCAATTCGGGGACTGGCAGTAGCGTAAACAAAGACTTTCCACAACTGGTGTCTTTACCGCGGATTCTGATTCCAAGTTTATCGTTCTGCGCTGAAAGCGACAGCAGTGATAACGCGTTGTCACTGGAAAACTAGCCTCGGCAATCGCCGTTCATGCTTTTGCGTTTGGCAGTCTTCTAGTAAGGCTTCACACCTTTTCAAAAATCGGCTGACTCAAGGCTGACTTGTCGAAGCCAAACTATAGTTCAATTTGGGGGACTGGTGATAACTGAAACAAATCACTTCCACAACTGACATCGTTCGCGCGGTGTCTGGTTCCAAGTTTATAATTCGATAGTAGTGATGACGCGGTGACGGACTGGGAACCATCCACGGCGATCGCCATTCGTGCTTTTTCGTATGCGTCTTCTAACAAGGTTTCACATCTTTTCAAAAATCAACCGACCCAAGGTCGACTGCCATGTCGTCGGAACCGAACTCTATGCGAGGAGGTTATGAGACCACAGAGCTGTCTTTGTGAGCCTCGATCAAAAGGGGTATGCGTTTCTGGCAACGCCTATCTAAATGGGTCTTGGTGTATAATATTCAATGCGCGAGTGTTTATTATACAGATAATTTAACATTAGTATTCATAACAGAAGAATGAGGTTTCGATCAAAATTGCGCATAAAGCTACTTACCTCTCTAATGATTTGAGTCACTCCATAAAAAGTATCCAATGCCGTGAACTTGTTCCAGCATTTAAGTTGCGTGTTAATGCAATATACTAGACTACTAACCTTATGAAATCAAATCACGTTCTCCCAACAGTGGAAAAATTACTATTTTGGATGTGTCGAATTCGATACTTGGGAGTTATTTCATGGTGGGGAGCATTCACAGTCCTAATTACATTCTATGCGAATTCGAAGATTAGTGATTTCCTAGTCATCGATTTAAAGAGGTAGTAGGCATTTAATTAATGTCGCACTGGAGCAACACAATGGGCTATTGGCGACGGTCCGCGATCAATCCCAAAGGAAAAGATCCGACTAGGTTGATTAAGGGGCTGCAGATATATAATTATTCTATCGTGATATTCTAATGTCTCGAAATGCTCTAGATGGGTGGTAAGACATACGAGGACCCATAAAAAACCAAAAAGTTTATATATTTTGCTATGAGCTAAATACATTCATATAAATGATAGGCTTCACCCGCAAGTTCCCCAAAAACTTGAGCACAGTACCCTGGAAAAGACGATGTTACACTCTAAGATTAAAACACCTGCGTTCAATAGTGAACATCCACATAAGATTAATGCTCAAGTATTCTCTAATGAAACGATACCCGTCGTAGTGTCGTTAGCAAAATGGAGACTGGTTTGAATTTGCTTTCCCGTTCTATGCTCTGATTTTGCTACAAGAGGGCAAATCAGACCAAGTAGACTGTTGTGCATCATATGCGTGTAAAATAGGCTTAATACGACCTGTTTTGAGTATCGTAGGGAAGATAAAGTTGAATTCGAAAAGTAGTTGTATACAATGGTGTCCAGAATTAACAACAGGTGTTTAAACCATTTCGTGAATTTTTGAGTAGACGAAGGGAGCACGCATATCCATATCTATCTTTGAATGAATTGTGTGAGGTGGGAAGTTTGTTTAAGTCGAGTAGTGAAGAAAATTGGAACAAGAGTTATGAGAAATGTACAAGTCAATCCTAAACAGACTCGTCCGCAAGCCTCAAATACCTTCGTCAGTGACGAAATTCCGTGGAGAGGTACAGCAATATCCTCAGTGAAGTCCTGACCTATCACCCTACGACTTTCACAACTTTAAGTCAGCGGTTCGAAAACTGTGGGGCGAAGAAAGGCCATAAGGAAGGCGACAATGTTTTAACCCTTTTCTAGTTAGAGCTAGGAACCTCCAAGTGGTTTCGACGAGATATCTTGGCCATCAAAATCTGACCAATTTTGCCAATGATGAGATATCACCTCATTGGCAAAATTGGTCGAAGAAATTGCCCTTTGAAAACTGATATGTAAACCCGGTTAATATAATCTTGTAATTATCATTTGGGAAATGGAATCATTTGGTAAACAGATCATTAGCAACTTATCATGGTGGAGCAGCCATGCATTTTTACTCCTCTGGTATCGTTAGGTTTTTATATAACAAGGTTAGATTTTTGGCCATATAGTTTGAAAACGGATGATTTTGACATGCTTCCGACTTTGATAGTAGTCCATCAGACTGAAAACGAAACGCTTCCTCCATCATTTGAAACCTGCTTCGTTGACCTTCCAAATTCTCTTTCCAAATATATTTTTTGATTTTAAGGAATTGGATTAGAATCTCATTGAAAATGATCCTCTATTAAAAATTTTAAGGAGGGCCTAATTATATTTGTAGATTTGAAGAAAATGTGTGAAAACTGCTACCTTTGCGAGGATACCTTTTGTCATCCGCAAGGTAAATGGAAGGGACATCTCACAAAACACCACAAGAATTCAACCAAGGGATTCATCTGTTTGAGAAATGATGGGATCTACTATATCTAAAACAAATATTTCTAGGACTCAATAAATTTCTGCCAATGACGATGCATGTCCGACTTCCAAATCTATGGTTTTCCGTCTAAAGGGGTTGCAGTCTGTACGCCGTTAAATATTGCCTTTAGATACTTCAAATATTGCAAAACGATATACTTGAACAGTATGTACCTCGATGAACATGAAAAATACTACCCGAGCCCAATCTTATTCACAAACGAAGTAGTGCATTTTTTAATTAGTGTTTAAATTGTACTTTGAAATTGAGTTCTAATCTTACATGCTTTTAGCGACATATTAATTTAGCATTCTGCTTAGATTCGAAATAGTGTATTTTCAATTGTGGATGATTTAGACCAGTGTGAGATTTATTAGCATCTCCCTTTCAAAGCAAGATTATCATGTGAGAAAGAAAAGCTAGCTTTGGAATTGTTTATTTTTGCAAATTACACCGGGGAGAAAATTTTTCAGACAATAAAAGCAAACAAAAATTTTCAATGTATATACAATAGTTTAAAATTCAGACATTGATTTATTATCTACAGGTAATCCACTCATTGATACTGTACTGGACAGTTACCTGAGGAAACGTTCAATTTTGAGTCACGCTAGCGACCGCTTTAATCCTTCTGGTGGTTGTCTCGATGAGTTATCTCATCATTAGCAAAACTGACTAAATCTTGATGGACGATATATCTCATCATGCAAAAAAACTGACCATATCTTAATCTCGTCATCATCGAAAAATCGGCAATACCTGACGTAGAAGAAAACCTGACCAGATCTATAAGACCAGATACATCGAAACCACTTGGAGGGTTAACAGCAGTTTCAAAATCGATTTAAAATCGTTTCACTTTCAAAGGTAATGGTAATTAATTAATTAATTTCAAAAGCAGTGATAATAATGGTAATTAATTAGTGGTGGATCAACGGGCTATTGGCGACGGTCCGGGATCCATCCCCAAGGAAAAGATCCGAGGACAATACCACGTAATTTTGAACCACGGTCAGATGACGAGATCAACACCTGGGCTGGCATCTCCCTCTCCAAGCTTCCACATCACGCCTACATGAGGACATTTGAGGCCACGGGATTTAACGTGCTCCAGCTCCGCGTACACGACGGTCTTCGGTTGGACCGAGTTTCCCTTTCAAAGGAAAGTAAGTGGAATGAAATTGAATAAACCAGAAAAAAAGAGTTTCCGAGAACCCCGCTTACAGTTCATGCGTATCGATAGTCTGTCTGCACGTGTGAGAAGATTCGTGACAGATGGCAATCCTTCATCCCTAGTAATTGCGCAATGTCCCTAATCGCAGCGCATCGGCTACAAATTGAATTACATAACAATGCTTGTTAACGGAAGGTCCGCCTCATCACGTTCCACTGAGATTGTGATTGGGAGGTGTCACAAAATTCTAGTTATTACTGGATCGGAGGCAATCTGCTACAGTGGGGACGCACTTTTTGATTGGGAGCATTAAGGGAGAGACCAGCAATTCGTACTTTTGATTCGGTTTCGTTTGTCGCTCTACAGTGATTTTGTTGCTTTGCGGAGCTTTTGATTCAGAGGTATTAATAACTTTGTTTTGTTTACCGTGGGAGGATTCTTCCATTTGAGAGGTTATGTTGAAGTAATGAATGGAGTGTTATTTAATTGATTTTGTTTTTCTTCGAAATGAAAGAGGATATGTAGTTATATCGTTCATTTGTTTAGCAGTTATTTGCTCTTGACCGTTGTTAAGTGCTAGCTTTTGTTTTAAACGTTCTTACCGTTTTTATAAGTCGTCTAACGAAATTAGTTCAAATGTCAACCATGTTTATTTTTATAAGTCGTATTGGACTGACATGCGATAAACATGTGCATGCGTATCCCATGTTTTCTGTGCACACGGGTTTCTGTGCATAGTGGCAGATCAAACCATTTTGAGGTCCTAGTAATATATTTAAACCGAAATGCAAATTTGATCTTTTTTGCAGGTGAGACTTGATGTGCTGACAACGAATTATGTGAAACATTGTGCAGGAGAAAGATATTACACAAGGACAGAAGGGATGTACCCATGTTTTCTGTGCACACGGAATCGCACAGTAGCTAATCAAACCATTTTGAGGCCCCAGGCTCAGTCAACTATGTCGATTGTTCTGAATATTCTCACATTTTATTGACCCAAATATATTTAGGCAAAAAAACGAAAATAAAATTTTATAATTAAGCAAATTATAAAACTACTATATTAATTAATTATGAATTAATAACAATACTAAATTAATTATAAGATTTCAGCAAAATAACCAAACTAATTTCCATCAAAAGTAAATTTTAAGAATGAAATTTTCTACTTTGCTAGAGAATACATTTTTCTACTTTTCGTTTTAAATTTAACTAAAAACTACTACTATTAAAACTATTTAAAAACATCACGGCCGCTCAAAAACTTAATGGGTGATTCGTCTTTGCTCATACGAATGCTGCTTGTTTGGATGCTTGTCTTCATTTTTCATTCATTTCAACACACTATTGCTGTTCAACTAAACTGCACAACAATATTTAGTATTCAAAACAAATGAATAGTCGCGAAAATTTAGGATTTGACTGGAATCTTAATTTATATATAAAACAGTAATATATTTAAAACGAAATGCAAGTTTGATCTTTTTTGCAGGTGAGACTTTATTTGCTGACAACGAATTACGTAAAACATTGTGCAGGAGAAAGATATTGGGAGATACAAGGACAGAAGGGATGCGATTCGAATCGAGACATGGTACGGGGACAATACGGGAGTTCGCTATCTTTCACAACCTAAAATTAGAGATGATTTCCGATCCCAGATTTTACATGTGCATACTCAGTAGCACATTGATGAAGCTTGTTTATTGCATCACTTTCGAGAACTGTACCAAGAAACTTAAACAAGACTACTTGAACAGCACGATGTAATAAATCAGGAAGTAAAGTTAAATGGAAAACTTCGTAACTGTTAAAATGTTCCGGTCACAAATAAACGAAAACTAGATTCAAACTTCTATTCGAAATCAGATTTCATACGATGCCTTTTAGACAAACCTTTGTACCAGGTTTAATTTTCTTCGGAAGAAAAGTCCGAAGAAATTAGTTTCAAGTCATTTAAAATGTAAGACTTTTGCGACAACTAAAAGTATTATCTTACATTCAAAATGCAATTAAATTAATACCCACTTACAAACCTTCACTTTGAATATCTTCTCTTAGATGCACAGCTTCCTCGAAGAATGAATGAAATCATAAAAGAAAATCGAAGATTACCTTTTATTATGTTGAAAACAGAAGAATCTTAGTTTCGATAAAATTTTGGACTTCATAATCTATATAAATAAGAATGGAGTGTTTGTACATTGAATATTTTCGACCCATTTCAAGTTTTCTATCCGTTTTGGACCCTTCTAATGCAAAATCCGTCTCTTGCGCGTTTGGTGTCTATGTATGCGTGTGCCCTTGTTACGTCCAAACGGTTGACTATATTTTCATGAAACTTTGCATACTGTGAGTTCTTACATTCACTTAGTAACTGAACTTAGTTGTGTAAGTCTGTCCGTCTTCCTGTTTTATGTTCGATTTTGTGTTTGTGTGTTTGTACAAGTATCACATAAGATTTATTCAACATATTTTAATTCAATGTTTTATATTTGATACACCATATTTTAGTTTAGTGAATGGATTATTTACAATTTCTTTGCTTACATATTTAGGCAAGTTTCACGTTAAAATATTTGAGTAACTATACTTAAATCAACCATAATTGGTAGTTTTGGAGTAGCTGGGAGGTATATTGAGCATTGCAATTTCTTGGATTATTTGACCAGTGCTGCTAAAATATCAATTATTTTCCAAAACTATTTTTACGGAATTTAAATTCTAATAGTTTATTTATTTCGAGCCTTATTTTTTTCTTTACGAAGTATAAAAAATTCTGAATATTTTTGACAGACGATAGAGAATAAAACTATACAGAACAAAACGTTTTAAAATAGGACCGGTAGCTAATATGGCAACCTTGGTATTTTTTTAATCGCTTGCTTTTTAAAATTTGTGTCCGTTATATTCCAAGAATCTATTTTGTAGTGAAAAAACAGGTTCATTACTTTACGTTCGAAGCTGTTTTAAAATCTGTTCTAAGATGTATTTCTGGATTTTGAATTTGATATTTTTCGTTCAATAACTGTAAAGAAGGTAAATAATGGTTTAATTAGTTTAAAAAACAATTTTAATCATTGTATGATAATTTTGGGAAACGCTTTTGTTTTTAAATGACATACGAGGCATTTATATGCATGCTCTGAACTATTCTATGCACTCTGGATAACTTTGGCACTCTAGAGACTTTTCTTTCTTACTAAAAATTTAAATACTACAAAAATGTAAAATGTTAAATATGACATTTATTTATGTTTGTGAAATTTGGTATTTAACAATTGTGTACCCTTATTAGAGTGTGGTAGTTGTTACATGGCATGAATGGGGAATTACAATTTATTAACGAAAACGGAAATTAGCTAACCAATTCAACCCGAGTAACGCCGGGTATAGAATTCTGCTAGTATAGAATATAAAACTAAGATATGTAAATTTTATAATATTTAAACGCAGATGAAAGAATATTAATTTTTAGAGAAGTGGCTGACGTATGTCAGGATAAAGTGGTCCCATTTTTCATGACTGATGACTACTTTGAGGAGCTGCGTTTCAAGAAAAATAACCTAAAAGGTAACCAGAACTGGCTAAAACTACGATAGAAAGCCGAATACAATCTGCTGACTCGATATGGAGTTGAGCGAATTTTATACTACATTTGGTGACCGTTTCAAATGATCTAATGCCCAATTATTTTGTGGATACTTGATATTTTGTGAACAGAAATTTAATAAAGCCCTCTCTGATCTGCTATATACGATTGAGGATGGTACTACAAACACGTTTATACCGTCTCCAACGTAGTCGAAGATTTCTGACGCATGTATCAATGGTGTTATTAGAGATTTCTTGAGTTCTGAGAAGATGCTAGTAACCTGGGTAGTGATAGACGAAAGTTAGAATTGGCATTATGTACAGGAAGATTTAAAACGATCGTGTCTTGAACGGAGGCACATGGGAATCATAAGATCCCTTTGAGGAGGAAATCAGGTAATTCAGATCTGGTAATTTGAAGGGGTTGAAGTTGCAGTGAAGAGGCTACTTCCAACTCAAACTTTAACACAGGGAGAGTGAAAATTTCATTGATTAAGAGTAAAGGATGCAAGGTGAGGTTCTCCAGACAGCCGTGTTGAAGCAGTATAGAGTGGTTATCTTCCGGGATGTAGAGTTGGTTGGTTGGTTCATTTGGGTTTTGTAGCGCAGGGCCCAAAAGTGGACAAGCTGCGCCAATCAGGGATGTAGGGAATGAAAAACGATTTTTACTGGGATCTGTATCAGCAATTGAGGCATTTATGCATGATGTATTTTTATTTACAGTAGCTTATTTTTCTTTACTTAGAAAAATATATTAAAGTGTGTTCCTATAAAGCTTCAAAAACCATTTCGTATTGAGTAAATGATTACCGAGTTCACACATATTGATCTTTCAAAAATTTAGTTAACTTTTAGAATCGTATTTTAATTTGGAAGTCACGGTAGGTAGGTATTTTAATTAACATCGCACTAGAGCACCACAACGGGCTATTGGCGACAGTCCGGGATCAATCCCAAGGGAAGGATACAAGGGACAATACCACGTAATTTTGAACCAGGGTCAGATGACGAGGTCACAACAGAGCTGACACCCCACTCTCCAAAGTTCCACACCACGCCAACTTGAGGACATTTGAGGCCACAACAGAGTTAACGTGCACCAGCCCCCTTTGTGCACGACGGTCCTAGGTTGGATTCGAACTCGCAACCCTCCGGTTGCTAATCCGTTACTCTTCCAACCTGGCTAACGCGACCCTGGAAGTCATGGACTGATATGTGATAGGGGACTCAAGTTTGACATACTGAATATTTTTATTAGACTTACTCAAATAAAGCTGCGGTACATTAGTGCCCAATTTCAGGACTCATTACTTCGGGCTTATCTGACACCAAATATGGCCGGGGAAGAAAATTTGGCTTTCAACCTTTGGCCCCAAAATACTCACCACCCAAATCAATAACACAATCTCAAGTTCGTAACAGCCAAATTAAATACAGCAAATTAAATTTTCTATATTTATAAGTCGCTACCCCACCACGAACTTATAAATTAGCTGGGGAGCATTTGCGAGGAAATTCCTGGGATTACGTTTCAATATCGCAAAAATGAAACGCGTATTTCCAGGTGCGAGGCTGTTTTTCTTTTGAATTTTCCACTTGGAGGATGTTTTTATCTGATTTTTTCTCTTCTCATCCATTATTATTGTCCTTGCGGCTGTTTCCACATAAGCGGATTGCTATCACCCAACTCCGAGAAAGGATTAGCGGGTAAATGTCACTTTCAGTCCCTGCACAGACTCCTTTGCCTCGTAAGGGAAGCACAAAGTGCGAGATGGGAGAGAGGCAGTGTTTATTTAAGTCGGAAAGCGACTCGGCTTGCGAAACTTAAAGAGTTTGCAGATAGGCTCGGCTTAATAGTCTCCTTCAAGTGTTGCGAAATTTTCGTTACATTCTGATTTCATAAATTAGAAAACTGTCCCGCTGGAATGGATTTTTAATTGAATTACAATGGACTTTCAGGGATAGTCTCCCTAAACATTTAAACTCTGTTGAATGTCCTCATTTAAACTCCGTTAAAATGTTTCGCGTCAATTCCAGATTAATCATTGTCAATGGACATTTAGCATTGTGCACAGACATCCTGAATATTAAAGTTTCCTTAAAAATGTTCCGCAGTAGTGATATAAATACGGCGCAAAACAAAAACTTACGTGCATATATATATGCAACAAAATCTTATCCTTTTGATAAGACCCTGAAGCCCTGGTCAAATTGGAAGCGGAAGGCGCTAAGTGACACGCGCAGACCAATCAGAGCGTTTTCATCGCTCGCGCCTGCACCTCGGATTGGTCAGCGGGCGTCGGTTTGCCCTTCCTATTTGACCACGGCTTTACAATTGGCAATCAACCATTATTTTCCCTGAAACCAAACATTATAAGCAAAATAACCTTTCAGCAACTTTTGTTAACGGTATATACAGCGAGGGCAGTTGCTTTGTTGATTATGATCTTTTTTTGCTACACAAATGTTAATTAGATCGGTAGGTAAGGTATATTCCAAACCAATCCAAGCATCTATGCCCAGACCGCAGGAATTAAGAACATGTAGCTTGCATAGAGTATTTCGATCACGACTGTAGGATCACCCCAAGTTTCTTCTTTTCCTTTCAAAATACTTGGAATCTGATGCTTACAGAGGAAACAGCACAATAAACAAAATCATGCGGTTGCATGTGCAGGTATTCTTTGACCTGCACATCAATCATCTTTTTGCATGTAGTTCTGTAAATAGTTCCAAAAAGGTATGCAAAAAAGTTTATCTTCCTCTCCACGTAATTTTGTTAGTTGATAGCGTTTAGGCGGATAGTAAAACCACCATGTCCGACCTTACATCCTTCACGGGTAATTGCGGCATCCCTTTGAGGAAATATAGCCACAGTAGCGGTGTTACGCCATCTTTTGATCGGTTTATTTCATTGAACTTTTTCACAATTCACAAGACTTAACGCAATTCAAGTAATACTACAACATGAACTAATAAGAAAAAACAAAACTCAGTTTACCAAATCCGATAGCGAAATCCTTCACTAAATAAGGATTAGCAAACCCTTTTTTTCAATTTATTGGATCCTCGAACCCCGAATTCTAAGTAAATTTTCTCCAACGCCATTAAATCAACCCTGAATAGAAAAATCAAAACAAATCTAAAGGCCCTGGGTTCACCCACGCGGGCGGCTTTCTTAAAAGCCGAAACAGAGAAATAGGAAAAAAAGAAGTGATAATTTTTATTTTGCAGAGCGAAAGTCTAAAACTAAAGTAATCTAGAGGAAAAAAAATCGAGAATAGGAAAATTGAAAAAACAAAAAAAACCTGTTGAGACGACAAATTAATTTTGCCGCTTATTCATTAGAATCTGATATCAATAATAAACGGCTTTGGGATATCAGTGATGACGGTGTTAATACTTTCAATCTTCAGTCAGCTTTTTCAAAAAGGAGCATGATTTCATAAAAAATTAAGTTCGAATGAAATGTGGTATGGAAGTGTGATTTACTCAAAATACTCACCAGAATAGTGGTTACGACTCGCCAGGAAAATTGTAACTTTTGCCCACTATATATATTTGTGAACGTTACTTTAAAAAATAAATGTTTACTTCTGGCTTTTGTGATTAATTTATAAATTTAGCAAATTTAACACTAAAGGACAAATTAGACACATCGAAGAAAGAAGTTTCAGTAATATACATTTTATTACAAAAGAACTTTCCATGGCGATATTACCCGAAGGCAGTGGCTGAATTACTCCCCGAAGTCTGGAGTAATTCCGCTACTCTGCCTACTTTAATATTTCTTAACATAATTCTTGGAAAATAAAGATTGACATTTTTTATCGCTAAATGCCTAGCTCCATACTGTATTAGCATCTTTCATCATTAATAATTGCTTTATAGCTATTTTTAAACGCGACTCAGGGACAACAAAAGCAGCTTATACTAGAGTTTTAAATTGACTGGCTGATTCAATCTGACTTGGTTTGTCGTTCTATGCATTACTTTTTGATCTTCTAATGAAATAGACGGAGCATGTGGGCGGAGTCACTGTCCTAAAATCTCTGAAGGGTAAATCACGTGGGCTTGAATTGGCAAGCCGATTGGCTGTCGAATCGCTGACTAGTGTTTTTGATCATGGTAGATAATCACTGTAAATAATTTAGGATTCATACTTTTACCCACAACCACGTGACAGATCTTCAAACCGAGCAACTGGAAGAAATAACATGAAGCCGCATTTAGTAGGTTTCATTAGGTAACATTTCATTAGGTTGATGCTTTTTTGCCTACATGAGGGCTAAATTTAAACTGACTGGATACTTTACAATTTTGTCAATTCTTGAGACTTTTAAGAGTAGAGTTAAGCTTATGAAACTTCTCGAGTTTTACCGAATAATCTTAAATAGGTTCCAGTTTAATTAGCTCCCCTAATAAAAAATGACCATAGACTGACAAACCAAAACGAACGATCTTAAACATACTCCAGTCCATAAGAAAATTAATGTCAATAAAAATTATCTAAACCATGTTTCCAAATCATGAACGCATTAGTTTGATTTGTCTTTCTACTGTAATTCTTTGTAGCACAATAGCTAATCAGAAGTTTTTACATTTGATTTATCGTTTTACCGAGTAATTTCATTACATAAGAACTAATTAACCAGGACCTAGGACTTGGTGCTCTCCGAACTTCTACGAGCATCCATGCCCACATCAGGACTCGAAGCTGAGTCTTGTTATACCAAGGGCCAGAACAGAAGTTTATAGGAAAATATATATTTTACCAGTTCAAAAAGAAATCGTAAAACAGTACCTTTGTTTTCCAGGTTGGTTGGGTTTTATGTCGCTATTGCCATTATTTGACCAAGAGCGCCAAAAGCAAGAATGGAGATCCACATTAGGAAAGTTTTGCTGATACAGAAGAGAAAAACACCCATTCCGATATTTTCGGAGCCAATAGCAAATAACGATCATAATTCTTTCGCTTGTGGGTTGAAAATGAGATAATGTTAATTAATTAACGTCGCACTAGAGCAACACAATGGGCTATTGACGACGGTCCGGGATCAATCCCGAAAGGAAAGATCCGAGGAAACACCACGTAATTTTGAACTACGGTCAGATGACTAGGGAACACCGGGGCTGGCACCCCACTCTCCAGACTTCCACACCACGCCAACGTGAGGACATTTGAGGCCATGACAGATTTTGGCTGGATTCGAACTCGCAACCCTCCGGTTACTAGTCCGTTACTCTTCCAAACGGGCCACCGCGGCCCTTTGAAAATAAGGAAAGCTCCAACATTTTATTATGAAACGCCCATTCGCTGGAGTCCCCAATAGTTCAAGAAGTTTGGAGAGTGGGGTGCCAGCTCAGGTGTTGCCTTGTCATCTGACCGTGGTTCAAAATTACGTGGTGTTGTCCTCGGATATTTCCCTTTGGGATTGATCCCGGACCGTCACCAATAGCCCGTTGTGTTGCTCGAGTGTGACGTTAATTAAAATACCTACCGCAATAGTTCAAATTTCATCGCAAACCTTTAACTCCAAGAATATTATAGGGCCGCGGTAGCTCGGTTGGAAGAGTGACGGATTAGTAACCGGAGGGTTGCGAGTGGGGAGGGAGCTGGTGCTGGTGCACGTTAAATCTGCCGTGGCCTCAAATGTCCTCACGTTGTCGTGGTGTGGAAGTTTGGAGGGTGGGGTGCTAGCTCAGGTGTTACCTCGTCATCTGACTTGGTTCAAAATGACGACGTGTTGTCCTCGGACATTAATCTTCGGGATTCATGCAGGATCTGCGTCAATAACCCGCTGTGTTGCTCCAGTGCGACGTTAATTCAACTACCTACCATATACTTTTAAGCTTGACGTAAATTCGGTATTGTCCTCTATCTTAGAAAATACCTTATTGATAAATGCCGTACTCTAAAAGTTAGCTCGCCACCATCATTCATCTAAATTGATAAATTATGAAAAAGGTTTTTGTGGAATAAACAAGAGGCAGTTTTGCTCTCACCAGGATTTGAACTTCACCTTATTCCAGCTGGAAATAAAATCCGAGGTTGCAAAACTGAAATAGTGAGTAATCTAAGCAATACAATTTTTTATAAAAATAACAAATTCCCTCTCTTACTGTAAAAGAAAACAACGAAACACATGCTTGCGTGGAAAGGAACGGAATAAAATTAGAGAAAGTCACAATAACACCGAAATGATAAATCGGGGTGAAAATTTTCTATCTTTTGGGGTCAGGCGTTGAAGTTAAAAGTGATTTCGACCCACAGCGAAGATAATTCGGCTTAGAATTCTATTCCACTTACCTTAACAGATATTAATACCTGTTTTCTAAAAGCTTAAAATGGTCTATGCATATTTTAAATAGTGTATAGAGTCGAGAGAAAATTCTAACTTTTAAGACACGCGTAGATGTATATTCACGCAAGAGCATGGCTTAGTTCACACCTAATGAAATCATTAGTCAACATTCCTTTCAAAAATTACGAAGTGTCCTTGGATCTTTCCCTTCGGGTTTGATCCCGAACAGTCGCTTCAGTGCGACGTTAATTAAATATCTATCTACCCGGACCGTCGCCAATAGCCCGTTGTGTAACTCAGGTACGACATTAATTCAATTAACCACATACCTACCTTTCGAATAAGAGCTTGCATTCAACCATACGATGCGGATTTTGCCAACTATTTTAAGAAACGACATTCCTCCTCGAGAAAAGTAAATTTTAAGGGAGTGATAAAAAATGGATTGAAATTATTTTGTTTACCGAATTCCTTCAAATGTCTTAATGAGAAATGTGTAGCATAAAAAGAATCAAATAGTTTGTATCAATAATATATCAAAAATAAATCTTCATTATATCACGCTTTTCTTGAGGTGCAATTTGTATTTAACCCCAAATCAAGAATTAAGAGTGCTTACAAAAACAGAAAAATCATTCGTGCAAAATAACTTCCGCACCACTAAGGAATTGCGAAATCTTACTGAATTAAAAAAGCACATACACTAATTGGAAGCAAGCTTTCAATACCCTAATTGAATTAAGGCATATTTTGAAATAAAAAGCAGTGACGAGCTAAATATTTCAAAACTAATATCTAGTTTGTAGTACAATATATCCAGTTTATGAACTTTTTCTTAGTTTGGTAGTTGATTTTTACGACACTGGAGACTGCACATTGTTTTAACGCAACGATTTCCAACCAAATGCCGTAAGAACGGCACTGAGGTAGCTTACGGATGATGAAACGGTTTAAATTGTGTTAAGATTTATTTCATTTCAACGGTTTAGTTTTGAACTTTTGACAAGTGTGTTCATAAATAATAAGTAATACCCGTATAAATAATTTCAAGTATCATTTTTTCAAAGTATAAATAAATTGTTTCGATAAGATTAAAAAGCCACTTTGGAGCAAAAGGGGTAGGTAATTATCGATATTTTCTGCAAGTGAAGCAAAATGATAGTTATTTGTCAGATCGGTAAAAAAATAGCATACCTTTTGGTGTGCCCCAGTTTTAGTTATAAGTTAATGTGTGTCATAAGATACAAAAAGGTAGAAAATCGCTGCTTTAAAACTCTGATACACACGATTTTAAAGAAAAAAAACCAAGTTGCACAGAATTGTTTATTCACTTATTCAGCTTCAAAATTAGTATAAAACATCAGACATGTTTTTTATTATGAAACGATTTTTTCACTCAATAAATTTTTACGAAAAAAAATTACCGGTATGAAAGACAAAAATTCACTGCACCACACAATTCGCCAACATTAATCACAACAGTGTCAACAACTTACCAATGCGTTTGACATGCGTCAATTTTTGTTTCCAGTTATTTACACATTTAGCGTTAGTTCATAGCATTGCCAACTCAACGAAAAACGTTAAATAAAATATTAAACTGTATGACTGAGTAATTTCAACTTTTTGAGGTGGGTTAAAAAATATCCCTCCATGCATAAAAACCTAAGCAAAAGGTGGGACAGTTTTTAACCCACCTAACTCCAAAGAGTTAAAGGGACGATCCGATATTTTCAGGAAGTTCCTGTCGGAATATTTTCTGCAATTCAGCTATCTCTGCCACACATAAGTCACTCCACTGTTTCAAAATTGTATATACGCTAATGCAAGGGCGAGCGGGAGGTTCGGCTCGTTCGCAAACCCAAAGCAATTTTACCTAAGCAGGTAAGTTCGCCTGAGGGCCCTCGCAGCTGCTCCAGGACTCAGGTGTGGCCCTGAGTAGAGGGTAAAGAATGCTGCATGCACTCTCGAGGGCACCCCTGCAGTAAAATGTTTTAGGGCAGTTAGGGCGTTGTTACCTTTTCTGGGTTCTACACCTTATCAGGTTTTTAACCATCGGAGAATTTTTATTATTCAAGCAGGCTTGGCGACTATTCGCTTATGCTCGTGAATTGTTCGCCAACTCGGAAGCGTGTTCTACTGTTTCCTCGCATTTCTCGCTTTGGAAATGCGTTAGCAATTACGGTACTCTTTGGGTCAAAAGGACTGAAGATATTTGAACGCTGATTTTGGGGGAATACTGTGTGGTTGGTTTGGGGTTTGTATGGCATATTTGGCCATGCTGCTCCAGACACAAGACATACAACATCAAGTAATAGACATACACATATAAAAGTTTTACTGACACAGAAGAGAGACAGAGGAACACCCAGGGAGGAATGCATACACCCTGACAGGAATCGAAACTGCGTCGCCTACAACTCGAAGATTGGTTTAGGTTTTATGGCACAAGGCCCAGAAATAGACAAGCTGCGTCAAACGCCGAGTAGATAATAAAATCATTGTGGGTGTAAAAACATTAAAAATTAGTGGGAGAAAGATTCCAGCGTAAAGTTTTTAGGATAAAATATTGGGAAGAAAAGGTCAATAACGTGAGATTGAAATGCAGAGTTAAAATATGTTCCAACTCGAAGGAATACTGCGTGATGGAATGAGGAGTTGAAAACTTGAGATCGGATCAAATTCGCGCGAGGTCTAATGAAGTATATTAACGAATATACACGTATAATTGATAGAATGCGCAGTAAAGCACACTGTATTCAGAGAAACGGTAGGTATTTTAATTAACGTCACACTGGAGCAACACAACGGGCTATTGGTGACGGTCCGGGAGCAATCCCTAAGAGAAAGATTCGAGGACGACACCACGTAATTTTGAACAACGGTCAGATGACGAGGCAACACCTGAGCTTCAGAGAAATGTCGCAAACATAATTGTTAAACGCATTCATTGTCTCTTAAATTTCATGGTCTGCATTGTTGTAAATTGGGGACTTTTAGATTTTGAGGTAAAACTGACGTTAATTGTGTAAAATAGTTCTTCCTTGGTATTTGTGTCGTTTATTACAAACGGAATCTCATGCTGGAAAACAAGTGTTGGAATGCAAGATACCAGTCAAATATCACACAATCCTATGAAATATGCGAAAAAACTAAGCCCATGTACTAAGATTATGCATAAAAATGTATACCCATAAGAAATGTAAATATAATCATTGTCACCTGAAAATTACGTAATGTTTTCAGCCTTCTGGAGTAAATCTGTACCTTTATTTAGGTGACATTTTTCGGTTATTTGTTTCGTCTATCACGATCATGGTCTATAATAGGGAACGTATGTTCTAATGGAATGGATGTGGAAGGTCATGAAGGATTGTACATTCCGAAATAGAAATTTGAGAGACGTCAGCAATTTTTACGTAGTCCTGATTCAGTTCTTACATCCCAAGAACATAGGATATACGTGGAAACATACGAAAAATGAGAGCTCCGATGTGTGACTATAACTGAAAAATATCTAAATATTCATGTGTAGAAGCATGGCTAATTATTTCTAAGATTTTTTGTTATAAAGCGAGCACTAGAAACGAAATGTATTGGGGTTAATATTTCTTAATTACTTTGAGGTCACGAGAAGATGGAAGAAGCACATACAAATCACAGAAAATTCAGAAGAGCACAAGCTATATCTTCCACATAACTGTTAGGAACCTACATGTTTCTCATATATAAAACTATTATCCCATCCTTTCTAATATACAGCACACACTTGGTTCTATGTCGTTAAAGTTTACATCAAAATACACAGCAAACTCAATGCACAATGAGATAAATAAAAAGCTTTACTATATTTTAGGAACAAATGACGACAGAATTTACCAACAATCGTAAAAACTTTTTAATTTTTCCTTACCTGAATTCTAGGCCTCCCTTGACAGCATTACTATAAATCTTACCTGAATGCAACTTTACCAACACATTCAGGGTCGTATTTAAGACGCACTTGATTTCTCTTCCTTTCCATTTTTATTTGAAATATTTCAGCTTTCCCTTTATTCATGCACACACACGCACGCGCACACACATCCCCTTCACATATATACATAAATGTTTTCGTTACTCTTAACGTATCTCAATCCTTAAAACAATCTAACTTAGTTTTTCCGTGTTAAACTGCCAAATTTCTTTGAGTTGCCTTTATCAATCCAGAATGCGAAATCAAGGTTTTCTGTAAATTGTACTGTACCCTGTGGTTTCCACTGTCATTATTCAGCAAGCATCTATCCTCAAGCCAACGTAAAAGCCTTGTCCCATTTTAATGACACGTTTTAGCTACTTTTATAAATCCAGAATAAGAAATCGGGTTTTCCTAAAAATTATACTAAAGCACTCCAAACCAACATTATGGAATTCATTATCTTGAAACCTTTCTTTCGTGATACTTAAACTGATTTTCATAAAATTCTATTAAAAGATCTGTGTACTTAAAGCGCAGCAGCAGATCAGAAACCATCGCGATTTCGATTGATCCGTGGCAGTGAGTTGCTGTTGCGAAACGATAGGTTTTATAAATTTGTAACAAGGGTCACTAACAAGGTCTGCTCTCATTTATAGGGTCACGAGTGAATGTTAAAATATCCCAAGTTCACTTGCGTAAGAAAATCATAAAAATAATTACATTTGCGAAAGATTTTTCGCTGATTGGCCCCTGGGTCGCCCAATTAGGAAACACCAACCTATTCCTCAGGAACATAGAGGCGTTTTCTAGCTGGCCGCCAACCGTTTTATTTCTTGATCTACATTCAATTCTGATGATGCTCATAATAATGGGAAATGGTGAATGACCCAACTCATTTCTGAAACAGTACTCTTCTGGCGTAATGGTCATCAAACTAGCTTGCAGATCCTTAATGAAAGCAGCATAGCGGTTCTGAAGTCTCATTTTAGAAGCTGTTAAAAAATGAGTGATTTTTAGTAAGCTTTGTTGTTAAATTACAAAAGTAATAAAGCTGTTAGCGCGATCAGACTGTTGGTAACACTTAAAACTCAGTAACTATGTAAGTATTAAATTATGGATTGATAGTTGTGTGGAGTTCACATACAAATACATACAAATCTACTATTAGTAAAAGGTATGATAAAATTTGGCTAATATTCTACAGAGGAAAGAAGCTCCATCCATTAAAAAGACTTTAATAACTTATTTTTCTACTTAAAGAGTTGCTGTAGACTTACTTTAATGAATCAGAGCTTTGAAAATGGCAGGTACGAATCTAGTATGACAGACTCCTCTAACTCGTATTAATTTTTCCTTTATTACATTAATATCAATTTGAGGTAGTCATAAACTTCACTATGGAATTAATATGCCTACGACTAATACGAAAGCTGATATTAAAAATTTATTTTAGTCAACAATAATTTTATTATACTAAAAATGTTCTAAAATTCATATGCACATTACTTCTATGATATATAGCTCAGGTGTTGCCTCGTCATCTGACCGTGGTTCAAAATTACGTGGTGTTGTCCTCGGATCTTTCCCTTTGGGATTGATCCCGGACCGTCACCAATAGCCCGTTGTGTTGCTCCAGTGTGACGTTAATTGAAATACCCCCCCCTCTATGATATACAGAATTCAAATGATCAAATTCTGAGGAATTTTCATCTCAGAAACTTTTTGAAAAATGCGAATGCAACATACAACACAGCGAAAACTGCTAAAATGAAATAATTCGAAAATTAAGACTAGCCGACACTTTGTAAATCATTACTGTAATTTTCATAAGTAATAATTACGAGGAAAGAGTCATCTGCATGTTTGGAGACATGCCGCTTTCATTTTTAGATTAATCAACTCTAATCAAAAATGATTCTTTTATCTCTCCCATTAAGCTTAGTGAGGGTCATTCTAAAACGATCCCGCCCATCCTGTCTCGCTCCAGGGGATTGAGAACGATACGTTTTTACAGCTCCTCCCCATGGGGCCAGAATCGTAATTGGAAAATATGGAGTAGGTTACATGTCCCAATAAAATACAGGAAGAGGGTGTGAAAAATAAGGCTCCACCGCACCTACATTTTTCTTACGTAATATAAAGATGGAAAGTCATCTAATAGGTATTCTCTTCGCCTCCTAGATTTATATCGATACGAAAGTAAAGTTTTTAACAATCGATATAGTTATTTGTCAATCGATAGAGGTGACCCAACGTGGAGGAAATCAAGCGTTTAAATAGTATTATGTTCTAAACAGATATCTGAATGTTTGTTAGAATTGATTTGGGTCTAGGGAATAGGTAGCGTTAACCTTCTTGGTCATCTCGACGAGGTATCTCGTCATTAGCAAATCTTGATGGACGAGATATCTCGTCGAAACCACTTGGAGGGTTAATGAACAGTTTTTGGCAACTTCGACTCCCAAGCAACGTAAACAGGGCTAAAAATCTATATATACAAAGCAGAGTTGCAGTCTGTCGTCAGTCTTCTCAAAACAAATCTACACCGTTTGGCCAATCCACACCAAATTTGGTACACTTACTCTTTAGAATCCTGCGGATAACGTAGGCTACATATCAACCCCCGTTCTATTTGTCATGGGTGTGCAAAGGGGACAGGAAACAACTCGAAATCCCCTTAGGAATAACATTAAGTATTTTTACGATCACCGTCATACCAATTCACACCAAATTTGTTACATTCCTTCTTTAAAATCCTGCGGAAAACACTGGCTAGATATTAACCACCGTTTATTTGTCCTGGGTCTGCATAGGGAGCTAAAAACAATTTGAAATCACCTAGCAATAACATTGAGTAATGTTACGATGAATTACAAACAATTCAACCTGAGCAACGCCGGGTAATTCAGCTAGTTACATATAAAACATAACCTTTAAAATACCAAAACACTTACATCTAATTTATTTTATTGGTAAAAATGACAAAATTCTTATTAAATGTAATGATCACACAGTACCTCACGAATGAAAAACATTTTTTCCAATATTGTTGACAAGACTACGTATCCAAACGAAGTCCCCAAGACCATGGTTCCGAGACTCAATGAAGGCTTGTGAAATGCATAACTGATGAAACGATACTAGAACTGAAGGCTAAGAATACTACTGGTCAGTTGCCTCCAAAAAGATCTTAAACTTAGGCTGGTCTTTGCCCTCAACAAATGACCTGCCACACATGCCAGCCTCTAAAGACAGACGTTAGTTGCTGGCGGGAGCTTGTAATCACTGCTGTCTTGCTTCTATTCTGATATTACAAAAAGGGAAGCAGACAGACAAACGCAAAATTTCCCAAAAGCCTGCAACACTGAATCCCACTCCGGTCACGAAATTTTGTCTCTTATCTCGTTCTAAGTAGCAGAAGGGAGCAGTACCTTCATTTCGACTAGATATTTAAGTGCGTTCACTCTTAGGGCCAGAAGAGAGTATCTTTATATCTTTTGTCATCAGCGTCGACCTGCCTGAATCCGATACCCGTCTTCTGTACAGCTATGGCCCAAGCTAACCAGTGGGTGTCGTCATTGTTCCCAGATTAGCTTTGAATTACGTGTCTCAAATGGGTGTCCCAGGAAGAATTTCAAGGTGTGGCTTTCCTCTCAAATCTTTTTGGGAGAACAAAAGTCATTCAAATAAAACTCCCAAAGACAGTTAGGAAAGGGTAAACAAAGGAGCTCCGAATGCTACCTCATCACGACTTCTTTTGTGCTGAGGTCTCGTACTTTGACCATTATTGGCTAAAAAGATGGAATAAGAAAAAGGAAAGCAAATAGGGTACGCCCGCTTACGTTAATTAGGAATGGAAGGTACAATCCCTTCAGCGAAGCGAAAACGCCATCAGGAGGGGAATAAAACAAACCATTTTCGCGTCAAGCTGTCAAGCGTCATTAGTTCTCATAACTAACTAGGAAAGAATACGACGAAACAGTGAGTGCGAAAACTGGTTGCATGTAAATGAAGACTAAGAAAGACTTTACGGAGAAAGTAATAGTTTAATTCCAGCGTTTTTATTTTAGTAATTCATTAAAACAGGTATAAAACGCCACAAACCATTTGAACTGCCCTTGCTATGTATTTAAATATATATAGTAATAAGTAATATATAAATATATATATATAAAAGTCTTGTGTAGTTCCGTTTTATGTTACAAAGCAGTATCATTTCGAAAAAGCAGCAATATTTAATTTAGTCAACATAAGTTTTGTAGGCTTATAATGAATAATTTAAGTTGAATTTCCAAGTAAATATAATTGCCCTCACTCTATATATCCCATAAAACTAAGTTTTGTTGACATAATTATAGTGCTATTTCTAAATTAAATTCATGTGAAAGTATAAAACAAAGAGAAAACTAATTTCTATGTACAGTGGATAAAAAAGTTACCGTACGGAAACGAAAGCGGTGTACAAATTATTATAATTTCTAAAGAAATCTCATCGAAGATTCAGACACTGCACAAGAAACTTTTTTAATACTAAAGAATGTGTTCCCAACAAAAATTCCTTAATTTTCACAAATAAAAAGTAATTAAAACTTTGAGAAAAACACAAAATGAAAGGCAAAAAAGTTTCCGTACGCTCTATGAAAATTGATTAGAACGTATAATTCAGCTGTCCCACATTCAATTATTATAACTATCGAATGAAAAAGAACTTTAGTATAGTGTGAGTGATTATTTCAAACGATTTTTATACCAGTGGATCGCCTAAAGAGGAATTCCGAAAGCTATTCGCGTGTTGGTGATAAAGTTGAGAAATGACGGTTTATCAATGAGGAAAATATTGGCGAAAACGAAACGAATCCTAAATCTACGGTAAAAAACACTGAAAGATATAATTAGGTAGAAACTGGAAAATAGGAACCGATCCAGAAGACCTCAGAAATTGAGCCATATACACCAGGAGTATTCTTCGAAAAGTTCGCGGTTATCCTCGAATTAGTGCACCACAATTTGCATCCTTGTTAAAACTGATTATATTCTTGAAATATAACCTCAGACTGTAAGAAAAGTAATAAAAAAGATGGCTACAATGGGCGTGTTGCACGTAAGAAGCCATTCATTAGCAAACTTAACAGAAGAAAGCGTCTCGAGTTTGCAAAAAAGCATGCAAGCCCTTAACTTTTTGGGATTCTGTATTTTTCAGGGATGAATCAAATTTTGTTCCTATGGTTCAGATGGACGAGTTATGGCATGGAGAAAAACAAAACCTCAAATGCTAACAAAAACTTGTATAGAACTGTAACACACGGCGGAGGAAATGTAAAGGTATGGGGGTTATATGAGTTCTTCTGGTATGTATAATTTATGTTTTGTTGAAGGTGAAATGGATAACTATGTGTACCTAGACATTTTGAAACAAAAGGCCTTGCTAGTGCTACGAAACTGTCTCATGGAAGACCATTTATCTTCCAACAGGACAACGATTCAAAACACACTGCAACGTTCTCTAAAGAATGGTGCCTCCTTTACCAATGTCGCAGCATCTTCACACACCACCAGTCTCTTGATTTAAACCCCATGGAACACTTATGGGAAGAAATCGGTCATGAACTGAAAAATTATGATATCAGCAGCAAAGATAACCTGAAAAGTGCCATTCTGGACGCCTGAAACAAAATTACCCCAAAAACAGACTTGTGAGAGTCATGCCTAAACTTCTGATAGCGGTCATTAAAGCAAAAGCATGTTCAACTGACCATTAAATGATGAAACATGGGAGGGAAATAACACTTAGTGAAATATTTTTCACGTAAGGAGACTTCTGCTTTATATTTGCCACATTTTTGTGTTATTGTGAATTATGCGTTAAATTATATTAATATTTTTTGTTTAAATGCAATAGAAACTATCTATGCAATTATGCTCATCTGTTTTTCCATTTTTATTTCTTCAATATTTATATTCTGCAAATAATAAAGCAATTTATTTCAAATAGTAAGTGCGTACGGAAAAATTTTTACTCACTATATATGAATGCGCTCTAGTATTAAGCTTGTGAAACACCTCTATTGTGCGAATAACTATAAATTAATATTGATAGTTTATCATTACCGAGTCTGAATATGATTCAGTACCACTGTTTAGATGTGTCCGCAATCGTTGCGTGACGTGTTTCTATTTTTCTTATGTGATATATTCAGAGTACTTAGTTTATGTTGTATAAATTATGTGCTTGTTATATACCGCGTTATGGATATGAAGAACTTAACAGACTTTTTAACTAACACTTCAACATGTCAATATTAAAACACTTGACACTATTTAAGTTTATGTTGTATAAATTATGTGCTTGTTATATACCGCGTTATGGATATGAAGAACTTAACAGACTTTTTAACTAACACTTCAACATGTCAATATTAAAACACTTGACACTCAAATCAGCGATGGACTCAAGACTAAGTATGGGCAATCAAGATTCAAATTCGAGGCCGTATGATTGATAAGTATCCATTTACAGCTCCAAGGCAGGGATGGGCGAACCATCAGCCTACGTTCCCGGCACTTTAGTGGGCCAAATCATTTATTTTCCAACCGACTACCCGACAATGTCGCTATAGCCATGAGACAAGATTGTGGTGACTATCAATCATAATTCGAAAATGGGTTGCTAAGGAATGCTTGGTGGAGTTCTGAGCACATGTTTACCCAAAACGAACCACTAAAACATGTGAAAAATCAAACACAGATAATTACACTGTAAACACAAAACATTAAACCAGAAGTAACACATGAAGTTCTGCAGCGATCAACTACAAATATCGAGTGGTTGAATTTACGTCGCACTGAAGAACACAACGGGCTATTGGCGACGGTCCGGGATCAACCCAGAAAGGAAAGATCCTAGGACATCTAGTAATTTTGAACCATGGTCAACTACAAATATCAAAGGAAAATATTTAAATGTGTTTAAATGTGTACGTTTAAAGGTTTTTTAACTCTTAAATTTTTACTTGTAGAAAGATGACAGGATAAACATTCCGAGTGATGTGTAGGAATCTGGTTAGTTGTGACCCTTATGCAGGCTTGATATGGACGATTCATCCTCCAATCAAGTAATTCACGATGTAAAAGGCAATGATCACCATTTCTTAGTAAAAATAAAATTCAGTTCTTGGAAGGCGGTAGGTTTCATCAAAGATTTTCGACAAGAATAAAATATGAAAATTGCAGCTGGACACTCCATTCAAGACCTTCGTTCTAAGGCCCTCCACTAGTTTGCATCACGTGTTGTCCAGGTTGACTGTGGCTGCATAAAGTCTTACATAGGGATTAAGGACTTGATCGGCTTGAGAGAGCATAATAATCTTCCAATGAAAAGCCAGCTGATAGCCACGCTCTACCACGATTAAAAATGAAGTATTGAACGATGATCCTGGGTTAGTTGCATGTTAAGCATTAACCATTAATTGCTTTGTTAAAGGTTCTGATAAATAGCGTTTAAATTTTCCGCGGTCAAAGTTACAAAAGATATTACTTCATCGATTGGTTTGCTAAAAGTTGGGAAATATAGAATTTAAAATACAAATTGTACTTTTAAAGGCGTTAATGATTTGTACCAATTAGTCAATTACAAATTTAGTAATTTAGGAACAAAACTTGTTTGTATCAGATTTTGCATTTTTCAAACAAAAACTAAACGACCCCGTAATTGATAGAGTAATAGTAATATAAAGATGAGTCTCATTAATTATACTGTCTTGATTTGCCAGCTTTGGCTATTTTTTGCTACAAGAATTTTGGTTTAAAAAAGGTTCTATGCACGCATACACCCTCACTCTATTAACCACCAGGCTTAGTCCGATCACAAACTGCACAATGCCTGACAAAAAGGAGGTAATCAGAAATTGTTTGCACAGACTGCACAATAATATGTAGCAAACATGGGAAACTTTAACAGTTCCCCTCTATAAGGACTTTGGTTCTGGAAAGTTATGATCATATTGTTATGCAAATTACTTTTCAAATTGTCCTGTTTCCTCAGGCAAATTTTACGCAAAATGTCACATTTTAACCAAAAGCCGCCGGCGTGTTTTGGAAAATTATTTTTGGAAACAAATTTTATGTTCTTCCAAAAGTAAAAAGATGCAGGTTACGAGTACCTGTGGCGATGAGTCCTAGTCTAATGTAATTTGAAATAAAAAAAAGTATATTTTGATTAGTAGAATCCAACGTTCGTGCGCTGTCGCGAAAACGCGAACCTGTCGCGAATCAAAACGCCTGTTTAATTCCCGTGCAGGCATTGAAGAGTGACTTTAAAGAAGTTTTTTAAAGTAAAATAATTTTTAGACTTAATTTAAAGCGAAACAGGATAGTTGAGTAAAGACGAAAACGTTTTTTAAACAAATATTTAACGTTTTCAACACCATCTCCGAAACACTGTCTACAGTACGTACACTAATACTTTATGCATAAACCAGTCTATGGATATGATACCGTAATTCAACGCTGTCAAATAGCGCAGAATTAATGAAAATCAAACAGGATTGCTGATTCATTTCATTAAACTGAAAGTGCGAATTGAATACCTTCCCCTCTTAAAGCGCAAACGGGTTCACCCGCCTATTGACTAAGTGCATCATCGGCGCTCGGATCCTTTTTTCACCTCTCAAATTGCTTTTCATCATTATTATTGATAACATTATTGTCATTTAAATTTGCAAATAGCTCTCCCTGACTATTATTATCAGCGGCAACACTGTTGTGAAGGATCTTATTCAATTTCGCTAGAGAGCTATCCCCAAAGAAGCCTGCTTAACGTGTTTTGATATTCAGCACTACCCGGACGGACAGATTGGGATAGCAATTAAACATTCCGTGCTCCTTCCGCCCAATCACTCATACGGATTTTTTTGTCGCCTTTTGTTAAATTACTCTTTTGTTATCAATGGAAAAAAGTTCACGAGGAGAAAGTAAAGAAACAAGTGCTGTTTTAATTATGCATATAACAATGTACTTTATGCTTTCAGCAGAAAATACAGGATTTAATCAGTGCAGCATGCCATCAACTTCTCTGAAGCGCCGTGGGATGCTTGACAATAGTTCATGAATAATCAATCTAGTAGGTGGTGTGCGGCTCATAAATAATGCTCACACAAGATTCACAAGTCGTACGCCTATGAGGTACGACTTGTGGGTAAAAAAAGAGCCGAGCTATTTCTTGGATTTGTATGGATGAAAGTTGCCGAGTTTATCTTGGATTTTATAAGATATTTAAAATAGCTTTGGAGGAGAGGAGAAAAGAAAGCTCTGGAAATAGTTAGAGGTAGTCACCTAAGGGTTCATTCAAACAATAAATAAGGAATTGTAACTATGTGGGGTTTTAAAGCAGCTTATAACGGCGACAAATCTATGTTAACTGTTATACTGAGATCCATTTAAAATATGCATCGGATGCGTTAGAAAGATATACATTAGGATATAACTGAAACCAGTTTTGACTATTGCACTACATTGGACATGGCTTAACACAAAAATAAAGAAAGTGTAATGGCTCATATTTATATCTTAAATGGACTGTAAAGTTCCATTACATATCGTTGGCTTGCAAGTCAAAATTTTCAACATGAGTTTCTTAGAAAATCTAATGATCTTATTTTCTATGGGTTTCTATGAGGTGCAGATTTCAATATTATATGACCAGTGCCAAGCAAGACCTTGGGATGAAGAATGAAACTTGGCTGAATATGATGGAATTCAGTTCAGAAAAGATTCACATACGTAATATCTGTTGGTTTTCTCACACCGATTTCGGGTTGTACAGGTGTGTAGGGCCTAAATACGTCTCCATGGGTTCGGTTACGCAAATCGAATACACATGTGGTCGCAGAGACAGTCACAAACGTTTCGTGTCAGCAATGAAATGGTCACAAATGAATGGTAGAAACGAAACTCCTATATCAATTCTAAATTAATTATACCAATACTATATAATTAACATCAATTTATCAATAATATCCACCACCGAGATCCTCTGTGACTTGTGTTTGTTTCAAACTCCAGATTAATACTAAAATAAAAAATTCCAAATTTATGGCGAATAATCTGTTTAATATTATTATAATTAATTCAATAAAAGAGCTTTATAGAGGGATACACAATGCGACACAAATGTAATATAATAGTTAAGGGACAGTTTAACGACAGATTTAACCTTCGAGAAGCTACTTTTTGATATTTAAATACGAGACAACTATTCAGCAATGGATTACACGGATAAATATAATAGATATAGAACATGATTTGAATTTTACGCCAACTAAAAAACGGCATGAATAAAGTTTATCAGATTACAGAATTTTTCAGTGTCTGAGTGCAACAAGCTTTTAATTGTCTCAACGTAAATAAATAGTTAATAACGAAAATTAGAGAACTATTCTAAAGTAATATGAAATGAAATGTCTTCGGTGGAAACTTACAGATTATAATTTTGATAACAAAAAGTAAAATCGAGGATTTTATTTATTAAGATTTGATAAGTAACTTAATATTTTAATAATTAATAAATTGATAATTATATAATCTTGGTAATTAAGATAAAATCAAACGAAACAGGTATTTTTTATAAATAAAATCGATGGAAAACCGACCTCAGTGAGATCGCAAAAATTTTCTCAGTACAAATAAGACACATCACCGCTCATTTCTTATGATACGGTGCATTTTTATGATCTAAGTATCAAGCAAAAATGGAGATTGATCGTGAGTAATCGCTACTTTATTTTTCCGTGCGCGTGCTGTTTTAAATTTTGTTTTCACTAGGAGAACCGGAACAACTTTATTGCGTCATCGAACGTGTTTTGAGGGAAAGGGTACGTACTGTTATGCCTACTAAATCTCATAAAAACTATTAAATGTGTTGTGATCGCTCATGAAACTTGTCCTATGTAGCTTTATTGTTTCATTTTTGAACGGGATAAAAAAGTATGTGGATTTCTGTTGTAACGTAAGGTCAGCAACTAATAGATGAAGGGCTAGAAACTGGTGAATGGCGTGTCAGACAGACAATGACACTTTAAAAAGGTAAGAAAAGTGTAGAAAGTAAATTCTTCCAATTCTAATGCTGGAAATTGAAAAAACGTTCAGTCATTTTAAGAACGTTCATTTGATTCATTTCTTGATGTAAAGAGACTATAAAGTGTTCCGAAAAGAAAGTTGACAACTGCTTAATTTAAGGTCAAGGTCAAAAACGTTTTCAGAAATTGCTCCAGCAATCTTAGAATCCAAAAGGGGAAGTATAGTAAGAACCATCATAGAAATAAGGATACAAAAAATTCTAAAATTAGCTTCACGAAATTTGAAATTAAACAGAAATTGAGTCCTGTCAAATCTGCTTTATACAAACAAAAGTGTCGGTGATTTCACAAAACTTCCGATTCTGACACGTTCATTTAAATTCATGTAAAGAAAAATGTATTCAAGATTTAATCATGCTTGCATTTTTATGAAATCGAATCAAATAAGTGAACAATAGTAGAAAAGTGAGTCGAAATTCAATGGCAATAAAGCATAGCTATTTTGAGTTTTGCTTTTTCAAGAAACACAAATAGGTAAGCGTTTCAAATACTCTTCAAGTCATTAAATGAACTATTCATTTATACTATCTGTAGACATTGTCTTGACTACTCGTACGTGTAATTTTCATTAGTCCCTTTCAGGGGACAAGGGGGCTTGAATTTCAAGCAGACTACAATCTACATGTGTTGTAGATTGGCTTGGCGCGAAAAATGAACGTGGAATATTGATAGAAATCAGGACCCGTACATCTACCCTTCAAGCCCTAGTACCAGGATAAATGACGGGGCCCTGTACCAAGTTAAATGATGGGCCCACATGGAAGTACAAATATGTATTCTGAATGATCAATGTTTGACTTGTGCTAAACGTATAAATTGTTCTCTTTTGATTTGGACACACTATAACCACAATGAAAATATTTATAACTTTTAAACTTAGAAAATAGATTATATACGCATTATATACCCTTCATAAAAATATCTTCAACCTTGCACGAGTGAGAAACACATTTGCTATAACGAATATAGTAAAACAATAAAAAGGGCCAGATCAATGACTTTCAAATTAAACAAGATAATACATTAAAGTGGCCGCTACCTTCAAAAAGTGTCCTGGAATGCATTATACAGTTAGTATATTTTGTCGAATAACATTCAAATACTGATATATGTATAGTATAAGAGTGAAGAGTTATTAGTATAGCAAGTTATATATATATATATATAAATTACATCTAAAAATAAGGTAAAATAAACTTTAAAAAATTTACTAGAATTTTGCATTCAGTTTCTTCAGTCATAAAATAAAATATTAATGTTAATAAAAAAATTTCAAATTTCAAGGTAATTTTTCTGTTTTTCCTGCACAATATATGCTACCAATTAATGTTAATATTACTAATTTCGAAAGTTCCCCGTTGTTTTTAAGTCTACAGTTTTCCCGAGATAAATATCTTACCAGATTTCTTCTGCAATAGTAAAACCTACTTTTAGGTAATAAAGTTTGTTTTTATCATGTGTTCTCATTACTATAAATATCTAATACAGAAGAATTTTATTTCTAAAAAGAATTGTAATGGATGCCAGTTTCGGGGACGGGCCATACGTGGGAAATAATAGATTCTCATGTAAATATGACACAAGAATGAAAAACCTTTTAAAAGATTATTATTTCAGATAATAAAACTCATATCAACATAACCTTTAAAACTCAAATAGCCGTGGGTTAAAACAGATTGACCGCGCAAATGTAGAGGATAGCTCTTCGTGTTTTTACTCGGAGAGCGTAATAGACGACAAGCGAAGGACAACTAGGAAGACCTAAAAGTGACAAATCGCTATTTTTCTCCGCTAAATGAATGGAAAGTGAAGCGAGGCAATCATTGAGAAGAGCATCGCTTATCACTTTCGAAAAATGGTGTCGTTTGAAGGGACGTTCAATTATCATAATAAATACGGTCGAGTAAATATAAAAGTCAACACGTGGTTTCCAGACCTTGAAATATTTCATTGATATTTTTCCCCTTGAGGTATGATGAAGGCTATATACATCAATACGGAATCTCGCAAAGGTTTGCTTTCTTATTTAAGAGTGAAAAGGAATTCTGGAAACTAAAGGGGGGAGAAAATCTCGACAGTTTTCAGATCTAGGATTGGAAAAAGTTTTATAAGGTTTTAGACTTAGACTTAGACTTTTTCATAGCGAAGGAAATTGCGAATTGTGTTAATCATTATGACGAGTCCTGCTAAATTTTGTAGAAAAAGGAAATACAAATAAGCTGTCTTAAATATAAAATGAGGGCAATCTGCCTTGGACCTGTTGTAACTAAATTCAAGGCTTATTACTAGGCCGGCTTAACAGTCTCAAGGACGTATTAAGCATACTGAAAATTTAAGCCGTGACACACATGAAGACTCATTTTTAGAAACTCGATATTATAGCACTCATCACTGTATTAGAGTGTCAATAAACACAGAATTTAAATCAAATAGAGTTCCTTACTAAAAGTGAAGCAATTAGGTTAGAGATTCACAGGAAAATGGGGAGTTTAATTTTCGTAACTGGAAAAAATTAGATCCTTTTAATGAAAAATCTTTTGAAGTGAAATTTTTATCTTTAGTTCCCAAGTAGTTTTTGTTAGATTAAACTAACGTAAAACCGGAGGTGTCGAATAAATGCATTTTGAAATCATGTTTTAAATAAGCCGATCAATGAAGAAAATAAGCATGGGTTTATTATTTAAAAACAATACATTTCTGAGGTGATGAGGAGACTCCAAGAGACTAAATGTCATTTAAATGCTCTTGTCAATCAAACTAATTCATTGAGTATTTATTGTTAATGGATTTCCACCAAATACTTTTCATTTAAAAAATATTTTGATATAAGACAAACAAATGAAAAACAAAATAATGAAATATACTATAACATTAAAAATGCCAGTTCCTTAACTAAAATTTTCTAAAAATCTGAATTTTCCAATGTGAGTTTCATTTTCATTGGTCCTTTGCTCTACACAAGCAATACAAAAGTACGTGCCAGTTAGTTCTTTATCTCTTAAATCTCCTAATCTGCTTCTAAAAAGGATCAATTATTACATAATTTACTCTTTTATTTGGAACATAATATTTCTAAACTTAGTAACCCTTAGTAAACTTAGTAGGGAATCAGACTACTCCAAATGACAGGCGCCACCTAATATTTGCCTTGTGGGGCAAAGGCGAGCTCCACCAAGTGTCCAATTCTCAACATTTAAATTCAGAAGCTAACAATCCATGATTTAAAATAATTAACATAAAAATTATCATGGTCTTAATATCGTTCAAGCAGTTTTTTCATTCTTGGCAGTCATGCATTGCATATAAATCAAAACATTCATATTCATCGCATAAGAGAAAGCTTGAGTCGCAAGAATTTGTTTTCCATATTATATATGCTCCGAATAACAACTTTTAGATGAGTTTTTCTGAAGTATTGCAATAAAACCTAAATAAGTAGTTGTTTATGCATTTTACTTGGATCTTATAAAACGATTATTTAGGATCTTATGAAAAAAGGAAACTAAAGTATGAAAAATTTAGTTTAAGGTAAGCTAATCATATTTTCTAATAAGTTCAAATTTGTGAAACTGGTCAAATTGTCACGAATACAAAATCTTTGAATGGACTGTCATTGAATTAAGTTAGAATTACACCTTGTAACAGAAAGAAACGTAAAAGCAGGTCAACTGATATTTGATTTCACTCATTGACAGAAGAAACTTTGTTTATGCGGAGGCGAGGCAAAAATTTAACAAGTGTATTCTAATAGTAAGTAGACAAATAAACCTAATATCATGAATCAGTAATTCCAAATCTTTAGCTGTTACTGAACAATTAAACCCTAGTGGAAAAAACAGTTTTTTAAAGAGAGGTTTTCAAAGAATATTTGTTTCACTCATTGACGGTACAAATTTTGTTTGTGTAGAGGGCGAGGCAAAAATCTAACAAGAGTGATTTGCTAAATCTAAATCTAAAAATCTATTATCTAATAATTCTAAGGGTGAGAAGTAGACAAAGAAATCTGATCTTATATGAATCAGTCATTCCAAATCTTTGAATAACTTACTGGAATCTAATAAGTGTACATTCTAAGAGTAAGACGTAGACAAAGAAATCTTATGAATCAGTAATTCCAAATCTTTGAAGGACTTAATGAAAAACTGAACAACTAAACCCTAGTAAGGAAAATAGTTTAAGAGACGTTATCAAAGTATGTTTTCACTTATTGACAGTACAAACTTTGTTAATGCGAGGCAAGAAAGTGCCTTTTAGTTTTTAAGAGACGTTATTCAAGAATATTTCACTCATTGATAGTACCAACCTTGTTTATATAGAGGAGAGGCAAAAATCTAATAAGTGTACATTCCATGGGTAAGAATTAGACAAAGAAATCTTATCTTATGAATCAGTCATTCCAAATCTTTGAATGAAAACTGAAACCTAGTGAGGAAAAGAATTTAAAAAGGAGACGCCATAAAATCACATTAGTTTTCACTCATTGACGGTACAAACTTTACTTATACGAGGCCAGAAAGTGCCTCCTAGAAGATGAAACCTTACCGAGAGGTGTTTCGTTTGTCTTCAGCACGAAGCGAACCGTTCCATCAAAAGAAAGAGTCGATTCGCGAGTGCGAAACCTTACCGAAAGATGATCCCGACCCCCCTCTCTTCCCTATAGACGGTTGAAATGTAAACAAAGGGCACGTGCCCCACTTACCTGGTGATGGAGAAGTGACCAGCATACGCTGCCACAGCCGGGTCTAAGTTGGCGGATGGACTGAGGCTGGGCCGGGGAGTGGCCGGCGCTGCTGGCGGCAGTAAAGCTGCTCTGGGCGGCTCGGAGGCTGCACCTCGGGCAGCCATGCACTTTGCGGCGCTTGGCTCCGTCTGACACTCCTACGATTCTCCACCGGCTCCCTCGCAGTAAGGGTTAATCATAGCTACGGGCTTTTTTTTGGGTCCGGAGCGTGCGGCAGGGGTTGCCAGAACCCTCGTCGCCAAGCGCTCGCTCGTGCACACTTCGGTGGCGCCATTCCGACTCGCAAAATTTCTTTGCGAGTCGAAAGGGCATCCCAAGAGGAAAGTTTCGAACATCCGAATTCGCATTCTGGATATTTGTGTAGATTGGAGGGATATTTCTTCGTTGAATGGGTGTTTGGAATATGAATTCAGGTCGCACTGGAGCAACGCAGCGGGCTACTGGCGACGGTCCGGATCAAACCCGAAGGGAAAGATCCGAGGACAACACGTAATTTTGAACCACGACGAGGTTCAAAATTACGTGAGGTGAGGCTGGCACCTTTATTGTATTGATAGTGTCAGAAATACTATAGGATTGTTTTCAATACGATGGAGAGGGTGAATGAAGGGGAAGCTAAAGGCTCAGGTTCCTGTCGTTTTTCTGACCGCGGTGGTCAAGTTGGTAGAGTAACGGATCGGCAACCGGAGGGTTCCGAGTTCGAAACTCGGTCAGTCGTGTACGCGGGGCTGGTGTACGTTATATCTGTCGTGGCCTAAAATGCCCTCGTGTTGGCTAGCTACGGAGGATTGGAGAGTGCTCAGGTGCTAGTCTCGTCATCTGGTTCGATATGACGAGACGTTCTCCTCGGATCTTTCCCTTCGGGATGGATCCCAGACCATCGCCAATAGACCGTTGTGTTGATCCAGTGTGACGTTAATTAACTACCTACATGCCTGTCATTTTTCTTGTTGGGTCAAAAGGACCCCTTTGGAAGTCTTCCCCCCATCGTGACTCTTGAAAGAATTGGTTCACGTAATATCATGTTTTTATTTTAAAGTCGAGCCACGGTAGCCCAGTTGGAAGGGCAACGGATTAGAAACCGGAGGGTTGGAGTTCAAATCCAACTCAAGACTTTTGTGTACATGTGGGCTGGTGCACGTTAAATCTGCCGTGGCCTCAAATGTCCTCAGGTTGGCGTGGTTTGAAAGTTTGAAGAGTGGGTGTCGGCTCAGGTGTCGTTCTCGTCATCTGACCTGGTTCGAAATAACAAGGCGTTGTCCTTGAATCTTATCCTTCGGAATGAATCCCAGACCGTGAGCAAATAGCCCGTTGCGCTGTCCCAGTATGACGTTAATTAGCCACCTACCTGTCGTTTTTCGTGTTGGGTCGAAAAGACCCCATTCGGACGAGTCTTCATCGTGACTCTTGAAAGAATTGATTCACATAATATCATGTCTTCGTTATTAAGTTTGTGGTTGGGTTTTATGGCTCAAGGCTCTATTCGGCCAAGCGGCGCTAAACAAGTCAAGTAAATGGACATGCACACACAAGGAAAGCTTTACTGACGCAGGGGAAAGAAGGTAGGTAGTTAATTAACGTCGCACCGGACAAGACAGCGACAGGATATTGGCGATGGTTCGAGATCAATCCCTATGGGATTGGAGGACAGCACCTTGTCATTTTGAACCGCGGTCAGATGACGAAGCAACACCTGAGCTGGCACCCCACTCTAAAAACTTCCACACCACGCCAAAATTGAAAACAGTCGAGAAAATGATCAAACGCAAAGCTCATTTAACACGAGGGCATGTAAGGGACCAGGAGAAAGACGGGCCAATTGAAATTGATTTCAGATTGCGAGCTTCCTGGAGAGCGTTCGAGGCCGTCGTGGCTCAGTGGGTAAGCCCCCTGCGCTAGCAATCTTCGAGTTGAAGGCGGCGCAGGTTCGATTCCTGCCAGGTGCATTCCTTCCTGGGTATATTTCCCTCTTCTGTGTCAGTAAAACTTTCATTGTGTCTGTCTATACTTGGTATTGTATGTCTTGTATCTGGCGCAGCATGGCCAAATATGGCGCCATAAAACCCCAATACCAACCAATTCTTGTAGAAAACGAATGTATTCGAGAAGAGGGGAGGCTTGCTGAGGTTTGCACGTGGGCAGATCAGACCTGAGGAACGGCCCTGAGGGCATTAGGTATTTCATTGTTGGCAATAATGATATTCAACAGTGCCACGCAGAGAAATTGTTCGGGGCTGGGGCCGAAAGGAAACCTGTTTCTTAGAATATGGGGATGACTTCGAATTATTTGTATGCACCTACTCCCTTATAATCTCAGCTTACACGAAGTGAATATCGGAGTTTCGTTTGACAACCATTGTTAGCGAAGTCTGTTATTGGTTGGTTTCGGGGTTTTATGGCGCAAGGGCCATATTTGGCCATGCTGCACCAGACACAAGACATACAATATCTAGTAATAGACGGGCCGCGGTACCCCGATTGGAAGAGTAATGGACTAGCAATCGGAGAGTTGCGAGTTCGAAACCCGGTCCAACCAAAGACCGTCGTGCACACGGGGGCTGGTGCATGTTAAATTTGCCGAGGCCTCAAATGTGTTGGTGTGGAAGTTTGGAGAGTGGGGTGGCAGCTCAGATGTTGACCTCGTCATCTGACCGTAGTTCACAATTACATGGCGTTGTCCTCGGATCTTTCCCTTGAGGATTCATCCCGGTCGTCGCCAATAACCCGTTGTATTGCTCCAGAGCGACGTTAATTAATTACTGATTACCCAAGTACTATTTTGTTTAAATTTTTAGCTGGCAATTTTCGAAACGCGCTTTGGCATGGCATTTATTTCACATTGTGGAATTAGTTCAGAGGAATGATCGCAAGTCGTATTTCTGTCTTTAAAGTAAATATTGTTTTTGCAATTGCATGCTGTACTTAAAGAATTTTCAACTGAAATTTGTTTTGTTCAAATCAACGTTTTGATACATTTTGTACATAAATTTCAGACTGAGCAAATTCCTTTTAACATTTTCACAAACCACCTACCTTTATGCCCTAAACGGGATGAGGACAATGGAATAAGGAGATCGATAGAAGCTTTGGGGGAAAGATTCTTTCCCCTCTCTACTTTTTACTTTAGTATAACGTGAAACGTTGAAGTCATGCATAAATATGAATATATGAGAATAGGGTTGTTCAGTGAAGAAGAAACAAATTCCATAATCGCTACTTTCTTATTTCGAGAAATGATGGTTGTTCTGGGTTTTATGGCGCAAGGCATTTCGAGAAATGAATAATCAATTTTATAGAATATATGCATTATTTTATTTAAAAGAACGTAAAAAAGTATTTTACTCATTTATAATAATTATATGTGCTAATATATAATAATAAACCAGTACTTTCGAGGCTAGAATCCCTTCTGGTTACGTCACTAGTGGTATACCGATGGAAAAGTAGCTTTTGGCAAAGGTTGCAAAATATGCATTGACGACGGCGATGACAGAATTTCTACCCACGGAACCAAATTTTCAAGTTTACAAACACGTCGCACAGGGTCAAGTCCGGAGAATAGGGCGGATGAAAGAATCAATTCGCAGCCTAATTTGTGCAATTTTGCCATTGCAACAGTCCACTTGTGGATCGGCATATTATCTTGGAGGAAGAGAACTTTTTGTGCGCCAATCTTCACCTGTTTTGTTTCAATTCTTACAAAAGGTCCAATGACGTTGCATAATAGGTTCTGGTTATTGTTTTTCCCCTTTAAGTCGATTAGGATGATTCCATGGAATTCCCATAAAACATTGGCCATCAACTTCCAAGCCGACAAACGGTCTTCGCCTTCTTCGGCGCACTTGCACTACTCGCTGTCCACTGTTTAGACTCGGGTGTGTATTAGTGGACGCATGTTTCGTTCCTAGTTACGAATCGACACAAAAAGTCCTGCGGATTGTGGTTATACATCACCAAACACTACTCTAAAGTATCCTTTCAGGTGTGTATTAGTGAATCCATGTTTCGTTCATATACTCATATCCAAAAGTTAAGCATAATTCATTCGTAAAATGCGAAAAAAATCGAAATAAATATGGATACAATGGTTCAAAATCCCTTGTGGAAAATCGTGGGACAAAGGTAAAACATTGTGCATATGCAAAACAGTTCAATTGACGTCGACATTCGCAAAGAACCGGCGCACGTCGGAACGAGTATAAAACGGCCTCGAGCGGCATGGCCAGTTTAGACAGAAATTTAGCAATTGCTGTGGTACGGAGCGTTGTTAACAATCAATAAGGACGAAAGATGTCACAAAGATGCCAACTGGACATGTTTGGGAAGGGACGAATTATTGGAATGCTGGAATCCGGTCGATCCCAAACCGAAGCGTCTCGAATTCTGAATGTGCCTCAGTGCGTGATTTCCAGACTGTGGCAGAGGTTTCAAACCACTGGAGATGTTACCCGACGACCAGTACCAGGTCGGCCAAGAGTAACAACAGCTCGGCAAGACCGATATTTGGCGATAACTGCGCGACGTCAGAGGAACCGTTCTGCCAAACAACTGGGTTCAGCCCTGACAGCCGCCACAGAAGTCATAGTTTCGAGACAAACTGTTTACAGGAGACTCAGACACGTTGGTCTCTATGCCAGACGACCAGCAGTTTGCATCCCCTGACGTCTGCACAGTGACGACTGCACGCGCTTTTACAGTGGAGTTTGGAATATCGGCAGTGGAGTCAACAACGATGGGGCAATATCATGTTCAGTCACGAGTCCAGATTTAGTCTGCAAACGGATTCTCGTCGTATCACGATCTGGAGAGAACGTGGAACGCGTTTTAACCCTGGAAAACATCACTGAAAGAAATCGTTTTCCTTTAGGGGAGTCATGGTCTGGGCAGGCATCATGCTGGACGGCCGCACAGACACGGGGTCTGTTACCGGTCAAAGATACAGAGACAAAGTCCTTGAGCCAACAGTTCGCCTGTTTCGAGGTGCTGTCGGTCCTGGTTTTATATTCATGGATGATAATGCGCCTCCTCACCATGCAGGCCTGGTCGACGCCTTCCTTCAAAGTGAAGTTATCCACCACATGCAGTGGCCTGCCAACTCTTCTGATCTGAATCCTATAGAGCATGTGGGATATGCTCGGGAGACATATTGCAGCCCTCCGCCACCCACCAAGCTCAGTTCCGGAATTGAAAACTGCTCTCCGTGAGGCTTGGAATTCTTTGAGCACACAACTCATCCATACCCTCATCGAAAATATGGGAAATCGTTTTGCAGCATGCGTGGCTACCAGAGGCTCCCACACTGTATTAAACTCCAGCATCACGTTGTTTTAATCATTCTGTTTTACTAAAGTTGACACTCGTATTGTGTACCTCTTCCTTTCAACCCTTTTCTTTGGATAATAAATGTCATTATCCTTGTTTTGCATTGTTTTCTTCTATAACCCTATTACACGCGCATACCGTGTTTCCTTCCATTACGATGTAGATTTTCTGAAATATTCACATACAGTAATTATGCTTAACTTTTGGACATGAGCATAGTTACGAATCGACACAAAACGTCCTGCGGATTGGGATTATACATCACCAAACACTGTCCTGTTTCTGGGCGACAGTCAACAATAACGCTTTATTATCTGCAATTCTTCATGCAGGATATTATGCACTCGTTCAATTGAGATGCCTATAGTCTCAGCAATATCGTGCACTTTCTCTCAGTGGTCTCACATAATGATACCATAGAATTATTAACGATATCAGTTGTGGGCATCCAACTGGGCGTAAAGATGAAGCGTCCAGAGAGCGCTTCATCTTTAGTGCATATTCAGTCCCGTTTAAACTTTGTCCAGAAGTAAACCATCTTAAATGATGGTGCAGAGTCTCTACAAGCTTAACGAAACTCCTCTTTGATCTGGGAGGCCGTCCAATTTAATTTAAAATGTTTTATCACTGCACGGAAATCATTTTTGTGGTAGCTAGCTGCTACAATGCTCGCTTGAAAACGTCTGTAGAACGCGAACAAAGCGTTGCTTCTGGTTGAAATTTGGCACGAAGTGGTTTGAAGAGTGACACTTTCCAGCCATGACGTTACCAAATTAATTGTGGCGACATTTCATAGAAACTTACTTAACATATTCTCAAAATTTAACTCAAAACGCTTCAGATAGCCCTGGATTAAGCGTAGGTACCAAATCATAATCTCCCTGTCATGTTTTGACCTTACGCCATTAAAACCCCAACATCCAATACACTGTCTTGATTTGTCAGCATTATGTCACTTGAATGTATGAAAATGCTGATCACAAATGATATTTTTATGAGTTGCTTTGTCTAGGTTCTCGGTGTATACTTAGTTAATTGTTTTCTAATCATATTTAAAAAGGGATTATAAACCAGAGTGGTCAGGGATGGGAAAGGAATTTTATTGTTTGGGAGAAGGGATTGAAAAGCAATATTATACATAATCCAATCATATTTTTTACTTTACAGATTAAGTGTTAAATAATAATAGCTGACAATTTACGTGGGAACTGTAAGATTTTATCCACCTTAAAGACGATATTTGTAGATGGCGGGGATATTGTATCTTCTTGGCCACAAAAGAGCTTAACTTCTTTCGAAAATATAAAAATGGTCTAATCCAATGGAAAAATCTAATCTCTTGATAGAATCTAGTCTCCCCAGCTCATGAAAATTTAATAAACGTAAATCACGCTATATTTCTTGAAAAAGGTCTCGGAAAGGATAGTGATTTTGTATTTCCTATAAATTCTGATTATATCTTGTTATTTTTAAGAAAGAATATTTAAAATTTGTACCGAGAAATTTTTCTTGCATCTATTATACGAAATAAAAAGGGATTGGAGATAGATGGAACCAATCATTCGACAACTCAATAAAACTTAATATAACGAAGCAATCGTGAATTTAGACAATTCAATGACAGTATGGAATGGAAGCAGAAACTCAATGGAGTCACTACAAGGGGCAGACCGGATTGGGTGACACCATCAAACGACGACAAATAACACAAACAAAATTGCTGGTTGTAAAATGTTTGTTCGGTGTTTAAGCGATAATGCATTACTTTAAAAATAAAATTATTCCCTTGATTAATTACAATTGCAAATCATTTTTCAAAAGCCTTGCTTAGGTGTACTACTCAATATACGATGAGTCTATAGGGATAAAAAATTACTAATTTACTTTCTATTATGGGCATGTGTGTGTTCAGAAATCACAGCTGTCATAACTACCCGATTACAATTAGGTTTCGAAATCCGTGGTTTTGTATGACGTGCTCTGGGTTCTGTTGCTACTATTTTCAGTCTCCGATGATTTTCTCCTTTAGCATTTTTAACTATAATGTTGTTGTGATTAGTATTTGTAGAAGTGATTGGAGAGTGAAGTATAGAGTGAAAAGTGTCATCTGACAATGTCTGAAAATGTCATCTTCAAAATTACGTGGTATTGTCCGCGGTTCTTTCCCTTCGGTTTGATCCAGGACTGTCGCCGATAGTCCGTTGTGTTGCTCCAGTGCGACGTTAATTATTAGGTTGAAGCTAAAGTTCGTCCCGTTTTTTTGACAAAAATTGAAGAAAAATTTTATTTACTATAAATTATATTTAATCAATATAGTATGTTCCGTTCTGTTCGATGACCTTTATCCATCTCTCCGGGTAGCTGCATAATCCTGCGCTCATAGAAGTTCCGAGGTTTCTGGCTAAAGAACTCTGATCCAGGCGACGAAACTTTCTGAACCACTTACGGCAGGTAGAATCTCAAGGCACCCTCACCATACACAATACATATCTTCTTTTCCATCTGCGAAGCATTCTTGCATTTTCCGAAATAAAAAACCATAATATGACGAAAATGCTCCTTGTTTTCTGTCATTTTTAATGCTGAACAAAATTTAAGGAACACAACCAAATAACAACTTTTTCCCCAAGTACTCGCTGAAATTCCTTCTTTCAAACATCAAAACTTTACACGTATGAAGTAGATAACACTTCGGATTTGCGATACAATGCCATTTAGCTCCAAAATCGGAACGAACTTTTGCATCAACCCAAAAAATACCTCTTCTTTCTTATCCCAGTGTAAAAAAACAAAACAAATTACACTGTCATTGAGTCTGCAAAAAAGTTTTTGGGCAATGGAAGATGGGTCCTTAAAAATTTCTTCATGTAGGGCTCCAATACAATTCAGGATATGTGAGGGAGAGGCTGGTAATAAGCCACACTTTATACAGGTGACAAAGGATTTCTGTACCTATACCCTACCTATTCCTATAAAAAAAATACCTACCTAGAGTGAAAAGCGTTATTATCCTCACTTGTTCAGCAGACTCAAGAAGTTCAAGCATCTTTGAAGGAAAGAAGAGTACAGCTTCTGATGGCCAAAGACCATATAAAAACCCGATGGTAGAATTATTATCAAATTAATAGGAGGATAACAGGTATACATGCATAATGTTTAGGGAAAATAGGGTTACATCTGTAAATAATCAAAAGAAAACCTCTTTCGCCTCTATTCTTTCAGTTTTATGAATAATCTTTCGAGGAATGATCACTCACCACATCTGCTCTTCATTGAGTATGTATGGGACGCACAATAAGTTTCGAAAATTTCATGCATATAGCTTCAGCTACCTCCCGCTATCCAAGGATCAATGAAAAGATACGAAATAAGATTAAATATATACTATAAATCGTCACCTGAACCGTTTCGAAGCAAAAACTAGGTAACTCATTTTTTTTTATTTATGAGATAAAAAGAAAAATAGTTTGCTTCCAATCTCAGTTTCATATATACCTACATTTTTTATAAGCCGATAGATAGAAGAAGCCTTAAGTGGTCAAAAAATTTACCTAGTGCTTGCATTAAATTCTGAATAATCTCGACTTTACTAAGTTAAGTATAACTCAAAATACGCCATTTTTCGAGGTAGGTAGTTGAATTAAAGTCGCACTGGAGGGTTCTTGGCGACGGTCCGGGATCAACCCCGAAAGGAAAGATCTGAGAACACCTCGTCATTTTAAACCACGGTCAGATGACGAGGTCAACAACTGAGTTCCATTTTCCGAGTTACCTAGTTGTTGCCTTTAGGTGAGGATATATTTCTGTTGCATGAGTTGAACACTATCATTAACAGGCAGCTGTTAGTTTTGAGGCACATATACACTTCAATAAAGATGCGCATTTTTTAAATTGGTATAATTTTTATTCGTTTTACACACATTTTCTTGTTTTTTGAGACTTCGTTTAATACCATGGCGCATCCAAAAGTGTTGTTTATCGAAAAACTTGCTTTCAATTTGTGGAAACTAGAAGTACCTAGAAATAATAAAATACAGTAAACAACTTGTAATATAAATAAAACTTATACTTTAAAATGTAGATGGCAGCTCCAAAGATATTAAATGCAAATAAAAAATTCATCAGATTTCATACTTCTTTCTAACCGAAGTACGAAATTGGTTCGTTTTAAGCCTACCAAATGTGAAGTTCCGTTTTTATCGAAGTATGATAGAAAATCACTATACATTGCTTTGCGGCGTAAAGGATACCTCAGCTACCTTTACATAATACTCCTAAAATAATATTTCCCAATCTTTTGTTGAAAAGTTTGCTTTTCGTACGGAATCTAGAGGTACATTTTCGTTTATACGGAAAGCTACAAAAGCTTCATTCCATATCCTTAGGTTTATATCTTATATAAACTTAAAGATATAAACAAACTAGTATATAAAGTTGTTTATTACGAAAATAACTCACAAACCAGTATTCCCAAGGGAGATAATGTAAGCACGCATACAGGAAACTGGATAGTGCTCTTCAGTTAAATGCCTGTAGAAAAAAATTCTTGGAATATTGCCAATAGTGAACCTATAATAAAAAGAGTTGGGCAGCCGATCAGAGAAATGAGATTTTCATCCTATATTAACCAAATTTCCTTCAGTTAAATGGCTGTAGAAAAGAATATTGGAATATTGCCGGTGTATAATAGTGAACCTATAATAAAAAGGGTTGGGCAGCCGATCAGAGAAAGGAGATTTTCATCCTTTTTAACCAAATTTCCTTCAGCAAATTCGAAAAATACACCTGCTCTAATTTGAAAATCTTTTAATTAGCATTCTTGGTTATAATTTCTGAAATCATTTATTACTTCGAGTCCGCCCGAGTGCCAGCCAAATATGACGTCGTCATTTGCTCCACCCCATCAGTTGAACACCTTAGGTCAAGGGTTGGATGCCTGATCGTGATATCATTTGAATGACATTTGTGAGTCACATTCCCTTCGCTAGTTGAAACAGTCGAGAAGGATTTTAGACTTATAAATTAGATATCATATAAGATTTGAGATACAAATTAACCTCCATTTCTCCCCATATACACAACTGGAGGGTTGCGAGTTCGAAACTAGGTCTAGTCAAAACCTTTGTGTACACGGGGCTTAGGGATGGATCTAGGACCGTCGCCATTATCCCGTTGTGTTGCTCCAGTGCGATGTTAATTACCTACTTACCTACCATCCCCATATATAACTAAGTGGGGCCAAATTAAGCTATTCTCCATACTAAGGCTTGAAGATTTATCTCCGCATTATTCGTTTTAAATTTTCTTTGCCTAAATAAGTGTTTAATTTAACCCTCCTGGTGGCTGTTTCGACGAAGTATCGCGTCATTAGAAAAAACTGATAGTTCTGGATGGACGAGATATCTCGTCATTAGAAAAGAACTGAACATATCTGGATCTCGCCATCATAAGAAAAATCGTCAATATCTTGATGACGAGATATCTCTTCATTTGAAAAATTGGTCAGACCTTGATGAACGGGATATCTCGTCAAAACCACTTGGAGTAATTTACAACTTTGTCGAGTTCAATGGAATTTTAGTAGTTCAAGTTTGGTACTGGTATATAACCACCGATAAAAAATATTCTAGGAAATCAATAAAAGGAGCTATTTTTATGGAAAAACTATTAGATTCAGTGGGAATGAAGATATTTGAAGAAACCATTACAAAAATATAGCCGTCCGTAAAGCGAAAAGTCTGAAAAATTTATAGTAGCATTGCTCTTAACTCCCTCCCGATTAGCTTCACGTTAAACAAAACCTATTGCACACCATGCGAAAATAATCGCAAGAAAAGATAGAATAATCGTTTAAATAATTTAGTTTGAATTCTAAACAATCTCGAAAGTTTGAAAAAATCCATAGTAGCATTGCTTTCAACTCGATTCACCTCACGTTAAGCAAAACCCATTGGACACCAAGCGAAAATAATCGCAAGAAAAGATCGAATAATCGTTTAAGTAATTTACAGTTTTAATTCAAAGCAATCTCGCAAAGTCTGAAAAAATCCATAGTAGCATCGCTTTCAACTCGATTCACCTCACGTCAAGCAAAACCCATTGCACACCAAGCAAATAATCGCAAGAAAAGATCGATAGGTAGGTAGGTATAGGTATATTTAAGTAACGTCACACTGCGTGTGTGGAGCAACACAACGGGCTATTGGTGACGGTCCGGGATCAATCACAAAGGGAAAGATCGAGTACAACACCACATAATTTTGAACCACGGTCAGATGACGAGAAGAAAAAAGATCGAATAATCGTTTAAGTAATTTGCAGATTTAAAATTCAAAACAATCTCGCGAAGTCGGAAAAAATCTATAGTAGCATTGCTTTCAATTCGATTCACCTCACGTCAAGCAAACCCGTTGCACACCAAGCGAAAATAATCGCAAAAAAGATCGAATAATCGTTTAATTAATTTACAGTTTTGATTCAAAACAATTCCGCAGACTGATTCGATTGATAAAATTCTCACGTCCGACCATCGAATAACGCTATGCTGGGAGAAAAGATCTCTAAGGAACACTGTTGCCCCGAGAATTTCGAAGCAGTTACTATCCGTCATAATGCCGTTTTGAACCCGTTTCGCCGCCCGGAATGTATCACGATATCGTTAATGGGATCATAGAATCTGCTCCATCTCGTCTTAAAAGGCTTTAATGCCTTTTGTTGCATTATTAAGATACCTAAATTTTGTGTCTGTGTCAAGATGTCTTTAACTATAATATATGCATTACATTCCTACCAGATTCTAGATAAAAAGTACTTTTCTTGCATGATTCAATTCGTATAATTAAACACCACGCGTTAAGATAAATAGTATGTTTCCAATTTTCGAACTAGTTTTTACCAGCAGATTTAATCTTCACTGAATAGAAAGAGCAGATCCTTTTTATCTGTCCTGTTCCATGTCTGAAACATTGATAATTTCAAAGTTATTCTTATAAGGTATAACGTGGTATACTGTCCCTGCATATCTGTCAAATACAAAATTTTCTATCTATATGAAAGAATATTACTTCTTCATGTCTAGGTTAAGTATTAAAATAGCTCTAATTGTTCTAAGGGGCCACGGTAGCTCAGTTGGCAGAGTAACGGATTAGCAAATGGAGGGCTGCGAATTCGAAACTAGGTCTAACCAAAGACAGCAGTGTACACGGGGGCTGGTGCATGTTAAATCTGTCGTGACCTCAAATGTCTTCACATTGGCGTGATGTGGAAGTTTGAAGAGTAGGGTGCCAGCTCAGGTGTGACCTCGTCATCTGACCGTGGTTCAAAATAACTAGGCATTGTCCTCGATAGGTATGTAGGTATTTTAAATTAGTGTCGCACTGGAGCAACGCAACGGGCTACCCATCTACCTTATTCATGCATAGAGTTAGCAACGGGCACTGGTTTCTTAACCTCCAAGTGTTTCAACGAGATATGTCGTGCGAGATCTGGTCAATTTTGCTAAGGACGAGCTATCTCGTCCAGACAAACCTGCCCTATTACTCCAAGAAGGAGAAGGAAGATCCAAATAGACAAAGGGGCCATCATGTGTGCGTGTGGCTCAGTGGCTAGCAACCTTCGAGTTGTATGCGGCGCAGGTATGATTCCTGTCAAGTGCATTCGTCCCTGGGTGTATCTCTCTCTTCCGTGTCAGTAAAACTTTCATTGTATGTGTAAGTCGATTACTTGATATTTTATGTCTTGTGTCTGGCGATGCATGGCCAAATATGGCCCTTGCGCCACAAAACCAACCAAGTAGGCAAAACAAATTGTCCCTAGGCCAGAACTGGTGACAGTTTAGATCAGATTTTTGCACAAGAGGATTGACAATATAGGGCAATTCTCGAAGTGAAGGATTGAAGGAATACCCATGTGACACATAATACTTCCCGTTTCAACCCCTTATTTTCGGTACAGCCAATCGGCCATCCCTATCCCATACTGTAAGTTCGGTACTACGTTACGGAAAAGGGTGGAATTTTACACCACCAGAACTGGAGAGTGATTTGTCCCCCTCGCAATTTCTTCCTTTTCCTGAGGTTAACCCTCCAAGTGCTTCTTCGAGATGTCTCGTCCATCAAGATCTGACCAATTTTGCTAATGACGAGGTATCTCGTTATCACGGTATTGCCGATTTTTGATGATGACGAGATCAAGATCTGGTCAGTTTTCTTTTAATGACGAGCTATCTCGTCCATCAAGATCTGGTCAATTTTGCTAATCGGTGTACTGATTTTTATATTTCTTTTAGAGGATCTAAACTAGGAGTTATCTTGAAAGGAAAACTTTGCAGAGATTTCTGTGTTGTGGCGTAAGGAAAATTTTCAAAAATTCATGTTTTATTCTACATTATTCTCAATATCTCGTGTAATGCGTGTGTTAATCCTCCAAGTGGTTTGGACGAGATCTCATCGATCACGATTTGATCAATTTTGCTAATGACGAGATATCTTGTCCTGAAGTTATTGCCGATTTTTCGATTATGACGAGATCAAGATCTGGTCAGTTTTCTTCTAACGACGAGATATTCGTCCAACAAGGTAAGTTTTGCTTATGACGAGATACCTCGTCAAGACAACTACCAGGAGGGTGAAAGAAATTGAAAAGAAAACAGCGGACACTAAATCTAATTAGTATAGCTTAAGTTAGCTTTATCCGTGAATCCAACGTTTCATTAGATTTGTTTAGAAGCTTTCAAGTCGAATATTTAATTTTCCCATTGCTTTGGGGACGGCTGAAACCCCTCCTCCACCCCGTTCGATGCGCCACTGATTGACTTGAATCGCTCTCAAATATTCAAATATATCTGTAAAGATTGGTGGTTACTACCAAGCGACAGGAAGATAAAGTATAACAATGCTCCAATGTGATTCATTAACCTTTTTTCTAAAATTTAAACAAATTATCTAACACAAAGTGTCATACGTACATTAAAGCCTAGAAATAATCTGAAAGCAAACCTGACTGCATTATATACAAAAGTAATTTAGGTTTATCTTACATGTGTCTGCTAAAGCAGTGAGAGTGGCATCTCAAATTTAGTTATTGGTAGAGATAACTCCAATAGTTATTCGAGGATAATACTTTAAAAAAATATATTGTGTGTTAATTTATTTTCTTATTTAAGGCGATTGGTATTGGTATATTAATTAACGTCGCACTGGAGCAACACAACGAGCTCTCTATCTTATTTAAGGCAAACTATCCAGAATCGATTCTTTTATGTATGACAAAGATGGTAAACTTTTATAAAATTAATAACTTAACGCTTTTATTATTATCTTTCTAAGGGTTTTTAATATGCCATAAGCCATTGCACCTTAATAGTTGAAAAAAATGGCTTTAGTCATGCAAAATATCCTTTTACGGTCCTCCAGCAATTCGAAAATGTTAATTAGTGTTTTCTAAATTTAAGAGATGGTTTAATTTCGATAGTATTGTGATTTTTAAATTGTAAAGGTTGATTTTTAAACTGTGATAGTTAATTTTTAATTGATTTTTAAGTGTGATGGTTATTTTTAATTGCGGTAGTTAAGTAGTTTAAAACTTGAAAATTGCTAGCTTGGAAAATTTGAAAATTGGCATATCATTATGTTATCTGAAGCCCTTCATATAAATATGCATCGAATAGTTACCCGTATAGTTTGACAATATGCTCATTTTTGAGAATTTAATTTTAAATTTTCTTTCAGACTATTTAAATACACAAATTTGACCTTCTTTACGGCCATTTAAATATCCATTTCAAATGGTCATTCAAGGTCAATTTCATCAATATTATGAAAGCACTCAGACATCTGCTACCACCATGTTTTATTGTGAAAGCTTCAGCACAGTAGTATTGAGCTACCCCCACTATACCGGCTATTCATCACTGAAAAATATTGAAATTAGATTCATCTACCAATATGACCAAGGTCCAGAATTTTTGAAGCTGATTAAAAGGCTCATTGGCGGCGAATCTCTTCTTTCTGTTAAAGCTCTTCGAATCGTTTTATTTTTCTCGATGTACTCGATCATGAAGGTTGTATTTCTTGAAATATTTTTGCTGTTATTAATAGACTACAACCATCTCTTAACCCTCCAAATGTTTCGTCGAGATATCTCGTCCAAGATCTGGCTAATTTTGCTAAGGACGAGATATCTCGTAGAGACAAAACTGCCCTATTTCTCCAAGGGGAAATAAAGATCCATGTAAGAAAAAATTGTCCCTTCCCTAGAACTGGTGACTGTTGGGAACAAGTTTTTACATTAAAGGCTGGCCACTACAGGGCAGTTTTCGACACGAAGATAAACCATTAGGAGGGTTAAGTATCAGAAGTCAATTTGACTTCACTGATTTTGATGATACACCATATACTCCTCATGATTCTCCTTTCACATTAATTAAATTTTTAGGAAATTTACTTTACAATTGATGTTTCCAAGTCGATGAAAACTTAATTTTGCGTTGTTTCGGTGTGACTGAAGCCCATGGCCACCCCTCAGGGTGGTCCAGTGTCTTACGGCACACCAGGCACGCATGAAACGAAATATTATTGAGGAAGTGGCATCACACTTATCGCCAATCGCTCTTCTCACTGCACATTGTACCCACAGTACAGCGCTACACGCAGCACGTATTTATTGACCTCGCCGATCGCAGAGCGAAACGACCAAATGTTTCACCACTTACAAACTATCTGTCTCTGGTCTGGTTTGTATAAAATTAACTGTATTCAGTCAATGTACTCGATGGCCAAAATGTTTAAAAAATTGAAAAAATATTTTTTTGAACGTCTATCTAGATTGTGTGGAAGAAAAAGATAATGGGACTCTTATTCCCTTGTTAAAATGTAAAATTTACCCTCTTGGTGGTTATCTCGATGAGGTATCTCGCTATTAGCAAAACTGACCAGATCTTGGTAGACGTGATATCTCGTCATTAGAAGAAAACTGACCAGATCTTGGTAGGCATGATATCTCGTCATTGGAAGAAAACTGACCAGATCTTGGTAGGCGTGATATCTCGTCATTGGAAGAAAACTGACCAGATCTTGGTAGGCGTGATATCTCGTCATTAGAAGAAAACTGACTAGATCTTGGTAGGCGCGATATCTCGTCATTAGAAGAAAACTGATCAGATCTTGGTAGGCGTGATATCTCGTCATTAGAAGAAAACTGATCACTTGGTCTCACCATAAAAAAATCGGCAAAATTTTAATGACAAGGTATCTCGTCATTGTCAAAATTAGTCAAATCTTGATAGACGAGATATTTTGTTGAAATCACTTGGAGGGTTAAACCCTCAATTCTTTCACCCTCCAGGTTGACTCAATGTGGAAGAGAATCCTAGATTCTCGAAGAGTCAAGGATCTAGGATAAGCGACATCTTCCACCGAATGTTTGGTGTGTCTCGAATGTATTATACGTATTGTATTTAAGCTACAAGTCTGTTACTTCTGGTGGCTATGGGCGAGTAACAGCAAGTAGAACTCAGAAGTAATCAGCACTCCAACAGAAGACGTGCTCAAGCAAGACAGGTGTCGGGGAATTGTTAGGTTACATGCAAAATTACTGAGTAATTTTCAAAAAACATTCAGGAATAAATTTTTTTTGAAAAAACATGCCCTAGTGTTTTCTTTGTTTTTCCTTTCAGTGACAGAAGTGTTATTAAAATCTTTCATGTGACATCAGCACTGACACAGCCGAGGTTAATGATTGATAAATGTTTCACATTTATCAATCATGAGAAACGGAGTTTTTCAGGCATTATTTAACCTCGTCGTATCCAAATTATTCAGATTATTTTAGTATTCAATACTGAATTTTTAGAAATTAAAAAAATGTGTGTTACTTAGCAAAGAAAACTAAATAGTAACAAAATTGTAGGTAAGGATGAGGGACCAGATGGCGCACTGGGAGGACACAGTTGCTATTAGATGCCGAACGAACAATCTTTATATTTAATAGCTTCAGAAGATTTAGTGGTGAAATAAGTGTAGTGTTCTTATTTAAGCCACAGCTTTTATCATCGTCTGAAGAATTTTAAATTCAAAAAATCTCCTTGTAATTTTAAAACATGTATATGACTTTAGCATATCTTTAAGTCTTTGTTTCAGCCTTTTGTTACTGTTGAGGAATTGTTAGGTACTTTTAGAAGTAAACTGTGATATTGACCATATTGGCCATTTTCGTTATCAAATGGATCAGTGCGTCATCTTTCCCTGACATTTGGGATAGATGACGTACCTATTGTAAGGGTAAGATTACGCACTGATGTTCGTTAAATTTTAAGTAGAAAGACGAATTAGAGTATCTATTGTCATTCGATTGTTCAAAAATAATTATTTCGGCAACACATTTTGTTAGATTTCTGTAAACATATTTTGGACTTAATTTAATCTACTTTGTTGAATCGATTCAGGAACGGCCGTGGATTGATAAGTGGTCTCCAGTCATACAAAATAGGTTTTCAACACATAAAATAATTGAAGTCGTATCAAAATGAAGATTTATTTCTCGTAAACATTAGAACCTTATTTTTCAACATAGTCACTATTTACTGCTACACATTTTCCAAACGTGCTATCCACTTTTTCATTCCGACCATGAAGAGAGTTCGTGGTTTGCAACTTCAACTTCGGATGAAAACTGACCTTTCAACATTCTTTCAATTTCGAGAGCAATCACAATTGGACGGTGCAACATCTGGACTGTAAAGAGGGTGTGGAACAAGTATGAATTTCCCCAGGCTGGTCGTTGTCGCTTTCTATCGTTTGACGACTGCAATACAGCACTGCAGCCGTCAAACATCGCGTAAACAAACATGAAAAAGAAGTTTTCCTTTCATGCCTGATTCCGAGAAGGAAATGCCGAAAAGTCGTACTGTTAACTACTTTCTACCTAACTCGGAGGTAGCACTCATGACTAACGAACGCTATTACTCAAGAACGTCAAACATCGAACTGAAACAGCTCGTGTGCACTATACACCATCGGCTACCAAACGAATAAACTTTTTCTTCCTCAATTACTAGTGACGCTATGCTGTAGATCTTACTTATAAATCAACCCTCTTAAAAAGCAACCTTCTTCAGACTTCATGTTTGTATATAGTTATTTGTATGTGTTTTGGGTTTAGATTCCATATATTTATGTCGAGGAAAAGTATTTTATCACAAACCTATCAACGGCTCTTTTGTGTCATGTCTATGCTAACGACCGAATTGCAAATTTGTGTTCAACACTGCCAATCTCACTCGCCAATCTTTTGCCTTCCATAGAGCATTCAATAGCCCGTTGTGTTGCTTCCGTACGACGCAAATTCAACTACCTAACCATTCAGCTTTCAGTGTTTTTGTTATAAATTTATTTCGGTTTTATGGTGTACACAGGTCAAAATTGCTGAAATGCCTACGTGCACTACCTAATACTCGATGGATCACAATAACAAAGCTCATGTAAGACGAAGGTAGGCAGTTAATTAACGTCGCACTGGAGCAACACAACGGGCAATTGGTGACTGTCCGGGATCAATCCCTAAGTGAAAGATCCGAGGACAAAGCAACGTAATTTTGAATCCCGGTGAGATGACGAGGTCAACATCTGATCTGACACACTACTCTCCGAATTTCAACACAACATCAAGAAAAGGACATTTGAGGCCACGACAGATTTAAGGTACATCAGCCCCCATGTACACTACGGTCTATGGCTGGACCGAGTTTCGAACTCACAACCCTCCAGTTTCTAATCCTTTGCTCTTCCAATTGGGCTACCGCGGCTCTATAAGAGGAAGGATTGAGAAATGGGTTGTCATAATGAAGCGGATTTTTTGCTGGGTAATTTTTTTCCCCTAAGCTCTACAATCAATTCCTTGAACTAATGGTGACTGCAATTTATCATTGGGGTGGGGTATTTCAATTAACGTCACACTAGAGCAACACAACGGGCTATTGGTGACGGTCCGGGATCAATCCCAAAGGGAAAGATCCGAGGACAACACCACGTAATTTTGAACCACGGTCAGATGACGAGGCAACACCTGAGCTGGCACCCCACTCTCCAAACTTCCACACCACGCCAAGCAATTTATCATTGGAATTGAATGAAATTCTACACCTATAGCATAGAATTGGTATTGGTTGATATGTTAATTAACCTCGCACTGGAGGAACACAACAGGATATTGGCGACTGTCCGGGGGGGGGGTATTTCAATTAACGTCACACTGGAGCAACACAACGGGCTATTGGTGACGGTCCGGGATCAATCCCAAAGGGAAAGATCCGAGGACAACACCACGTAATTTAAAACCACGGTCAGATGACGAGGCAACACCTGAGCTTGGCGACTGTCCGGAATCAATCCCAAAGGGAAAGATCCTAGCACAACACCACGTAATTTTGAATCACGTTCAGATGACGAGGCAAGACCTGAGCTGACACCGCACTCTCCAATCTTCCATACCAAGCCAACTTTAGATTTAACCACGAGAGATTTAACGTGCACCAGCCTACTTTGTACATGACGGTGTTTGGTTGGATTCGAACTCACAACCCACCGTTTACTAATTCGTTACTCTTCCAACGAGGCTACCCATAAATAAAAGTGGGCCGCGGTGGCCCGGTTGGAAGAGTAACGGACTAGCAACCGAAGGGTTGCGAGTTCGAATCCAGCCAAACACCGCCGTGTACAAAGGGGGTTGGTGCACGTTAAATCTGTCGTGACCTCAAATGTCCTCACGTTGGTGTGGTGTGGAAGTTTGGAGAGTGGGGTGCCAGCTCAGATGTTGCCTCGTCATCTGACCGTGGTTCAAAATTACGTGGTGTTGTCCTCGAATCTTTCCCTTTGGGATTGATCCCGGACCGTCACCAATAGCCCGTTGTGTTGCTCCAGTGTGACGTTAATTGAAAAATACCAAATACCATAAATAAAAAATAAAGCTTAATGTATCTTAAGAATATACTTAAAAAAACTGCCATAAATATATTTTTGTTTGTTATTTGTTATTTCAATTAACGTCACACTGGAGCAACACAAGCCATAAATATAACCAATGCAATAGCAAAGCGCAGTATAAAACCTTGGTTCGAGCTTTGCTTCCTACTATAGCCAAATGATTCAAAATTACGTGGTGTTGTCTTCGGATCTTTCTCTTTGGGATTGATCCCGGACCATCACCAATAACCCGTTGTGTTGCTTCAGTGTGACGTTAATTAAAATATACCTATACCTACTATAGCCAATGTTATTCATCTCTAGTTGCCGACAAGCATAACTAATTTTCTAGTTGTCGACAGAAGTATAACTACATTTATAGAACTTCAGAAATCAAACTTTTCAGTCATCGTCACTTTTAAAAATTAAAAACTTTGAAGTTACTCTTTTTACTCTCTCTGTCCAAATCAAATATATTAAATTCTCGGAACATGAGTGAAGATATTTAATTTAAGCGATTTTAACTTTTCAGGGAAAACGTTTCATTTCTATTACGCATTAGATAAGTAAAAATTTTTGCAAAAAGTATTCGATGCCCTATTGAATAATATATCATCTAATTGAATGTGTAAAATAGAATTCAACTATAGAATATTTTTTAAATCTCTTAAAAGTTTGATTCATTTCCGTCTGGATATCTGTAGTAAAAGAAAAAGTTGTTTCTTTGCCTTAAAACTGTCTGATGGTATGCATGATGTATGCATTTGTTCAGAGCAGTTTTTCTACCTTCAGTCGTAGTCAACAATTTTTCAGTAATTTTGATATTGCGCTTAGAATAAAGTTCTAGGAATTTTGTGACCAATTTCCAAAAGCAGATTTTTCCTATTCGTATGGTTCAGCACACACATACTGATATGAAATACTTTTGTGCATTTTTGCTTGAACTAGGTGGATAGAAATGTGCTAGTTGCTGCCAAGTTACTAGCACATTTCTATGCACCTAGTTAAGTTACAAGAGCATTGCAAACTTATGATTCTTTAAATGAATCTTCAAATTAGCCAAAGAATCGATATGTGCAGTTTCTTTGAAATTAGTGTCTATTTTCAGTACTGAGAAAAATTTTTAATGTATCGATAACTAAACGTGAGTTGACATATTTTTATTTAGTTCTTAGCAAGAAAATAAATCTTAAAGATTTCAAGTGAACTCTAGTGAATCAACCATCTCAGATAGAGCCAACTGTATCGCTTTCTTTTTATCCGATTTGATATCTGATTCCTCCTAGTTTTGGCAATTATTTTCATCACAAGCACAATATTACGCGATCAAATTAATCAAAATACCGCATTCATTCCTAGTTTAAAGTTTCGTCGCCAGACATGACTCAACTATCGCAAAAACGGCACAACTCCATATGAAGACTTGGTTTTTCAACGAACATTTCCCTAATTTCATTTCCATGGAAATCACGGAAATCGAATCGAATCGAACCAACCATTAGAATCGAATCAAGGAATATGCTACACACTTTTTAAATAAAGATTCGTACAAGTTCTGATTTCAATTTGAGAAGGAAAATATTTTTCTTATGGATATTCTATAATCTTTTTTCGATTGTGTCACTTTTCTTGAGAAAGTAAGATGAATTAACATAAATACCAAGTTGTGAACACGAGCTGAGTGTGTGGGACAAGATAGACCCCAGAATGATTTAATAAATTCCATTGTGCCCGTATCATCGTCTTGTCAGTCTGCAGAGTTGACATAGCGAGTGATTTGCGAATGGGATTACAAGCTTTTTGATAAATTCCGATTTTGTTTTCTTGTCTTCAAGCTATCAATACATATTTGCTGGCATTAAATTTGGTTATTTTAAATGGTATCGCTCCATTATCCTATCTAAAAGTGGTGCCACCGCTTATGCTTTGGTTCAAGGATTCTAAATGTCAATGCAAGTAGTTTTCAAACTCCATTTTTTGTTCTATTTAACTAGTTTTAGGATTTTAAAGCTTTTGCCTATGACAGACTTTTCCTGTCAAGTCAAATACAGGTGGTGGTGTTTTTGTGGCGCAACGTGTGATAGGGTGGTGCGATATTATCGGGTCCGCGAACAAAAAAATAACGATGTTATTTAAATATTTCTTGTTTCCTTTAGTTTCCTGTTGGGACGCGGTGGCCCGGTTGGAAGAGTAACGGACTAGCAACCGAAGGGTTGCGGGTTCGAATCCAGCCAAACACCGTCGTGTACAAAGGGGGCTGGTGCACGTTAAATCTGTCGTGGCCTCAAATATCCTCACGTTGGCGTGGTGTGGAAGTTTGGATTGTGGGGTGCCAGCTCAGGTGTTGCCTCGTCATCTGATCATGGTACAAAATTATGAAGCTTTTCCTTGGGTCTTTCCCTTCGGGATTGATCCCGAACCGTCGCCAATAGCCCATTGTGTTGTTCCAGTGCGACGTTAATTAACTACCTACCTCTTCAGTTTCAGTATACGAATTACCATGGTTTGATAACTGAGTTAAACGTAATGCAGAGTGTAATATGTACTGGTAAGAAATACTGAGAAGAAATGTAATAATTTTCCTTAGATTATAAATGCAATGTTAAAATTTTTTTAAAGTAGGGACCGCATATAAAGGTTTTATCTAATAATCTATTTGTAAATTAACCCATGAATGATTCTCGGATGAATCATTATTCTAATAACTTGTTTGGTCTGTCATTTGGGTCACTTAATTGTCATTTTTTGCTAAACGAGGGCTAATTAAACAGGAATATACAGCTTTAAGTGCATTACGAACCCCCACAAACATCCACGCTTTATAATAATTAACTCTACTTATGAGTAAGACTGACTTTATGACTTTTTTACTCTACTTATGAGTAAGTCACAAAATTTCCGGTTAAATATACAATCGGTAGCTTTCTCTTCATTTGTAGGAGGACCTTCGTGTTTCCAATGTTAACGGAACTAACTTATAATTTGTTATGAAGTCAGTCCATTCTTGAAATTATTTTGCCCTAAAATTTACATGATCGTAACATGCTTCAAGGGAGATATTTCTGCTATACATAGAAGAATTAATTTCAAGTTCACTGAAATTATAAAGAAACATGTGAATGTAATAAAATATTTAATTAGTATGCATATCAAACTATTTTACATTTTAAGTGGTCATCGTAATAGGAAAAAATTCTTGAAGCATTTATCATGAAATATTCAGTATTAGTCAGAATGTTTAAAACACATAATTTTTTGGTTTCATTTGTATCATTTTCAATCAACTTCACATCTTTTGATACTTAATATTGTTTCAATGACCAGATCCTATGAAAAAGATTCAAAACGCAGTATAAATAGCGACTGAAAAATATTTCTTATTATTCCTTTCAATCATAGAAGGCTTTGTGACATGAGCTCCCCTCTTCAACAATCTTTTCTAAATATATCCGACCCCTAATATAAACTACATATAAATTACTCTTACCAAAAAATTATATTGCCATATTGAAAAGTATATTGCTATAGTGAGATTTGTCACCAATAAAAATCGAAAATCAAGATGTCAGATTTTATGTTATGCGCTTTTTTTTCGGGGGGGGGGGTATTTCAATTAACGTCACACTGGAGCAACACAACGTGCTATTGGTGACGGTCCGGGATCAATCCCAAAGGGAAAGATCCGAGGACAATACCACGTAATTTTGAACCACGGTCAGATGACGAGGCAACACCTGAGCTGGCACCCCACTCTCCAAACTTCCACACCACGCTAACGTGAGGACATTTGAGGCCACGACAGATTTAACGTGCACCAGCCCCCTTTGTACACGACGGTGTTTGGCTGGATTCGAACTCGGTTGCGAGTTCGTTACTCTTCCAACCGGGCCACCGCGGCCCCTATGCGCTTTTGGGTGTTTTAGTTTTATTTGCACTTTCTCTTACACAATTTGTTTTGCTTAGACACAACAAAAGCCTTAACGTAATCGGTACATTACAATATTATCTTTCGTTGCTATATTCCTTACTTTACATAATGACCCGTTGTAATGCTCCAGTGCGATATTAACTAAAATACCTACCTTGCTTTACAGTATTATCTTGTAAAAATACACTCCAAATTATCGTTTGATACAATACCAAAATTTTAAAATTTAGAGTTAAATCAGTTTTTCTCAAAACAATGCTGATAGGTTTATAGGCACTTCTACGTCACTCAACCAGAGAAGGTAGGTATTTTAACTAATGTCGCACTAGAGCAACACAACGGGCTATTGGCGACGGTCCGGGATCAAACCCGAAGGGAAAGACCCAGGACAACACCACGTAATTTTGAATCACGGTCAGATGAAGAGGTCACACCTGACCCCACTCTCCGAACTTCCACACCACGCCAACGTGAGGACATCTGAGGCCACGACAGATTTAACGTGCACCAGCTCCCTTTATACACGACGGTTTTTGGCTGGATTCGAACTCGCAACCCCCGGCTGCTAATCCGTTACTCTTCCAACCGGGCTATCAACCAGAGAAGATGGTATTGGTATTTTCAATTAACGTCACACTGGAGCAACACAACGGGCTATTGGTGACGGTCCGGGATCAATCCCAAAGGGAAAGATCCGAGGACAACACCTCGTAATTTTGAACCACGGTCAGATGACGAGGCAACACCTGAGCTGGCACCCCACTCTCCAAACTTCCACACCACGCCAACGTGAGGACATTTGAGGCCACGACAGATTTAACGTGCACCAGCCCCCTTTGTACACGACGGTGTTTGGCTGGATTCGAACTCGCAACCCTTCGGTTGCTAGTCCGTTACTCTTCCAACCGGGCCACCGCGGCCCCAACCAGAGAAGAAATTAAACTGCTAAATAAACGAAAATAGCTTTTAATTTAAAAAATTAAACTGATAAATAATGAGAGGTAGAAATTTTTCGAAAAAGGCCCCATCTTCGAAATAGGGGGGGGGGTATTTCAATTAACGTCACACTGGAGCAACACAACGGGCTATTGGTGACGGTCCGGGATCAATCCCAAAGGGAAAGATCCGAGGACAACACCACGTAATTTTGAACCACGGTCAGATGACGAGGCAACACCTGAGCTGGCACCCCACTCTCCAAACTTCCACACCACGCCAACGTGAGGACATTTGAGGCCGGGGCCGCGGTGGCCCGGTTGGAAGAGTAACGGACTAGCAACCGAAGGGTTGCGAGTTCGAATCCAGCCAAACACCGTCGTGTACAAAGGGGGCTGGTGCACGTTAAATCTGTCGTGGCCTCAAATGTCCTCACGTTGGCGTGGTGTGGAAGTTTGGAGAGTGGGGTGCCAGCTCAGGTGTTGCCTCGTCATCTGACCGTGGTTCAAAATTACGTGGTGTTGTCCTCGGATCTTTCCCTTTGGGATTGATCCCGGACCGTCACCAATAGCCCGTTGTGTTGCTCCAGTGTGACGTTAATTGAAATAAAAATAAAAAAAAAAATAAATAAAATTTGAGGCCACGACAGATTTAACGTGCACCAGCCCCCTTTGTACACGACGGTGTTTGGCTGGATTCGAACTCGCAACCCTTCGGTTGCAAGTCCGTTACTCTTCCAACCGGGCCACCGCGGCCCTCTTCGAAATAGGAGCGAAATTCTTATTAAAAAAATATTTCCATTAATAATTTCTTATTTAAGTTATTCCTTATACGTGTTTTCTGATATATCTGACCTGTTCTTATAGCAAACCAAACATTTTTTAAACTTCAAGTACAAAAACGGGACACCTGCAGTAAGAAAATTCTTGGTTTTCAGTAAAATTTTTCTATACTCGTTGAGCCAACGCAGTTGAATCCCGAGCGTTCTTCAAAAGTTTGCAAGCCTGTGGCTTTATCGATTTTTATACTAATCTGAGTTTGAAAAACAAGTTTGCAAAACACCTCTTTTAAAGCCGTTATTCGTATGAAAAGTTTCCAAGGAAACTTTTAGTTAATCAATAATTTTGCTTTCTTGGATTGATCGAGTAAATTTAATTTTTTCAACGCCATCTCTTTGACGTTTAACAATTATTTCTCGATTGTAGCGCTTGGTAGTTTTGAGATATCTGCTCCTTTCCTCTGTAAAGTTCAATACACGAAAGTATTTTTTGAAGATGTTATTCTATGTTGCTTAAATGTCAATGATTAGTTTAATTCGTGCTTCTCGTGAAAGGTAAGAGGCCCAAATCTGGACATTTTAACACTTCTGGTGGTTGTCTAGACGAGGTATCTCGTCATTACCAAAACTATCGGCAGAACTTGATGGACGAGATATCTTGCCATTAGAAGAAAACTCACCGATCTCGTCATCATAAAAAAATCGGCAATATCTAGATAACGAGATATCTCGTCATTAGCAAAATTGGTCAGATCTTGATGGACGAGATATATCTTGTCAAAACGACTTGGATAGGCTAGGTATTTAATTAACGTCGCACTGGAGCAACACAACGGGCTATTGAGAACGGTCTGGGATCAATCCCGAAGGGAAAGTCCGAGGACAACAACGCGTGATTTTGAACCGCGGTCAGATGGCGAGGTCACACATGAGCTGGCACCCCACTCTCCAAACTTCCACACCACACCAACGTGAAGACATTTGCGGCCACGACAGATTTAACTGCACTATCCCCCATGTATACGACGGTCTTTGGTTGGATTCAAACTCGAAACCCTCTAATCTGCTACTCCTCCAACTGGGCTACCACGGCCCTGGAAACTACTTGGAGGGTTAAGAATAATAATCTTGAATGAACAAAGATGGAAAAATAACCAAAATGGCTCGATCCAACTAAGGTTAAAAATTTCAGAATGCTTTGAATTATCCTAAAGTTTTAAGGGGCCACGGTAGCCCAGTTGAAAGAGTAACGTATTACCACTCGGAGGGTTGCGAGTTCGAAACTTGGTCCAGCCAGACCGTCGTGTACACTGGGCTGGTGCACGTTAAATCTGTTGTGGTCTCAAATGTCCTAACGTTGGCGTGGTGTGGAAGTTTGGAGAGTGGTGTGCCAGCTCAGGTGTTCTCGACATCTGACCGTGGTTCAAAATTGCGAGGCGTTGCCCTTGGATCTTTCCTTTCGGGATTGATCCCGGACCGTCGCCAAAAGCTCGTTGTGTCGCTGCAGTGGTTAAATTAGGTTAAAAATTACCTATTAGGTTAAAATTTTCAGAATGCTTCGTATTACCCTAAAATTTTGTGAAATTTGTGCTTACAAATACCAGAAATCCGATGAGAAGCAGGTCGAGATAATCGAGGGCCAAGAAGGCGATCCGGGTCAAGATGTCAACAAAATCAAAGTAACAAGCTCGGATTCAGAAACCAGTTATTCTTTCACTTCGAAAACAAACGGTTTACCTTGTCCGACTTTCACGCATGGATCTCTCGCATATGAGCACGAAGTTTACTCAACGATGACTCGCTCCAATTAAAACAAATTTATCGGCAGTCTAAAATCTTTCGATGTTTTAAATAGAAAGTGAAAATAAAACGGTAATGACCAGTGAGCTCGTATTTTCAATTTTATTTATTTTCGTCGACTTTCTTTCCCATTTCATTAAGCTTCTAAACAGGTAATTTTAAGATACATTGAAAATGTGTTACACATAAGTATGAAATTTAAACTGTTGTTTACGTACGATTTTAATTATTGGAATTAAGATTTCTCTCTGCAAGGTCATATCTAAGTTATTTTACAAACAGATTGCAAGAAAAACTAGTAAGTGAGAATCATTACTTAAACATTTCCTATTACCTTTATTTCAACTATTACCTTAACTTCATTTCCTCGTACGATAAATTACACCCTTTAGTTTATATATATTTCAATTTTCAAACTACAGCAATTTAAATGATAAGGTAGAGATAAATTATTCCGATATTCATTTTGTTCATGTTCCTAGTACCGAATACTTTTTTTATGGAAGCTTATTAATTAGTTATAATAACTACAAATTAATAATTATCAGAAAAAATTCCGTCTTTTATATTGTTCTTATATGAAATAAGAAATTAAGTTTCAAGAAATAATCAAATAGGATGTTTCCAACAATGTTGACTTCCCATTTGTGTAAAATTGCATTACATTTTCTTTGACATAATAGTTAAGTATGGTTATATCGCTATTGGGGCAATATTGCCCCAACGAGAACGATGACGTTACCCCAGAATAACACATGGTCGAATATGTTGTTTTTACCATAGACGTGAAGTATAAGTAGACTGGTAGACTGAGCATTGCTATTGAGAGGAGCTTCAAAAAGTGACCAATGTGTCGACTAGTAGTAATGTGACTTCTCTGAAAAATTGACTTGGTTGGCCGATTCGGTATTTTATCGCCTTGTTTGGAGACTAACATCTTATGACAGGGTGGTGTGTGAATGAATCCGCATTTCTATAGTGGCGACAAAAGTGGTGAAATCGTTTAAGTCTACTACTATCAGATGATCAATCAATGAACCAATCAGATGATGAATCAATGGATGGGCGTCTTCTCCCGTCCCGTGGATCAATCAGATGATGAATGTTAGGTTCCACCCAGCAGACGAAAGTAGTCTAAGGGTCACATTACTAACAGCTTTGGTCACATGATCCAGGGCACCATAAAGAGGTTACCACTGCCCACTCTACTTTTACATTTCCACTATGGTTTTACATCCCAACTAAATGCTGTCACGTATCAAAATGACGTGGAGAGGAAGGTAAATATCATATTTTATGAGAATCCATAGAGCTTTGTACTAAAAATGCTTAAAGTACACACTTATCACAGCTCTAAAATTAAATGAAAAGGACGAAGACTTTTAATTTTGTCGCTGAAAAAAAATTGCAGCTCGCTGTACGGATTAATGCTATTGGCTGTTTTCTTTATAAGCCGCGAGATATTACCACAGCTGACTTATTTCTGATGTGTAAGGAGTCTCAGGGAGACGATATTGCTCAGAGGAGCGGTATTGCCCCGGTTGCTGCTCAAATATTTTTGTTTACTTTTGTTGTTGAACAATTAGATTTTTTAAACTTTATCAGCGCACAGTATAAATTTGCCATAATTTTCAATACATGCAAATACTTGAAATGTAAATGGGGATAATAAATTTGCTGCAACGTGGTTTTTGGTTAAGTGTTCCGTATGCTCCATTTCCGGACATTTTTTAAACAATGGAAGTATAATCATAGTAACCCCCAATCATAAAAAGTTTCATCCCTTTAGAATGAAATCATTACTCCTAAAATAAATGGGAAACCCTTAAAGTGAGTTATGAAGTCTGAATTGGCTTGCTGAACATTTTTTTCATTTGTGATTAAATAGTTTGTGAGAATTGTGGATATTGTAAAATAATTCATTACAAAATATAAGGACAAAAGGATAATGAATATTTTTACTTTCGTATTAGTAAAAAATGTATTAAACTATGTAAAATGATTACAGTATTTAACGTGATTATTTTTTTTTATTCGTGAACAATATATTATGGAAATATTCATTAGGTTATATTTGAGTTGATTTAATAGGTCCTTTTCACAACAAACAATGCAAAATTTCTCCACTGTAAGATTAATCACTGATTGAGGATATCATCAATGCTTTTGATACTTGCTGCGACATGCTATATATATATACGGGTTTTTCGGATTATCTACAAAAATGTCATATTCAAACCTATTCCATTTCCAAACATTTGAAATGAAATTAGAAATCTTAATACATCTTGGTATGTATTTTATTTACGAAATGCTTCACAATTCTTCTGTAAAAACAATTATCAGAAATTAATATCATTAGAGCAACTTGTGTATAAGTAGGTTTTTACTTCATTCACAGAAATCTTTAAAATAATCTGTTCTCATATAAGGAAATATTTTTTAACATTTAGAAATCAACACTTTTGGGGAAGAGGTTGATACCACTCCAACTATATATATATAGTAGCCTTAAGAATAATATCGCTAATAAAACAGCACTTATTTACAATTTAAAATAATAAGCGATTAGGTACTATAAAATAAATAAAAATATTAATCGATTTACCTTCCTTTTAAAAATTTCAATGATTTTATTTCTGTCGTTGAGATCCAAACTTGAATCCTATTTTCTAGAAGGAGCATACGATTGCCTCCGATTCGATCGAACTATCTTATACTCTTTGAGATGTGATAATTTACGTCACCTCATTAGAGGGAGGAAGGTAAGTATTTAATTAACGTCGCACTGGGGCAACACAATTGGCTATTGGCGACGGTCCGGGATCATCCCCCGAAGGACAACACTACATAATTTTGAAATACGGTCAGATGACGAGGTCACACCTGAGCTGGCACCCCACTCTCCAAACTTCCACACCACGCCGACGTGAGGACAGTTGAGGCCACGACAGATTTAACGCCTTGTTAACAGATTAAAGAGCCTTGTTAACGACAGCCTTTGTACACGGCGGTCTTTGATTGGATTCGAATCGTCGCCAATAGCCCGTGTGTGGCTCCAATGCGATGTTAATTAAAATATCTATCTACCTTTGTAAAACTTGAAATACGCCTATTTTGCGTATGACCTTGGCTTACTCGAAATTCGAGGTACTCAATTTATAACCCTTTAAAGGTTTGGGGAAACATTCATTTTTCGTTCATTTTTACTGTTCTGTTCATAAATCGCTGCAGTGCCCGAATTGAGCCTTGTCTGGAAAGAGGTAACTAAGGCACTTGGTGGTGAGTTATACTCGCATGCACTGATATCGTACGGGTTGCATGGAGTACCTGGTTTCTTTAAATCGATACGCAAATGGGGACTAACTTTCTCGAAGATCTTGAAAGACTGTGACCCTTTGTGTTTCGCAAACGATTAATCTAGTTTGAATAGAAGTTTTCTGGGCTTACGAACCTGGCGACCCCTATCGAATTAGGTTGAAGCCATATTGGAGATGTTAATTTGAGAGAGAGTTAGATTGGCCATGTATAATGAACGAGCAAATCCCAATAAGGACCGGGAAGTGTGCTGTTGACAGTTATATCCCACCAAGTGTGAGATTGTAATGATTTTTGCTAGGTACTCATTACGTTCACTGAGATTTTGTCTACGCCCATCTATTTCCTACTCTACCAATAGACGAGACAAAATCATTTTTTGGTTGCAAAATACATTTCATTAAATCTCAGCTCATCATAAGCCATCCTATTTGCAATTCAACTTACTATTAGCAGGAATTCTGTTTGACTATAATTGCTAATATATAGATATACGCTTCACTACACCGACACACACCGTTGTCATGATCATTGACTTCAACAGCGACATCCATACTAAAATTTGAAGCTACATTTGCTCACTCTTGAGAAATCCGAATCGAATCTCCAATATTGAAGTACCATGAAGTACCATTACACCATTGGACGGTAGATTCAAACTCCCATTTATTACATACCCGCTGGTTGGTAGTGATGCAATATAAATGATTTAGCGTTACATTTTGCCAAAATAAGAGTCGAACGAGTGTTCTACTATCGCTATGTTGAGTTCAATGTCGTCGTATATAGCTTTCACTTTGGAGTACTTAATCTTTGACATATTTCCTGCCAAAGAAAATGTATTCAAAGATTTTGAAATACATTTCTTCAATTTAATTTTAATTTTTTAAAGATTGAAATATATTTCAATCTTTGGAAAAATAAATCAAATAAAAGCGAAGAGAGAAGTGGTTGGAGTACAACTCTTCTCCAATACATAACGAAACAAAAGTAGACAGTATCAAGTTCAAAGTACAAACCCAGTTGAAACCCAGGGTTGATGAATGGCGTTGAAAAGTTTTTCCATTGCTAGAACTCACACATTGCAAAAACAGATTCTGATGAGGTACTAAGTTGTTACACAATTCTGAAAAGCGGCGTAAAGACTTATATTCAAAATATTCATCATGTATATCGTAATTTAACTATAGGTTTCTAATTTCAACATTAATATGCTAAGAAAAGTTTAAAATCTAGATTGGAAAAACATAGTGATGTGAATAGCCGTTCTTAAAAAAATTGGCACCTCAAGTGAAAATGAAGAGGAGATGAATTGCTTTCAACATGCTGAGTTTAAAATTAGCAGACAGAAATACAGAGCTCATTATCGTCGAGATATATAAACAGCGGGGGAGCCTAAATGAGCTTTCTAATCATTTCCATTCCCATGGATCAATAATATTTGCATAGATCACGTGGAGAGAACGGGTGAATTTCAAATATTTGATGAATGACTGCTAGAATCAATCCCTCAAAAACGGTTGCGATTTTCCACCGGTTGCTTAAGCAAATTTTCAAGAGTAAGCCATTGTTGAGAGAAAGAATGCTGTGCAAAGAATTTTTCCATCTGTCCACCTAATGCTTTATTTCTAAAGATTGACAAAATCAACGAAGTATCCTACATATTATATAAAGCAATCACGCAGATGTGCACTGAAATGCTTTCTGAGTTATTCGAAAAGCATTCGTCGTTGCATCATAATACCATAAGTATTGCTTGCAGAAGATATAATGCGCTCGTTCAGACTGACATCAACTTGAGAAAACATGGAATGGAGAAATAAATTAACTGGAGCGACAGGTTCCTTTTCGGGTAATGCTGTTCCGTCCGATTTGGTTATTTTCACCTTTACATGAAGATAAGAATCAGCCAAGTCCACATATTCCTCTCCACTACCAGATATGTGAAATTCAACCGGAGATCCATCACGTATGTTCGATAAAGGGAAATATTCTACGAACTTTCCAAATTCAATGGCAGCCTGAGTTGCTGGAATAGTAAATAAATCCAATTCTGACTTAACACAAATGGGGGAGTCTTGATGAATGAGAGCAGCCATTTCTAAGAGAAAATATCGTGTGCTTTCACCTTCTTGGGTTTGCGAGTACTAATTCTGTTTTTGAGATGTTTCCGCTTTTTATTCCTTTTTCCAGAGCCAATCATAGTCTTCACTTTGGAAGCAACTTTATCTGTTAATATTTTTCCAGCTTCCTTGAAACGTCTCTGAGCTGCTCTCTTAAGGTCTTCGCCTTGAGATACGTCACTCACTAAATCTACTCCACTTTTCAAGACTTGCTTTCCTATTGCTTTCGCTCCCGATTTAAAAAGAGGCATTGCAGCTCGAAAAAATGAACGGAACAGTCCGCCCACTCCACCATATCCTGACTGGTATGCAGATCCACGGTAAAAATTAAGTCCATTTCCAGTTTGTTGTATATAATAATCCTCAAAGGATTTTTGGCAACATGTATATGGAACGTACATTATGGGAGATATTTTTGTCTAAAATGAAGTTTCACGTACGAGCGCCCACGTTCAAATGGTGTTAAATCTCCTCGGTGCGTCCTTATAACTATTTCTATAGTGTCAATTATTTTTCTGCTCACGGGCATATAATGAGGTCTATCGTATTGTACGCATATCACTTCACCGTCACTCCCGGTAACATTCACAATGCTAAGCAGAGGAGCAAATACATCTCCAACGATCTGAGACTCAACTATGTCAGTATAGAGAAGCAGAACGCGATAATGTGCACAGGGGTCTGCCACCAGCGTACTTTCAGCAACAGTTTCAACGTTAGGATGAACTGAGACTATTTCGACAGGGTTAAAGCCTAACATTTGGGATAAACCGTCATGTAAAATAACTCGAGCTTTCCCCTTAACCTTAATTTGCACTCGCTTAGTGACGGCATTAAATCGGAAGACAATCTTATCTTGGAATTCTTCGAGGGAAATACCTTTCAAAATATCCGGAACTGTTTCGTAAAATCCAGGTGGAACTCTGCGACCAATGACTTTACCATCCCCCAAATCAAAGCCAATCAAATTATTTTTATCATTCACATTATACCAAGTGTGTGGGTAGATGAACTGTGCTACAGCAACTTCCCATTCCCCTTGAAGTTCAAGAGGGGAAGGCAATCGCGTGATATAATGAGAGATTTTGTTTTCAGGGAAATAGGCCATAGAATTGTCACTTGGAAGTGTCAAGTACAAACTCATGTTGACAAATGTAATCTATCCGCTAATGTATTGGGTTTTTATAGAGTCGTTATATTCGAGACTTGAATCATTGGCTAAATTTATTGGGATAACCTTTAAACTTCACAAAGTACTCTAAACGCTTCTTTCTAGTTCTTTTCTGTATAATTTTCTCGATAGGATAAGCTTCTTTCAGTTTTACTTTTTGCAATTCTTGCAGATAAAATGTACCTAAGATAGGTTCACCCAACAAATCTTTGATTCGATACACTGAAGGACTTCTTTTAACACATTCACTCACAACAAATAGTTCTTCTGTGAAGTTCGTCTCGTATCCCTTCTCGAACGTAAGTTTCTTTTTTGAAATGCGAACAACGTCACCAACATTTAAATCACATTTGCAAGGAGGTGAGACTTTTCCATATAGAGTAAACCAAACATCTCTCTCATTTTCATAGTTCACAACTATGGGAGCTCTTTTTATGGAAGAATGATAAGTGTGATTATAACTTTGAACTAATTTTTGCAATACATTCAAATATCTGTATGTGTTTTGACTGGTAAAGTACTTCCACATTTTTGTTTTTAAAGTGCGGTTGAAGCGCTCAACAATCGAGGCTTTTGTGGCGTTGTAAGTCGTAAAATATTTCACATGGTTTTCCTTCAAAAACTTCTGGAAAATGACATTTTCAAACTCTGTCCCTTGGTCCGTCTGCAGAAACTTAGGCTTTCTTTGGGAAAATATTTTCTTAAAAGCTTCTAATATGTCCTTACCACGTTTCTGTTTCAAAGGGAGCACCCATGCAAATTTCGATAATATATCGATGCAACATAAGAGGTAGCGATATCCACTATTATGCTTGCTTAAATTTGAAAGGTCTACTAAGTCAGCCTGCCATTGCTGATCAATTGAATATACTATCACTTTATTGGTTGGAAATTTCTTGCGAATCGGTTTGTGTAGAGTGTACGCATCAACACTCTCTAGCCAATTTTTTATCTCTTTTCTGCTTACCTTTCTTTCTAATGCACGGTATAAAGCATCTACACCACCATAACTTGCTGCGTGTGATGGGTCTTGATATGTTTGATTCATTGCAACAGGAAAAATTGCTATTTGTAATCTGTAGTCTAAAGCGCATCATTTTTTCATAAGATATGCAGATGAATCTACTGTTTCATTTAAAAGTAGAATAAAATCGACAGCAAATTTTGTTTTTCCCGTAAATATATATATGAAGAAAAAGAGACAACATAGAATGATATATAAAACCACTGTCCAAACTAGTTCTTCTCTAGGTGGAGACATAATCGCAAATGATGATTCATTAAAAACAGCTCCCTTTTATAAGTGCACATGAAGGTACTCTATCTTAATTGTAGCGTCAATCACTAGGTATTCCAGGCTGAACGGTTAGAATCACATGCAAATCGGTTGGCCTCAATTACTTATGTTCCGAGTTCCAACGTTAGAGTATTAAGATAATCCCTTCGTCACTATTTCATAGCTAAAACCCCTATAGAAAGTTCCAGTTCGGGCATGTCATATGTGATTCATTGGGCGATGTAGTTCTAGCATGTCATTCCATTTGCTTTATTCACAATCAGAAAAACAACACACTCCCTTAAGATGTAAACTTTCTTCACGAGCTAGTATTCTATATGTATTATACTAAGTAGGTGATCGTGGTCGAACGGTTAAAGTGCTTGTGTAAAACGGGCGGCCGCGATTACCTTTTGCTGAGTTCGAATCCACCCTCATAGTATTGTTTTCATTAAAAAATTCTCAAGTTAAGTCTAAAGTATCACGCTAAAAGTCTACAGCTAGAAAATAAAATAAATCTCTTAAAACTATTTGTTACTTCTTCAGCCTAAAATTTGAGAAAACCGCGTAAATCTATTTTATTTTATATATCATACTACACTGCTGGCCACCGTAAATGCAACACCCTGAAGGAAGCATGCAAATAATATGAAATTTACAACATGCATTAGCGGAGGTGAGATATGCAAATGATTAGAATTTCAGCGCAGACGCACATCACGCGCGCCTGTGGCGCCACTTCAAAGCGCTATTTAAGGCTTGGAGATTTCGACGATTTCAAGTACGGCAATTGTGTTTTTCTTGTGGTTTTTTCAAAAAAACGATCAATTATGCCTTGTAGAAAACAGCGATCATCTTTTGATCAAGTATCCGAGTTCGACAGAGGAAGGATAGTGGCCTACCGAGATTGTGGATTATCTTTCAGGGAAATCGGTAGTCGTGTTGGACGAAACCAAACAACTGTAATGCGGATATGTGATCGTTGGATGCAAGAAAGTACGACGGACCGACGTGTTCGATCGCATCCACCTCAGTGCACCACTTCACGTGATGATAGGCATATTGTGCGTATGGCAGTGACGGATCGCTCAGCCACATCACGAACCATAGCACAGCACATTCAGTCTGTACCGCATCATTCAGTGTCTGCGCGTATCATTCGACGCCATTTACAGCAGAGTGGTCTGTCCGCAAGACGTCCATTGCTTCGTCAGCCCTTGACGCAGAACCACAGACGTTTCCGCCGCCAATGGTGCGATGAAAGAAGGATGTGGACGGCAGAATGGAATGAAATTGTCTTTACTGACGAGTCACGCTTCTGTCTGCAACACCACGATGGTCGGATTCGAGTCTGGAGACACCGTGGAGAGAGGATGCTGAACAGCTGCGTTATGCACCGCCACACTGGTCCTGCACCGGGTATTATGGTATGGGGCGATATTGGATATCACTCTCGCACTCCTCTAGTACGCATTGCCGGTACTTTAAACAGCCAGCGCTACATCTCCGAGGTGTTGGAGCCAGTTGTCCTTCCTTACCTTCAGGGCTTGCCCACAGCCATATTTCAACAGGATAATGCGCGACCACACGTGGCACGCATTGTCCAAGGGTACTTCGTCAATCGCCAGATTGAATTGCTTCCCTGGCCAGCTCGCTCTCCGGATCTTTCGCCGATAGAAAACATGTGGTCCATGGTTGCTCAACGATTGACCCAGAATACATCCCCAGCTGCCACACCAGATCAACTTTGGCAACGTGTGGAAGCTGCTTGGTCTGCTGTACCCCAAGAACACATCCAAAGTCTCTTTGAATCAATGCCGAGGCGAGTGGCAGCGGTGATCTCCAACAATGGCGGCTACTCTGGCTACTGATTTTGGCAGGAACCACACTTCACAGAAGTCTATAAATTTAATCATTTGATACTCGGTCAACATGTTATCTACAAAATAAATTTTGTTGTGATATCTCTTGTCTTTCTTGGTGTTGCAATTTGGGTGGCCAGCAGTGTATTTTCACTAAAGTACGTTTACTTGTTCAACCCCTCACTAGATGGCGTCACCAATTATTTTGTAAAATCATTTATTAAAACCCCATGCAATTATTCAAACCATTTTCTAAAAATAGAACATTCCTAGTATCTAGAAAAAATACAAGTCCGAGAGAGAGAGAGAGCAAACACTACATTAATTCACCATCTTAAGGTAACTCTCTTACAGCCTAACGGATAGCGCGCTTGACTTCGGTTCCTATGGACCCGGGTTCGAATCCAAGAAACTCCTTTTTAATTAAAAATAATAGGGTTTCGAATTTCTCCACCAGATGGCGCCAGTAGTCACATTTATCACCATGGCAACATATCAATAACATGACGTCATCTTGTTCCTCCACCCACAAACGACGCCATCTTGAAACAACTCAACGCCTGCACGAAGTCGATGACAAAAAAAATTCCAAGTCCAAAATGTAAACAAACAATACGTCACGTTATTCAGACACGCCCACTTCCTGTCACGTGGTGTGACGACACTTGGCTCCGGTCACGTGGTATGACGTCATCCCCGGAACAGTCTTATCACCCCTGCCCAAATCTCACCTTCCCAATCTCTCCCTGCCCTTCCTGCCCTTATGCGCCAGAACTCTCATTTTCTATCTACTACCATTACGTACTACAGATAGTGTACTCTATTGTCACAAGTCTAATAATAAAGCTCAGATTTCATAGTGCTGCGTTTAAAGTATAGGTAAGTGAGGGGGAGATAGCGCACTTTCAAGAACATCGTCAACTGTGAATCCAGAAAGCAAAATATCCGAAATTTTCCCCCTTCAATTCAAAAGTACATTATTGTATTATCAAAATATGTAAGCGGTATTTGTTAAAAATTAGAATAACAGTTCAAAAAATACTTGCAAAAGACATGTCACTACGCCATCTCTACTTTCAGGTTGGAGATGGCGCACTTGAGAACTCATTCTATGAATAAATAATATAAATTGGATTGAAATTATGAATCAATAAAGTTATTTTTGTCATTTAATACTTTTATTATATATGTATTCCACAATCAGAACAACTATATTCCTTTAAAGTGCAACTTTCATGTAGACACAATTTACACATTCAATGCAATCACAGGTTTTTTTAATTCTCAAAGTGATTTCGACGAGATATATCGTCCATCAACATCTGACAATTTTGCTAATGACGAGATACCTCACCATCAAGATATTGCCAATTTTTTATGACGAGATCACACACACACAAGATCCGGGCAGTTTTCTTCTAATAACGAGATATCTCGTCCATCAAGATCTGATCAGTTTTCTTCTAATGATGAGATATATTGTCGAGATGATCACCAGGAGGGTTAATAAAACTAATCTTCACAACATTCTGCGCATCTGTTAGAGTTATCTATACATGAATTTTTGTAGGCTCTTGGTTTATCTATATATTATCATTATTGTTGTTATCTTCAATTATAGATCTGGAGTGAATGAACATTTAATATCCAAGCTCTACAAAACGGAATGCAAATTTCCTAAATGTCTTCTAATTTAGATCAAATCCTAATTTTGAAGATGTTTTTGCATAATCTAGATATTGATTTGCATTCTATCTCAGGAATCTTCATAAAAAAATTAAAGGAGTTTGATTATGCACTCATATCACCCGCTACTGAAGCCCATTTGTGAGATAAGAGAAAAAGTGAGCACTGAATTGTCTTACCACTTAGTCCCAAAGAACCCTTGGCAAGATGTCCGATTTCTTTTTTCGCCAACATTTTACTTGTCTACTTGTGCTGTGCTTCACGATACCGATTTCTCCTGAATGTTGCAAATAGTTTGTGCCTAAAGCTTCACGGCCACGCGTAGCCCTAGGTAACTCAGAATATTTCCAAGAACTAACTCGTGGCACGATTAAATCAAGTGTAACAAAGTAGGAAATTAAATTATTTAGTAAGTTCAAAACATGTTTGCAGCTGTATAGCAAAACGTTGCGAAGATAATTAATCTCGTACAATCGAGTGAATCGAAACAATCGAATTGAATAGAAGTGTTCCATTTTTCTACGTAACATGAAACAAATATCATTGTCATTCACCCTGTCAATAGGAGCGTCATCTCTCCCAAATATCAGGAAGAGACGAACTCAGCCTTTCAATAACAGAAATGACAATAGGATCGAAATCAGTTTTTTTCCAAACATACCTATACTTATTCCTCAACAGTAACGATGTGGAAGGTTGGAAAGTGGGATGCTAGCTCAGGTGTTACTCTAGTGCGACGTTGATTAAAACACACACACACACACACATATGTATTTTAATCAACGTCGCACTAGAGTAACACAACGGGCTATTGATGACGTTCCGGGATCAATCCCCAAGGGAAAGATCGAGGACGACACCACGTACTTTTGAACCACGGTCAGATGACGAGGTAACACCATAATTAAATCACGATTTTAGCACTTTTCGATTGAACTAACTGCAGCAATTATTTAAAACTCGATCATAAAACATAAAAGTGGAATCGTAAATTAAAAGGGAAAATCTGATTATGTATATATACCGCATGGTACTATGCTAGAGTGGTTTTATTTATTCTCGTAATTTGTTTAATCTTAAAACAATCTTGATATTAGCATTGAGCATCTAAGCAACGGAAGAAAGGAAAGGCCGTAATTCATTCTAGTTTCTGCGCATGCCTAGTGGGTTGGGTGGAGGCGGATAACTATCGTGTCAAGAATGTAAAAGACGCGTACTAACGGATATGTGTGCCGTCCGTAATCAAAGTAGGATTGGGTTTAATTGAGGCTCTACGTTTTGATGTCAACGATTTAATTGTGCCCTTAAAAGGGGAAGGATCAAAAGTAATATATGCCGCCTTGAAAAGGGAATCTCTTTGGGTTGAAGAAAGAATGTAATTCTTCTCTTGCTTTTCGAAGACTACTGAATTAGCAAGGCGCTGTCTAGAGTAAAGCTGATGCGCGTTCCAGACATTAATTTATTATATTAACAATCATCCTATATTTGTGATTGCTTTCTTGTACTTGCTTGGCAGTACTTGCAAAAAAATTAAACTAATTGTTACCGTTAAAGCTCGAAAGCCGTTAATGTGTAATAACCTAGGTAATCTGCAGATTAGCTGATTTGTTCCGTTAAAGTGCGGAATCATCTAAAAAATAAGTGTTTTCCGCACTTACCTAGGTAATGTTCACATTAACGGCTTTCGAATCGTTAAAGTGCAAAAGTTTGTTTCTCTAATTTCCTTTCCCTCCTTCCTTCCCTTTCTCAAATTCATTTCCTTAATTGTAATAATACTTTTAAACCGTTTAATTGATTCTTTGTATTATACTTTGTTCATTGATTGATATTATCAACTATTCTGTTGATTGATTCTATCAACTTGATTCTTTAGATATCGAAAAATAAATAAATAACATTACGTTTCAACAATTGTCAGTATATTTTATTTGCATCTACTGATTATTATATGAAAATACTTATAACTTTATGGGATAAAAATGTAGCGTGTTTTTCAATTTGTAGTACTTAGTATTACTGAGTTGTTTGAGTATTAATTTAAGCGTACAAAAACGTTACTGTTCAAGCAAAGATCTTATTTTCACTTTAACGAGTGCCTAGTAGGTAATGTGTAGATTATCTAGGTGATCAGCAGATTACCTAGGTAATTTGAGAAATGAAACAATTTCCCGCACTTTAACGGATCGGCGTAGTTAATCTGCACATTACCTAGGTAATCTACAGATTACCTGATTTCCGTACATAATCACTGTTGAAGACAAATAACACTAGTCAGTTAACCCTACTGATGGTTTATCGTCGCATTGAAAACTGCCCTATTGTGGCCACCAGTTCTGGTCAAGGGACAATTTGTTTCCCTACTTGGATCTTAATTCCCTTGGAGTAATAAGGCAGTTTTTTCTCGATGAGGTATCTCGTTCTTACTAAAACTGACTAGATCTTGGATGAAATATCTCGTCCAAACACTTGAAGGGTCAACAAGTAGCTGGAGATATAATTTTCACATTACTATTCCAACATTCATGTAACTTTGTGGATTGTGTAATTTATTAGCAGAATTGATATTTGATGATGAAAGAAAGCCTACAAAGCTTGCTAATTTGTAGAAAATAAAACGTTTTAGATTTACCTTCACTATTCAATTTCATTTAGAAACTAAAAAGGATTCATTTTATGTAAGACTAGCAGAATCACCCGACCTAACCCTGGTTGAATTGGTTAACTGTAGATTGAAAGTGACCAGAATAATCAATTTTCTATTTCGCAAAAGAATACCAACATCATTTAAGTGTCAGGAAAATCATTTTTAACACCTTTTCGACATTTTTATAACTTCTAACCTGTTCTAATTCTATTCTATTCTAATTAATATTCTAATGGTAACCGATTACCGTTTTCCAAGAAAAGGTAGGTCGAAATGACAGCTTTTTTTAAGTATAACTTCTTTTCTACAAACTTTTAAAAGTTGTTTAAATATAGCTTAAACTCGTAAAGTAGGTAACATTGACCTTCTGTCACTGCAACAAAGAATTTTGAACACTTCAAAAGAACTAGCTCGGATTTTTTCAACATTAATATTCTTTCAATATCGGTCAAGTTCTATTCAAAATGTTCTTTATTTTAACTTGCATGATTTCAAATCGAATCCTTTGTGTTTGCTGCGTGTGTGATGAATAGGAATTACAATTTATTCAAAAAATATTTATTAAATTTACAACCACAGAAATCTGAAGGAAATAAAGCTAAAGAGTAAAATAGGCGGAAAAACAAAGTTGTTCTAAAGGTATTAATTCATGATTGTCTTCTATCCAGCGATCCCGCCACATCTTACAAATATAAATAAAAAATTTAAAAATGCTAAATTAAACGCGAGCGGAAAACGCCCTACACTTTAAAGCACATTTTTCAATTCAGATTTCGTTCTGAAAGGAAACATACCTGCTTAGAATGACAATAATTGTATTAGTTGCCTTTTGAATGGAGATTTCAATAAAAACAAGTAATTTTATTTAAAACATGGAAAATAAATGCAAGTTTTAAAGGGTTTAATCATTTTGTAAAGGAAACCTGTGTCAAAATTTTAAAATACTTTGAATAAATTCGATTAGTACTTGGTTCAAAAGGTTTTGTGCTGTATGTTTTACTTCATTGCATGAAAAGGAATTCTACGACCACTTGAGTTAAACCAAGAACGTTTGAGGAGAGTTAATCGAAATGTAGACACGGCGACCAGGAAATGAACACTCGTCTTTAGTAATATTAAATACAAAATAATTAATTTCTACTTTGGTCTAGGGCAAAATTGAATGTTTTATTATCTTTATATCATCCGTCCCAAATATTCGGAAATTTATACTTTGAAACGAAAAATAAGTGAAATATAAGAATTTAAATTTCGTAAAAATAATTTTTTTTGAAAAATAATTGCTTTTTCAGCAGTATTGGGAAAACAATCCAAGTAATCGCAATACTCAATATACATTCCAGTCTCTCCACTCCAAAACTAGCAGCGAGTTCGAATCCAACCAAAGACCGTCGTGTACGAGGGGGCTGTGCACGTTAAATCTCGTGGCCTCAAATGTCCTCACGTTGGCGTGAAGTTTGGAGAGTGGGGTGCCAGCTTAGGTATCACATAGTCATCTGACCTGGTTCAAAATTACCTGGTGTTGTCCTTGATCTTTCCCTTCGGGTTTGATACCGGATCTTCGCCAATAACCCGTTGCGTTGCTCCAGTGGGACGTTAATATAATACCTACCTACCAAAACTACCAAATTACGGTTGATTTAAGTGTAGTTACACAGATATTTAACATGAAACTTTCCTAAATATGTAAGCACAAATGAAATTCAAATAATGTATTCAACTATACTAAAGTATGTTTTACAAAATACGTAATATTTTATTAAAATATATTGAATAAAATTTATTTGATGCTTGCAGAAAAACATAAAACGGGATGACGGACAAATTCAGTCACAAAATGAAGGTAGGTATTTTAATTAGCGTCACACTGGAGCAACACAACGGGCTATTGACGACGGTCCGGAATCAATCCCGAAGGGAAAGATCGAGGACAATAACCCGTAATTTTGAACCACTGTCAGATGACGGGGCAACACCTGAGCTGGCACCCTACTCTCCAAACTTCCACACCACACCAACGTGAGGACATTTGAGGCCACGATAGATTTAACGTGCACCAGCCCCCTTTGTACACGACGGTTTTGTCTTTGGTTGGATTCCGTTACTCTTCCAACCGGGCCACCGCGGCCCTTTACTGTAGGACCCAAAACGGATAAATATCTTGAACTCGGTTGAAAATATTCAATGTATAAACAAGCACTCCATTCTTATTTATGGAGTTGAATTATAAATGATAAGAGCACTTTTCTCTGGGGTTCTCTAATTTCAAACTGTCTAGAAATTAGTCATTTCTGAAAAAATATTTACTTAAAAAGCAAGTGAGCATTTGTGATTGAATTACTGTTTAATTTTCTTAGCATATTAGAGATAGATTTGTAAAAAAGATCTAGAAAGTTAATCTAGCTTTAAAGGGAAACTTTTTGCGACATAAGTGATATTCTACGATTCAGATTTTTCTTTGTATGTACTTTTATGAGCGCTGTCGTCCTTTTAGACCATTAGAGTTAATTTTTCATGGAGCGTGTGAAAACGACGCCAAAATTACAGAAAATTAAGCGAATGGTGCAAACGCGGTAAACAAAATCCATTAAAATAGTTGAAAAATCCGCGTTTCTAAAAGGAACCACTTTAGAGAACTGATTTGATTTAGCGTCAGCTACCCCAACGGCGGCGGTTCGCGCGAGCGATCCCTTCGGAAAACGAGAATTAGCTTAGCTCCTTCGGAATTAATTAAACCGAAATCGTATTTCGTTAAAAGGGAGAAATTATTGAGTGCGGATCATTTTTTCCCTCCGCGGAGGTAAAGCATTTATTATTCCAACCTTCGCCATCCGAAAGTGAAGCGACGCTATGATTCGGGAACAATGCTCACCTCGAAAGGATGCATTGTCAATTGTCTAATCAATTTTACACTCAGTCATGGACAGTAAAACCCCTAAAAATTCGCCAAAGGAAGTCGATACCATCATCCAAATGTGCCATCGTTGCCCCCAGGGGCGCTCTCTTCAACGGATTTTTTTTCTCTGCCTTTTACTTCGCAATCTCCGATTGGTGCAGCGCCTAGCCTGAAGGCATGTTTGGAAGCCAAGGCCGCCTTCTCGAGAACAGCCCCGAGGCAAGGCGCCTCCATCGATCCACAGCATGCATACATCGCTCACCCACGTTTTTTCCCTCCCCGCCAACCTTTTACCAAATTTTTCACTGGGTTCTGCACAGATGGTCCCACTCAAATCCCTCACAAGCGACCCTTGACTGGGGCGAGGAGGAATACCTGGGAGTAAAGGGGTAGAAGCGGACGGAATAGCAACTAGGGAGGGTCTTTAATCAAGGTTTTCTGAAGAGGAAATTCTGGGGTCACATTGTCGCTGGGACTTTCGACAATGTATTTTTAAAACTTTGGGTTGGAAATATGAAACTGATAGTACTTTCCTCTGAAGCGACCCTTTTCTGGCACGAGGAGCCATATCTGGGATTAAAAGGGTTAGAAGGACGGAATAGCATCTCGAGTGGGTGTTTAATCAAGGTTTTCTGAAGAGGAGTTCTGGGGTGACAATGTGTTTCTTAAAAAGTGGGTTTGAAATTCGAAACTGATATTTGTTCCCTCTGAAGCGACCCTTTTATAGGACAAGACATATCTGGGATTAGAAGGGGTAGAAGCGCGGATGAAATAAGATCTCGGGTGGGTCTTTAATCAAGGTTTCCCGAAGAGGAAATTCTGGGGTCACATTGTCGCTGGGTCTTTCGACAATGTATTTCTAAAACTTGGGGTTGGAAATCTGAAACTGATAATACTTTCCTCTGAAGCGACCCTTTTCTAGCACGAGGAGACATATCTGGGATTAAAAGGGTTAGAAGGACGGAATAGCATCTCGAGTGGGTCTTTAATCAAGGTTTTCTGAAGAGGAAGTTCTGGGGTGACATTGTCGCTGGGTCTTTCAACAATGTGTTTCTTAAAAAGTGGGTTTGAAATTCGAAACTGATATTTGTTTCCTTTGCAGCGACCTTTTCATAGGACAAGACATATCTGGGATTAGAAGGGGTAGAAGCGCGGATGAAATAAGATCTCGGGTGGGTCTTTAATCAAGGTTTCCCGAAGAGGAAATTCTGGGGTCACATTGTCGCTGGGTCTTTCGACAATGTATTTCTAAAACTTGGGGTTGGAAATCTGAAACTGATAATACTTTCCTCTGAAGCGACCCTTTTCTAGCACGAGGAGACATATCTGGGATTAAAAGGGTTAGAAGGACGGAATAGCATCTCGAGTGGGTGTTTAATCAAGGTTTTCTGAAGAGGAGTTCTGGGGTGACAATGTGTTTCTTAAAAAGTGGGTTTGAAATTCGAAACTGATATTTGTTCCCTCTGAAGCGACCCTTTTATAGGACAAGACATATCTGGGATTAGAAGGGGTAGAAGCGCGGATGAAATAAGATCTCGGGTGGGTCTTTAATCAAGGTTTCCCGAAGAGGAAATTCTGGGGTCACATTGTCGCTGGGTCTTTCGACAATGTATTTCTAAAACTTGGGGTTGGAAATCTGAAACTGATAATACTTTCCTCTGAAGCGACCCTTTTCTAGCACGAGGAGACATATCTGGGATTAAAAGGGTTAGAAGGACGGAATAGCATCTCGAGTGGGTCTTTAATCAAGGTTTTCTGAAGAGGAAGTTCTGGGGTGACATTGTCGCTGGGTCTTTCAACAATGTGTTTCTTAAAAAGTGGGTTTGAAATTCGAAACTGATATTTGTTTCCTTTGCAGCGACCTTTTCATAGGACAAGACATATCTGGGATTAGAAGGGGTAGAAGCGCGGATGAAATAAGATCTCGGGTGGGTCTTTAATCAAGGTTTCCCGAAGAGGAAATTCTGGGGTCACATTGTCGCTGGGTCTTTCGACAATGTATTTCTAAAACTTGGGGTTGGAAATCTGAAACTGATAATACTTTCCTCTGAAGCGACCCTTTTCTAGCACGAGGAGACATATCTGGGATTAAAAGGGTTAGAAGGACGGAATAGCATCTCGAGTGGGTGTTTAATCAAGGTTTTCTGAAGAGGAGTTCTGGGGTGACAATGTGTTTCTTAAAAAGTGGGTTTGAAATTCGAAACTGATATTTGTTCCCTCTGAAGCGACCCTTTTATAGGACAAGACATATCTGGGATTAGAAGGGGTAGAAGCGCGGATGAAATAAGATCTCGGGTGGGTCTTTAATCAAGGTTTCCCGAAGAGGAAATTCTGGGGTCACATTGTCGCTGGGTCTTTCGACAATGTATTTCTAAAACTTGGGGTTGGAAATCTGAAACTGATAATACTTTCCTCTGAAGCGACCCTTTTCTAGCACGAGGAGACATATCTGGGATTAAAAGGGTTAGAAGGACGGAATAGCATCTCGAGTGGGTCTTTAATCAAGGTTTTCTGAAGAGGAAGTTCTGGGGTGACATTGTCGCTGGGTCTTTCAACAATGTGTTTCTTAAAAAGTGGGTTTGAAATTCGAAACTGATATTTGTTTCCTTTGCAGCGACCTTTTCATAGGACAAGACATATCTGGGATTAGAAGGGGTAGAAGCGCGGATGAAATAAGATCTCGGGTGGGTCTTTAATCAAGGTTTCCCGAAGAGGAAATTCTGGGGTCACATTGTCGCTGGGTCTTTCGACAATGTATTTCTAAAACTTGGGGTTGGAAATCTGAAACTGATAATACTTTCCTCTGAAGCGACCCTTTTCTAGCACGAGGAGACATATCTGGGATTAAAAGGGTTAGAAGGACGGAATAGCATCTCGAGTGGGTGTTTAATCAAGGTTTTCTGAAGAGGAGTTCTGGGGTGACAATGTGTTTCTTAAAAAGTGGGTTTGAAATTCGAAACTGATATTTGTTCCCTCTGAAGCGACCCTTTTATAGGACAAGACATATCTGGGATTAGAAGGGGTAGAAGCGCGGATGAAATAAGATCTCGGGTGGGTCTTTAATCAAGGTTTCCCGAAGAGGAAATTCTGGGGTCACATTGTCGCTGGGTCTTTCGACAATGTATTTCTAAAACTTGGGGTTGGAAATCTGAAACTGATAATACTTTCCTCTGAAGCGACCCTTTTCTAGCACGAGGAGACATATCTGGGATTAAAAGGGTTAGAAGGACGGAATAGCATCTCGAGTGGGTCTTTAATCAAGGTTTTCTGAAGAGGAAGTTCTGGGGTGACATTGTCGCTGGGTCTTTCAACAATGTGTTTCTTAAAAAGTGGGTTTGAAATATGAAATAATATCTGTGTCTCTCAAATCCCCTGAAGCTAGTCTTTTCTGGGAAGAGGAGAAATTTCCGGGATTAAAAGAGAGAAGTGGACGAAATAGGATCTCGTGTGATTAAGGTTTTCTGAAAATTAAAATTTGGGGTGATATTTTCACTGGGTGTTTCGACAGTATTTTGCTGGCTGTGAATCAAGAATATCAACATAGAATATGTAACGAGCCTTTGTCATGAGAATATCCCTAACCCTCTGAGCATGAGGAGATTCTCGAGAATTGCACTATTACTTTTACCCTACAACACGCGTAATGACTACATATCACCATCTGTTGGTTGAAAAACTCCTTGGTAGGATTCTTTTGGACAAAACGTCAGAAACTTAATAGATGTCATGCGGCGTAGGTAGGTAGTTAATTAACGTCGCACTGGAAAAACACAACTTGCTATTGGCAACGGTCCGGGATCAATCTCGAAGGGAAAGATCAAGGACAGCGTCTCGTAATTTTGAATCACGGTGAGATGACGAGAACACCTGAGCTGGCACCCCACTCAAGAAATTTCCACACCACACCAACGTGAGGACATTTGACAGATTTAGCATGCACTAGTCCCGTACACGTCGGCTACCGCGGACCCATGTCATACAGGGAAAACTACATGTTCTATGGTAGAATAATGCTTTCAGGACCCCCAGAGATTTTTTGACAAGGACGTAAATTCTACAGTTTCAGATAAAAATATCACCAAGAAAATTTCAAAAAAGTATATTTTCTATTTAAGGAAGTTGTCTCTTACGTAAATATATTCTTACAGCCTTAATATATATCAAATTGTTAGCCATTTCCACGAAAACCCATTTTTAATGGGCCCCTGTAGCCCAGTTGGAAGAGCAAGGGATTAGCAACCGGAGGGTTGCGAGTTCGAAACTAGGTCCAACCAAAGAACGTCGTGTACAAAGGGAGCTGGTGCACATTAATTCTGTCGTTGCCTCAAATGTCCTCACGTTGGCGTGGTGTGGAATCCAGCTCAGGTGCTGACCTCGTCATCTGACCGTGGTTCGAAATTACGAGGCGTTGTCCTTTTATCTTTCCCTTCGGGACGGGTCCCGGACAGTCTCCAATAGACTTGTGTTGGTCCAGTGCGACGTTAATTAACTAACTACCTAACTCCCATTTTAATTTCTAGCATAAACTTTCGCAAGAATTTGTAAAGTAGTCAGTTACTATCCACCTCAGTTTATACGATCATTTTTCATCAAGTAAAAATCGTAATAGAGCTGTGATAAAGACAATGAAAATGTGAGATGTCAAAGGTAGAACTCGTTTTTGAGAATTCCACGAGGTGTTCATTTTGAAGACAATATTAGATAAACGTTTTCGTGGCTTTCAAAGAAAAAAATTCCCAGCTTAACATTTCATTTGAATTTGCAGTAGATACATTTAGGTAGGTAAGTATTTTAATTAACGTCACACTGGAACACACACACACAGCAAAAGGGGCTATTGGTGATGGACCGGGATCTATCCCGAAGGAAAGATCCGAAGACACACACACACACAACACCATGTAATTTTTAAACACGTTCAGATGACGAGGCAACACCTGGGGCGGCACTTCACTCTCCAAACTTCCACACCACGACATTTGAGGCCACGAGAGATTCAACGTGCAACAGCCCCCTTTATAAACGACGGTGCTTGGTTGGATTCGAACTCGCAACCCTCAGGCTGCTAACCCGTTACTCTTCCAACAGGGCCACCGCGGCCCAGATACATTTAGAATTATAGATGCTTATAATTTAAATACTTTGATTTAACGAATATTTCACGAGATCTTTCGACTTTGTGAGTGGTATGTAATATCAATTGAATCTAGATAACCGAGATAATCTAAAGCATTGCAGAGAAATTCAAGTAACATTTTTCTTTAAATTCAATTTTTGAGGTTTTTCTTGGTTTCATAAAAATGGCAGTTCGGCGGCAGTTGACTTTTTAATGCCTCTCACAGCTTGAGACTGTCAACAGGCTCTGGGTTTGAATCCCAGTCACTACATGAACACTCGTAGAGAATGGCATGGCTATTTGTCGCCTAATTGGTAAAGGGGTCATAGCGTTTGTCTGCCACCTAGTAGGTCCGGGTTCGAATCCCGATTTGTATATACATGGATGGTTGATGATTGTCCCTGCTAAGATCAACGGCCGTTGCCTACTGGGTGCTCCTTACGAATACCCCTTGTAAGGCCGAATAGGCCGGGAGTCGGGCATTTGAAAATAAAATGTTCGGAATCCATTTTAAGCCATAGGTCCCTGTCTAGTCAGCCCTCGTGTGGCAAAAATGATCGCAGAGCGACAAACCAAACTCAGTATGAGAACCGTCTTCATTAGTATTTTATTATAATTTTTAATTGGTAGGTAAGTATTTCAATTAACGTCGTACTGAAGCAATACAACGGGCTATTGGCGACGATCAATCCCGAAGGACAGCACCTCGTAATTTTGTACCATGGTCAGATGACGAGGTCACACCTGAGCAGGCACCCACTCTCCAAACTGCCACACCACACCAACCTGATGACATTTGAGGCCACGACATATTTAACGTGCCCCTTTGTACACGACGGTCTTTTGGTTGGATTCGAACTCGCAACCTCGGGTTTCTAATCTGTTACTCTTCCAAACGGGTAACCGTGGCCCTAATTTTTAATTGATTTAATTTTTAGTGAACTTTTGTATAAAAAATACTAAGAAAGAAATGAATTGAATACATCTCATCTAAACTGAATATGAAACACTGCGACAGATAAATCCATTTGAAGTCAATTTTTTTAACAGCTTAAATGCTTTAGCGACATAAAAGTAAGAATTTTCCATATTATTATTCCCTTCATAAACATTTAGTTTTAATGAATTCATGATTTAGAAAGTAAATGGTTTTATATGCATCGCTTTTATGGCGGAAAATGAATGCTCTGGTTAAATAAAATAGAAAATAACATTCAAAAATAATCTTCAAATATTCGGGAAGTGGATCTAATTTTGAATTTATATTAAGATGATTTTTGGATGGTTATTTATTATATTTTAAGAGGGTTTTTTATGGCGCAAATGTCAAGATTTGGCCAAACTGCTCCAAACATTTTATATTAAGAGATTCCAATTATTTATACAGAAGCGAAACCTTTTTAAATTAAATCAACTGAGCATTTTTACTGGAAGCAATGGCTTAGGGATTAAAATAAATATAAGCACTCCTTTTTAAGAGTCTAGACATTAAATTACCTAGAGGTAGCATAATTGGAAAGTCTTCTAATTTAATTGATACAGTTTTTATTATGAGTTATAACTTTTCTTTAATTGTGTCTACAGAAACATAATTTTTCTTTAATTTTATCTGCAGAAACATTATTTATTAGCAGGTCGTTAAAACTTTCCTATGCAATGCCTATTTCATGGAGGATATGAATAAATTTCTGTTAAAACAATTTTATCTAAAGTCTTAAGTGATAGTGGAATGTATAATTAATGTCTTTCTTTGATGCTTCTTTTATTTTACAATCCCTACTTTTTAAGGATACATTATAATACACTAAGGTTTTGTAAGGGAAGAACTCTTAGAAAGCTACCTCGCTGACCTGATAGCAGAGTGGTTAGCGCTATGGGTATAAGATATAAGCAGACTGAGCATTGCTATTGAGAGAGCTTCAAAAAGTGACCAAAATGTTGACTAGTAGTGACTGCTCTGTGAAAAACTGATGAAAGTAGTCTAAGGGTCACGTTACTACTAGTTTCGGTCACATGATTCTGGGCACATAAAAAGGTTACCATTGCTTACTCTACTTTTATACTTCCTGTTTAGCGTTCGCCTTTTGTTCAGGAGGCGTTGTGTTCCGATCAGTCATAACTCCGATGTTTGCAATGGTTCGCAATCCACTTCAAGTCGTAGGTCCCGGTCCAGTTAGCTCCTGTGAAGCCAAAAGGGACCGTAAAGCGACAAACCATACCAATTTCAAAAGCTGTTCAAAATACACTTAACCCTCCAAGTGGTTTCGAGGGGGTAACTCGTCCATCAAGATCGACCAATTTTGCTATTGACGAGATATCTCGTCCATCAAGATCTGGACAGTTTTGCTAATGACGAGACAACCACCCGGAGGGTTCATATCTGAAGGTTAGCAGAATTTATAGGTGTATTTTTATGACTATTCCTTTAATAAATGAAAATATTTTAGACTGAATTTATTTGGCTTATTTCGGAGCCGTGGTAGCCCGGTTGGAAGAGTAACGGATTAGCAATCGGACGTTTGCGAGTTCGAAACTCGGTCCAGACAAAGACCGTTTTTTTACTACGTCAGGAAAAGTCCAGGGACCATAATTTTCTACGGGCAGCCCAGTTCAAATTGGCCCGGCTGAAAAGGTCGTCAACTAAGATGTCATCCTCAGATAAAAAGTGGAAGATAAAAGATGCTTAAAATCCATAAAGCTCCCCGTCGAACAAAAGTTGCAGTCAGGAGAAGCATGCGCACCAATACGGTGTAAGCGTCATCTTAAAAAATCGTATCATCTATTTCATTATCATTTCATCTCTTTCTTATCAATTGAGCCTAAGGAAAGTTATAAACCTATATTGTCCAAAATCTCTTTCAGGAATTAGCAATCGGCACTGTTAAACACCTCTCCATCATCCTTGTCCTAGTTAGAATCCTTGAAACGTCTATCCGGCGTCTTCACTACTCAAATACTGAAGCATACCGTCAAGTCTGACCTCTTCTTCAACTCTGATCCTATATTTTTCATTTTGTTTTCCCGATGTGGGAAAGGATATCGTTTTTACCAATCGGATTCCTATAACAATCTAAACTGTTTTTATTTTCTGTCTCGTCAAAAGTGACCCAAGAGCGGGAGTTTCCCTTTTTCAGACGCCCCTTGAGACAAGATTTATATCTATACTTATCAAAGTATGGATGTTTCTTATTCAACATTGCAGAGTTTACACAACTTTTATCTATCTATCCACTCTTGCAAATCACAATACGTCGTCCTCTTTCATTTTTCTACGGTATGCAGTGCTTTAACTGGTGCTTGGAATCTTCTATTGTTATTAATGCAACCGGGGTGAATACGGTATGTTATCTTTTAGTTTTATGACAGGGTAGGTAGGTATTTTAATTAACGCGACACTGGAGCAACACAATGGGCTATTGGTGACGGTCCGGCATCAATCCCAAAGGGAAAGTCCGAGGACAACACCACTTAATTTTGAACCACGGTCAGATGACGAGGCAACACCTGAACTGGCACCCCATTTTCCAAACCTCCCCACCACACCAACGTGAGGACATTTGAGGCCACGACAGATTTAATGTTTACCAGCCCCCACGTACACGACGGTCTTTGGTTGGATCTAGTTTCGAACTCGGAACCCGCCGGTTGCTAATACCCGATTCTTCCAACTGGACTACCATGGCACTCGTAGTCCGAAGAAAAGTATTAAGTTTAAAAATAAATGAGACTTAATCAAATGCATACAAAGCAGATATCTTTTCTGTGGGATAGACATTTTATTGAAACGTCTATCCAAAAGAACAAATTAGTGAGAGAAATATTCTCATAACTAAGTTCAAGTAATTTTTAATTGTAATTCAATAATTAGTGGAATTTGGTAAACATACCTCTTCGCGCTGTGGCATGTAATACGAAACCAATTTTGTGAATTCTCCCTTAAAATATTGACAAAAGTTTATTCGAACACATACAGTGAGTGTAAAAAATATTCGTACTCAGGTAATGATGCTCGAAAAACTTTTCGAAAAATAAGAATAAAATATCTATATATATTCAAGAGTATATAGATATTCCTCTCTCTGACATTGCCCCCAAATAGCATTCCCTTACAACCTACATATTTTGAAGATTTTACCACGAGGGTTTCATAATTAATCCTTTGCTAGATATCTTTCGGCTTATGAATGTATCTGGACTCTTCGTAGCAAGAATTCGATCAAATTTGAGTATACCATTTTTATGGATGAGCCCCTTTTAAGTCTTCCTTCTTGGTAATTGTCCTAGACCTAGTTTTACACCGCAAATTCCCAGAAATGTGAAATTGGATTGATGCCTGCGAACTCAGGATTAAAGTTTTATAAATTTACTGGTATGCTATGTATACATTCTTCGCAGTTGCATACTCATAGCTGTGTGCATGTTAGAGTGCATAAACGCTTAATCCCGATTGGTATGTAGGTATTTAATTTACATCACACTGGACCAACACAACGGGCTATTGGCGACGATCAGGGATTATACCCGAAGGAAAAGATCCAAGGAAAACCCCACGCAATTTTGAATCACGGTCAAATGACGAGGTCACAACGGAGATGGCACCCCACTCTCCCAACTTCCACACCACACCAACGTGAGGACGTTTAGGTCACGATAGATTTAACGTACACCAGCACCCTTTGTACACGACGGCCTTTGGTTGGATTCGATACCGGTTGCTAATCCGTTGTTCTTCCAATCGGGCTACCGCGGCCCTCAAAGCCGAAAGGAAAGATTCGAGGACACCACCATGTACTTAATCACGATTGAGTCCCAATTTCGTCTCGGGTTGTTGTAGCCCAGTTGGAAGAGCAACGGATTAGCAACCGGAGGGTTGCGAGTTCGAAACTAGGTGCAGCCAAAGACCGTCGTGTACACGGGGCTAGTGCACTTTAAATCCGTCGTGGCCCCAAATGTCCTCAAGTTAGCGTGACGTGGAAGTTTGGAGAGTGGGGTGCCAGCTCAGGTGTTACCTCGTCATCTGACCGTGGTTAAAAATTACGTGGTGTTGTCCTCGGATCTTTCCCTTGGGGATTGATCCCGGATAGTCACCAATAGCCCGTTGTGTTGCTCCAGTGTGACTTTAATTGGCTACCAACCCAATTTCGTCAATATTACTGTCAAACTCTACTTACATGCATACTGTAATTACCTCTGAGGCTATTCTACTTTTTAGCCCTATAGCAAGTTCTTGGGTTTTTATGTCACAAGAAACCACCTGTCAACACAGTTGAGAAGAGGAAGTCGATCAGTGAGAGAATATGAATATGCAACAATAGCTCTATAGCTAGTTCTTGGGTCTTCCTTTTTTGATCTCACAAGAAACCACTTTTCAACACCGCTGAGAAGAGGAATCGATCAGAGATAATATGATTATGCAACTATAGCTCTATTGGAAGTTCTTGGGTCTTCCATTATCTTACAAGAAACCACTTGTCAACACAGCTGGGAAGAGGAGTCGATCAGGAGAGAGAGAAGAGAGAGAGAATATGATTATGCAACTATAGCCCTATTGCAATTTCTTGGGTCTTCAAATTATCTCACAAGAAACCGCTGGTCAACACAGTTGAGAGGAGGAAGTCGATCAGGGAGAGAATGTGAATATGCAACAATAGCTCTATAGCTAGTTCTTGGGTCTTCCTTTTTTGATCTCATAAGGAACCACTTTTCAACACAGCTGAGAAGAGGTGGATCAGAGATAATATGATTATGCAACTATAGCTCTATTGGAAGTTCTTGGGTCTTCCATTTACTCACAAGAAACCGCTTGTCAACACAGCTGAGAAGAGGAGGTCGATCAGAGAGAAAATGATTATGCAACGTTTAAGACCTTAAAAACTCCCAACAATGGACATTGATTGGATTTGATGTTGCGAGGCCCATATTTGGCACAATACAAACAACATCAAATAATGGACATACACACACAGAAAAGTTTTAGTCACAGAAGAGGGGATTGTTGGGTTTCTAAGACGCAAGGGCCATATTTGGCCATGCTGGGGCTTTTTTCTTTCACTTGACCAAGTTTCGAACTCGCAACCCTCCGGTTGCTAATTCGTTGCTCTTTCAACTTGGCTACAGCGGCTCCCAGATGGCAAAGGATGCAACCCGAACTCTATTTTCGAAGGGAAAACCCCCAAAAATGGATCCAAGTGGCTGGACCTTTCTTCTCGCTAATTGGACGAAGCTCAAAAAAGGAAAGGAAGCAGTAAGCGGAAGGCACCATTCAATTTTTAGCTAAGTCAGTTTGTTGCGTCGTATAAGTGGCACACTTAATTCATTAAAACACCAAGCGGGCACCTTCCCAAATGACCTATTTTTGTGGGCCCAAACCAATGTCCCCGAACAATGGAAAGCCGCTACGGAAACTCTATTAAACCACAGCCCCCGCAACGGAGCTCAAGCTGATAAGTGGACCTCGACTAATGAGTTACGCACAATCAATTAATCAATAACGGTGACATAACTTAATGAACAGAGTATAAGTTTTCACTCAAGCTCCAAACAGCTTAACGAGGCGGATCGCGTTCTGGGGTTCTACCGCAGCCACGAGTTCGATTCCCTCGGCTGAGCAAACCCAACCTGGAGATCTTTTGTGGATAATTATTTGTACATTAAAGGTGAGACGGGTTTCGAAGCTTCTTGTTGGGGCGCGTTTCTTGAAGTACTCCTGGTTTCTTAGGTAGGCGTGTTGAAATTAGAGGCAGTTTACGACATTCAAAGTACACCCTCAGTAACGCCGTGGGGCATGGAATATAAATTCTAAATGCCGACTTCCCCTCTCGCTGTATGTATATGTGCATAAATATATGGATATGTTGCCTCTCTGTGTGAGGGTTCAGCACCAGAGGCACTAATCAGAACCTTGCTGGTTTTCCCTCGCCTGCGGCATCCTCATCTCTTCTCCTTAACGAACAAATGGCTTGAATGGAGAGACCGGACAGACATCCTCGCTATAGGCAGCAGCTTGCTCCGCAAGGCCTCGGGCAACTCGCCGCCGCTATGCCACAACACGCGCGGCAGGGGTTGCTGCCTCCGGGAGAAGTCGCCAACTTGGCGCCCATCCGAACCGAAACCTCCCTTCCAAGCATTCATGCCCTGATCTCTGACTTCGGGTTCCTTTTGCGAGAATGCGTTGATGAAGCTGTTTGATTTAGAAAATATCGACCTATAAATTTGCTAAAAGCCTGGAATAATTGCACGGAGTTCATTTGTAGCTTTATTCTAAGAGGGATTCCGTTGTGAGTTGAGATTGCCTCTGAAGTATCTAGTAGTAAATACTGCCTCTAATGGCTTTATTCATTTAGATTTTTGACAAACAGCTTTAAGCTTTTCCTTATGAACTAGTGTCGTGTACAAAGGGGGCTGGTGCACGTTAAATCTGTCGTGGCCTCAAATGTCCTCACGTTGGCGTGGTGTGGAAGTTTGGAGAGTGGGGTGCCAGCTCAGGTGTTGCCTCGTCATCTGACCGTGGTTCAAAATTACGTGGTGTTGTCCTCGGATCTTTCCCTTTGGGATTGATCCCGGACCGTCACCAATAGCCCATTGTGTTGCTCCAGTGTGACGTTAATTGAAATACCCCCCCCCCCTTATGAACTAGTATTATTTATTTCTAAAATTATTTGATGTAGGTATTTTAATTAACGTCACATTGGAGCAACACAACGGGCTATTGACGACGGTCCGGGATCAATCCCAAAGGGAAAGATCGAGGGGGGGTATTTCAATTAACGTCACACTGGAGCAACACAACGGGCTATTGGTGACGGTCCGGGATCAATCCCAAAGGGAAAGATCCGAGGACAACACCACGTAATTTTGAACCACGGAAAGATCGAGGGTAATTTTCAACCACATAAAATTATTTGAAATTAAAGCATATTCTTTTGTTGTAAGTTGAGATTAACCTCTGAAATATCGGGTAGTAAATACTGCCTCTAATGGCTTGATTCGTTTAGTTCTTGATAACTTTTAGCTTTTCTTATGAAACTTATTGAGTATTATTTACTTAAAAAATTATTTGAAGTTCAGCATATACTTTTTAACAGCTTCGATTAGTTGTATGATTGGGTGTGGTACAAAATAATTCGAGAATCTTTCCCCTGCCGTCAAGAAATGGGCCTCGGTAGCCCGGTTGGCAGAGTAACGGATTAGCAACCGGAGGATTGCGAGTTCGAATCCAACCAAAGTCCGTCGTGTACAAGGGAGCTGTCATGGCCTCAAATGTTCTCACGCTGGCTTGGTGTGGAAGTTTGGAAAGTGGGGTGCCAGCTCAGGTGTGACCTCGTCATCTGACCATGATTCAAAATTACGTAATGTTGTCATCGGGATTGATCCCGGACCGTCGCCAATAGCCCATTGTTTGCTCCAGTGTGACGCTAATTAATATACCTACCTACCCTATAAATATATATATTTTTATTCCAACACCTGATCTTAACGCAAGGTATTGAAGGGTGTTGTGCACCTAGAAGCAAAGTCCTCGCAGGAGGTATAGCACCCCATGGTCCTAGGGTAACGACACCGCAAGAAAACGATTACAGATTTTGTACAGTAATGGGTTGGTCTAATGTCTAGATTCAAAAAGAAATCTTTTTATTGTTTATGATAAAGTATTACAACTGAGTACTCGGGATATATCTGCCTTTCATCCTGAACCCGTCATCATTATGAGGCTTCGATTGAGGGAATTAATCTAATGGTATTTGGTATTTTTGGTATTTTTAATTAACGTCACACTGGAGCAACACAACGGGCTATTGGTGACGGTCCGGGATCAATCCCAGAGGGAAAGATCCGAGGACAACACCACGTAATTTTGAACCACGGTCAGATGACGAGGCAACACCTGAGCTGGCACCCCACTCTCCAAACTTCCACACCACGCCAACGTGAGGACGTTTGGGGCCACGACAGATTTAACGTGCACCAGCCCCCTTTGTACACGACGGTGTTTGGCTGGATTCGAACTCGCAACCCTTCGGTTGCTAGTCCGTTACTCTTCCAACCGGGCCACCGCGGCCCTAAATTAATCTAATATATAAAACTGTAGCAATTCAAAAAACAGATTATCGAATTCTAATCACATTGTGTTAAAATGTGAAGAAACTATTGCAATTATAAATGAAATGTTTGGATAGATGTATACGTACGAATCTATTCTTCCACGTAAATACCGTTTCGGGTGCGCCCTCTTTGAGCTTAACTTAAATGTGCGTTTTAAAAGAGGTGGCATTGTTGTACAGGGCGTTTGAAAACTTCCTGTATAAATTGTAAAGTAAGAAGCAAAATTAAACCCTATTCAGAGATGTATGTACCACTCGGATGTATTAGAAGGTGCAGTATGGTGTAGAAATGAGACAGTAAAGCATGTGAGCGGCATTTTTGCTAGCCTTAATCTTACAATTTGGCAGCTTGTGTATACACTTGCAGTTTCACAAAAGGTGCTCAAAACTTGTGACCACCAACAGTAATGCACGCCTGGCAGCATTGACGCCTGGAAGTAGGGGTTTTGTTGCTGGTTGAACTTCTGTGGCACAAGATCTTGGAAAGAGGGGTTGGTTGGTTGGTAGTTCGACTTGTGTGGCGCAAGATCTTGGAAGGAAGGGTTGGTTGGTAGTTGGACTTCTATGGCGCAATATCTTGGAAGGAGAGGTTGGTTGGTTGGTAGTTGGACTTATGTGGCGCAATATCTTGGAAGGAGAGGTTGGTTGGTTGGTAGTTCGACTTATGTGGCGCAAGGTCCTGGTTGTTGTTGGATTGTTGGATTTCTATGGCGCAAGATCTTGGAAGGATGGGTTGATTGGTTGGTAGTTGAACTTCTGTGGCCCAAGGTCCTGGAAGGAGGGGGAAAGAGTTCCATGGAAGGAGTGCGTGTCTATAGTGGCCGACCAGTATCATGCCTGTTTCTGTGGAATGTTCCGTATTCACCCCAAATCTAGTGTAAACGTTTGATGATTTGGCCCACATCTGTCAGGGTACCGTTCGTGATGGAAGCTCTAGCGACTCATCCCTTTTTCGTTAGCGAGGTCGCCGTGACTCAGTGGGTCTGTCCACTGCACTAGCAACCTGCAAGTTGTAGGTGGCGCAGGTCCTGTGTGTATCTATTTTGTAGCAGCAAAATTTTCCTTTTGTGTGTATGTCCATTACTCGACATCTTCTGTCTTGTATCTGACACAGCTTGGCCAAATATGGCCCTTGCGCCATAAAATCCAACCAATCATTTTTATTATCCGCTTCCAGTCATGCCAGTATTTGTGAAATGATGCATGTTTCCCGAAAGTCTAAAATGACGATAGCCCAAATTGGCAAACTGTCGTGCTTGTGAACAGCGCTGTCTAGCAAATTTAGGTGGCGCGTGCGTACGTACATCCCATGTGAATACGATCTCCTTTGTATTCTCTATCTCCTTTTAGAGTTTGTACAGAAAATTTGGAAACACCCTATACAAATATGTTTTTCAGAGGAAAATTAAAACAGGTAATATAGTTGTATAGGACCCAATTCTTCTCTAACAGAAAAATACGTAAGATATTGGATAGTCAGTTGGTTGGGTTTGGGGTTTTATGGCACAAGGGTCATATTTGGCCATGCTGCGCTGGAAAGCCAGTTGGAAGCTTCGAACAGTTGCGTTACTCAAAATTCATCGTTTTCAGTTACGTTTTTGATGCGATCAGTAGTCTGAATTTCAAACATGGGCTAGCGCTGGTAAATTAAAAAAGTAGTTTTCATGTTTTTTGGTAGCGTCCAACTTATTTTGAGAATTGTTTTACTATATGATCACCCGGGTATAAATCGTACGGTAACAGAATTACAAGTAAATATGATTTATTAGAATAATCAGTTTAAAACTTGGAAATTTAAAATGAATGAGAAGTTCATAAAACATGGTTTAAAATTTTACAAACTCGGTAGAGATTACACAATGTGGAATATATAACTTTACCGAAGCATAAATTTTATCGTGTACAAAACGACTTTACCGAAGTATCACCGATTGAAAAAGTTGCTCTAAAAAGACGTACCAAACCAGTACCGATATCAGCATTATTGGTGGTAATATGTAGTTCTAAAACTTGTCTGTTTAAAGGGTTCCCTGAAAAGGTACCTCTGAATAATCCTAATATTTTTTATTAGCGCAGTTAACTGTGAACTTCCCAAGTTTTATGATATGCAAAGGAATTTGCTTATTACATAAACATTATCGAGTTTTTTACTTGATCTGTGCATACAATAGAAATGTATGGTTGTTCTACCTCGGTTACGTGAGAAAAGAATTTATCAAGAGTGAATATAGGAATACTTAAACGGTCCAGACAAGTTATCTAGTTTCAGGTTATAAGTACTTTGCTTAATAGTTATGGATTTCTTTCATAATGAAATGAATATGCAGGTAGGTATTTTAATTAACGTCACACTGGAGCAACACAACGGGCTATTGGTGATGGTCCGGGATGAATCCCATAGGGAAACATCCGAGAACACCACGAAATTTTGAATCACGGTCAGATGACGAGGTAGATGACAACACCTGAGCTGGCACCCCACTCTCCAAACTTCCACACCACGCAAACGTGAGGACATTTGAGGCCACGAAAGATTTAACGTGCCCCAGCCCCCTTTGTACACGACGGTCTTTGGTTGGATTCGAACTCGTAAACCTCCGGTTGCTAATCCGTTACTCTTCCAACCGGGCTACTGCACTACCACTCACGAATGGAAGTACCTCAATGAATAAGTTTGTTTAGCGATGATCACGAATTTTGTTCAAGACGCTTTTCTATTCTGGTGCACGTTATATCTGCCGTGGCCTCAAATGTCCTCACGTTGGCGTTGTGTGGAAGCTTGGAGAGAGAGGTGCCAACTCAGGTGTGACCTCGTCGTCTGACCATGGTTCAAAATTACGTGATGTTGTCCTCGGTCTTTCCCTTCGGGCTTGATTCCGCAACGTCGCCAATAGCCCATTGTGTTGCACCAGTGAGACGTTAATTAAAATACCTACCTACCTGGAAATACATAATTTCTAAATTATTTTTTAAATTAAGTTACACTACCTAATTTCTGAAGACCTTTCTTACATTGTCCTTGGGCATTTTTACTTGAAACATTTTCTCTAATTGTTGATTTAATCCTTGTTTTAACCTTTAATAATTCCCATTACAAATTTATAAAATTTAAAAATTTAGGATGCCTAATTATCAATTAATTAATTAATTCAAATGTTTGATTGAATGATAGCTGGATCTTGCAGTACATGAGTGTAAACTGAGTGGATATAATTCGGAAAGTGGTTTTTCAAGGGGTATAAAGTGTAGTGAGCTGGTACAAAATATTTTTAGATAATAAACATTATGAAGTTTCAATAGCATCTGTAATAATTTTAAGGAATATAAGCCATAAATTTTGATTTACAAAATATGCACATATTTAAATATTAATTGCTCCTTAAAATATTAAAATCACAAAATACTATTCTTGAATTATTTTTACTAAGAATTATTCAAAACGGTTAAATTCTTTATAAAATAACTTTAATTGTTTGTTAGTTTATTTTAATTTTCATTTTTAAATGAGTCATCCTGGATGTTGGAATATAGAGGTAGTTTATGATTGTGAATAATAAAATTAGTTCAGGCCAACAAAAACTTGACTCATTAAATTTACTCGTATGAAGCTTTATCAATAATGGACTTAAGCTTAATCGATTTTGGACAAGACTAAACAAAACTTTATAAATACTATTTCTGTTTATCTACATAGCCCGTTGTGTTGCTACAGTGTGACGTTAATTAAATACCTACCCTCTACCTGTTTATCTACTATTCACTCGTTGTCCTCGGATCTTTCCCTTTGGGATTGATCCCGGACCGTCACCAATAGCCCATTGTGTTGCTCCAGTGTGACGTTAATTGAAATACCCCCCACCCCCCCCTACTATTCACTCTTAACTAAAAAATGGCTTCCGTGAAACTTAAGAAATAGGTTAATAGAGAAAAAACAGAAGACTTGTTATTTTGTTATATTGGAATGCATAATATATGTATAATATAGGAATGTATAAATAACTTAAATACATATAAAAAAGGGGGGGGGGGTATTTCAATTAACGTCACACTGGAGCAACACAACGGGCTATTGGTGACGGTCCGGGATCAATCCCAAAGGGAAAGATCCGAGGACAACACCACGTAATTTTGAACCACGGTCAGATGACGAGGCAACACCTGAGCTGGCACCCCACTCTCCAAACTCCCACACCACGCCAACGTGAGGACATTTGAGGCCACGACAGATTTAACGTGCACCAGCCCCCTTTGTACACGACGGTGTTTGGCTGGATTCGAACTCGCAACCCTTCGGTTGCAAGTCCGTTACTCTTCCAACCGGGCCACCGCGGCCCCTATAAAAAAAGGAAGAATGAAGAAATTGCAGAAATCACAAATTAAATTGAAATGAATTTAAAGTAAGGTATCATTTTCATTGAAAAATAAAATTGAACTGCAAAATTGAAAATACTTAAATGTTTTTAGTCATTCATAAAATTTCTAGAACGAGATCTGAGTTTTGTCCCAACATTCACATTACTTAACATTCATATTTAACATTATTTATTCTGATATTTATTAGCAAATACTTTTGCGCTACAATTCTAAACGGTTGAATATATTCAAAGGATCAACCCAATTTCGATTGGGGCTGCCATGCGTAAAATACCTCTTAGTCTTATCTAGCAAAATTACCTAACTTTCACGGGGTCGCGGTGGCCGGTTGGAAGAGTAACGGACTAGCAACCGAAGGGTTGCGAGTTCGAATCCAGCCAAACACCGTCGTGTACAAAGGGGGCTGGTGCACGTTAAATCTGTCGTGGTCTCAAATGTCCTCACGTTGGCGTGGTGTGGAAGTTTGGAGAGTGGGGTGCCAGCTCAGGTGTGACCTCGTCATCTGACAGTGATTCAAAAGTACGTGGTGTCCTCGATCTTTCCCTTAGGGTTTGATCCAGGACCGACGCCAATAGACCGTTACTTGCCAGCTCAGGTGTTGACCTCGTCATCTGACCATGGTACAAAATTACGAGGTGCTGTCCTTAAGGGCTTGATCGCGGACCGTCACCAATGGCCAGTTGTGTTGCTCTAGTGCGGCGTTAATTAAAATGCCTACCTACCTCAGAAACGTCTTGCAACCTGATAATTGTAGGCAGCGCGGGTTCGATTTGTGTAACTTACCTTTAGGTGTATTTCCTTCTGTGTCAGTAAAGCTTTTTTTTTATGTGTATGTTCATTACTTGGCGTTGTCTGTCTAGTGTTTGGCGCAACCAAGCCAAATATGGCCCTTGCCCCATAAAGCTCAACCATTCTCAAAAATATCTGGTAGAGGTAGGTATAGGAATTTACGTCGCACTGGAACAACGCAACTGGCTATTGGTGACAGTCCGTGATCAATCCCGAAGGCCAGCACCTCGTAATTTTGTACCATGGTCAGATGACGAGGTCAACACCTGAGCTGGCAACCCACTCTCCAAACTTCCACACCACGCCAGCGTGAGGGCATTCGAGGCCACGACAGATTTAACGTGCACCAGCCCCACATACACGACGGTCTTTTGGTTGCGAACTTGCAACCCTCTGATTGCTAATCCGCGACTCTGGCTATTGCGGCCGGTTTTTAATGATCTGCATGTTAAAGGATTTTTTGACAAAATCCAATCGGGGAGTATTTTGTTTATTCCACGTGTTATTCCAAAACATGTCTTAAAGGAAGAATGTTGATTTCAAAAATATGTCAAAATAATCCGGTTATGTGAAATGTCAAAATGATCCGGTTCGTCCTGTTGGTAATCCACGTCTACTAACTATGCTACTACGGCCCTCACATTTTGTGGATTGAGAACCAAAACGATGACATATTTTCTATGACCGATGAAACATTCTCATGTCTTGATCAAAACAAATGTTACCAGTTTCATAGAGATTTTGTAGTCTTTTTTGACACAGTTTATAAAACTTCATTTAACAACTTAAGGTGTACAGGTTATGACACTAGAAGAGACTTTTCTTTCTTAATTTTGACTTTAAAATTCAGTTTCTTACAATGGGTGATTGGTTTTTTGCTTAATATCATTTCAATGATATCTCAAATTATAATTTGCTCACAACGACAATTCGTGATGGAAATTATTCCTGGTTCTATTCTTGATGTTTTGACTCTCAATCGTTGCTAGAGGAAATAGTTTTTTTACAATTTTTTTCACCAAGGAAGTACAAAAATCAAGATTTTTTGAGGAATTTTAGCATTTAAAAATCAACTAAAAATTCCTTTCTTAACTAATAACTCCGACTGAGGGTCAAAACATCCACTGTATTATATAGATTATGATACAAAAATAATCACAATAGATCAAGTCATTGTTGAGTTCCCTGTTTGAACGTAACATCCTATTGCAAAAACAGTTCTTCAGAAATTGAGTTTAAAGTTTGGAGAACATGTTCGTACATGGTAACAATACCTAACGAAAAACCCTTGTAATTAAAAACTATTTTGAATATTTACAAGACCTTGGTATTGTTTGAAATCTAAGAAGTGGGGAACACTATTTTAAAGCAATAAAAGAAACATCAATATTCTGATTGATTTTCGTGATTTCTAGTGTATATGTTATTGCCAATGTGTGAAATTAGGCATTGCATATGTCTAGGAAATGCATGAAATGCCGTAAATGGGACGTCAAAGTATGAAACGCTTGATAGTTGAAACATTTACTAGGCATTCTATGCAATGCCAAAAGACAAACCGGCAAAGCATAAAATCATGATTATCCTTCAAAACTTTGCCTCAATATTACACGTCGTTCTGTATAAAACCTAGGTATTATATGTTACCGTCAATGTGTGAAATTAGGCATTGCGTATAATGTCTAGGAAATCTGCAGAATGCTGTAAATGGGACATCAAAGTATGAAAGGCTTAAGGCAATTAAGTGCAATTTAAAATAAAATTCTTTCCTTCCTTGTTGCAACAAGTAGATTCAGATTTTATTTTCTCTTGTTTTCCTCAATAAGAAAGTCCTATACTCTATTTTGTATTTCTTTTTCATATACATCTTTTAAATAAAAGCCTTTTCATGACTCTTTTAATACTCTGCCTAAATGGCGTTTGTCATTCTATATAATGCCTAGGTATTACATACAATGCCTAGGAAAGGTATATATAATATTAAAAGAATTCGGATATTTCATACTTTGTCCCAAAACGCCAGGCATTCTATAAATGCCTGCTTTACATGCATTGCCGGTAACATGCATACACCTTAAACGATTTCTGATTTTTATACACTACTTAAAAATATTCGCGTTTTATACCATACATTTTCAATTATCCAGTATAACATCGAAAATGCTTTTCAGAATCGTAAAACGCTCATTTCTTTCCGTGAGAACCTCATCGCGACAAATTCTGCCATAGTTTCTGCCTCAGCCAAAAGCATTTTGGACTCTCACCATTCCATTCGCAACGACGCAATCCCTTTTGGCGAGGGAATAAGTTGCATTGTTTTCCATCCCAGAAGATCATCAACAAAGCTGTGCGGGAATTTCGCCGAGTCGGGGCTAGACTGCCAAGGGATGGCATTGCAGCGCTTTGAGGCCCGAGGCGCTCGCTCTACATTCCTTGCCTTGCATCTCATTACAACTTTGGAGACGGTGTTTTGATTAGAAACCTCCTCCTACCTCCGAGCTTTTATATCAATGTTTGTTTGGCAAGCATGCTCCCGAGCACTTTCCGTAGTCACTCCGGGAAAAAAACGCCCCGGGGCTCCTGGAAAACATGGCGCCTGATGCGAAGAAATGCTTTCCTACACTTTTTCCCCTAGCAGTTGGGAGCTGATCTCGATTGAAAATCGGTTTACAAAGTTTTCTAAAAAACGATATTTTAATTGTTTGGGCGGCAGTGGAAACTTCACTCGAAACTTACCTGTGCGGTTTCTTTCTTTCCCTTATCTGGCTGCGAATTCTCTGCGTGAATGGGTGGGAGGGCTCCCCCATTTCAAAAAACACTTCTCAACTATTTCGTTTGCCTTTCCTTCAGGAGTTCGAAGATGTTTCACTATCTGGGACGGGGTTCGCGGGAAAAGTAAATGGATTTGTTGGTTCTATGCAAATCGTTAACTGGTTCATTCAACAACTAATTGTAATCTCTGTGTGTTAAGATTTTATAAAAATAATATAAAGGTTTATCGTAAAGCAGAGTCGCATGTAAGGCTTATAAGGTCGTGAAAATGTGAGGCTTATTGGTATACATAAGGTGGGAAAGCAAGAGAAAAATTTACGGATCGTAAATCATCTGGACGTTTTTAATTCTAATTTGGTTAAAAAAGTTAATATAAAGTGGATGGAGGGAGGGCGACTCTATGAAAAAACCCTTCTCAACTATTTCGTGTGCCTTTCCTTCAGGAGTTCTAAGATGTTTCCTTATCTGGGATGAGGTTGGTGTGAAAAGCAAATGGATTTGTTGGTTGAATTTTTATGCAAATCATTAGCTGGTTTATTCACCAACCAATTGTGATCTCTGTGTGTTAAGATTTCATAAAATAATATAAAAGTGTTTATTCGTAAAGCACAGTCGGATGGATCATGTGCGGTTTATTGGTCTGGAAAATAAGAGAAAATTGTACGGATCGTAAATGATCTGAACATTTTTAAATCTTTCTAATTTGGTTAAAAAAGTTAATATAAAAGTGGATGGATGAGGAGCTGGCGACCCTTTGAAAAATCACTTCTCAACTATTTCGTGTGCTTTTCCTTCAGGAGTTCGAAGATGTTTCATATCTGGAATGGGGTTGGTGTGAAAGGCAAATGGATTTGTTGGTCGCGTGTTTTATGCAAATAGTTAACTAGTTTATTCACCAACTAATTGTAATCTGTTTGTTGACTTTCATAAAATAATATCATAAAATAAACGTTTTTGTGAAGCACGGTCGAATGGATCATGTGAGGCATAAGGTGGGAAAGCAAGAGAAAAATTTACGGATCATAAATGATCTGGACGTTTTTAAATCTTTCTAATTTGGTTAAAAATGTTAATATAAAAGTGGATGGATTGGAGGGCGACACTTTTAAAAACACTTCTCAACTATTTCGTATGCTTTTCCTTCAGGAGTTCGAAGATGTTTCACTATCTGGGATGAGGTTGGTGTGAAAAGCAAATGATTTGTTGGTTGCGCGTTTTATGCAAATCTGTTGGGTTTTATCGATTGAAGACAGAGTTTTATACATTAAAAATAAATTTTATTACGTAGTCTTATAGTTTAAAACATACATTTTAGAAAACAAGAAGTCTGATCAGATCATGATCCCCAATTCTTCACTTTTATACATTCAAAGATTTATATACATACATATGCTTCAAATTTATGTGCCCCACACGGCACTATATTTGGAGGTTTGAGACCGATTCCAACATGCGGCCCCATCGGTTGTAAAACCTCAGCAGATGTATTACAATTCAATATATATATATATATATATACACATATATATATATAAATCTAACAAAATATTTTTCTAATAATATTTTTAAATTTATTTAACAATAAAGGCTTTGTTAAAAAATCAGCCAAATTATTTTCCGATGAAATATAATTTACGTTAAATAGTTCATCTTTTATTAATTTACGAATAAATTTGTACTTGATATCAATATGTTTAGTTTTCACATTTTCCTGACTATTTTTTGAAAAATAGATAGCAGATTGATTATCACAATATACTTGGGGTCTTATGTAATCACACAAATTTAATTCATTTATAATTCTACTAAACCAAATAACTTCTTTAGTGCAATCGGTTAGTGCAATAAATTCAGATTCCATTGAGCTAAGAGCTATGCACTTTTGTTTAGAAGATTTCCATGATATTGGGATGTTACCAAAATAAATTAAATAGCCACTGCTTGAATGTCTGTTTGTGAGACCACATCCCCAATTTGCATCAGAAAAAGCAATCAAATTTGAACTTTCTACATTGGAAAGATTAATTTTAAAATCCTTTGTAAGAAAAACATAGTTCATAATATCAACAACGTAAGACCAGTGTTTGTAAGTATAACCATTACAAAACTGAGACATTATATTAACGGCAAATGCAATATCTGGTCTGGATCTATCTGACAAAAACGATAAACATCCTATTAAGGAACGATAGGGAAATTTCCTCATTAAATCATTTTCAATTATTTCTTCCTCTTTAACCTTATCAGGTAAGTTACAACCAATTTTAAAAGGCAAATTCACAAAACTTTTAGGAAGATCTTTGAATTTTGACATTAATTTTTCAATGTAGGTAATTTGATGTAAATAAATCGAATTTTCAATTTCTTGAAAGTTTACGCCTAACAAATATTTAGTTTTACCTAGGACTGTAAGATCCAATTTTTTGTCCAATAATTCGATTACTTCATTTATCAAATGTTCCCTTTTTGAAAACAAAACCATATCATCTACATAAACAATTAAAATTACATCTTTAAATTTGTAGACACAATTACACCAATTTAACTGAGAAAATCCTAATTTAGTTAAAATACCGTCTAATTCCAAATTCCATTCTCTACCACTTTGATGCAGACCATATATAGCCTTTTCCAATAGACATACTTTGTTTTCGGATCCTTTCAGCACAAATCCTTTTGGCTGTTTCATGTATATAGTATCCTTAAGGTGTCCATATAAATATGCACTTTTCACGTCAACTTGACAGTGATACCAACCCAACATAGAAATCAATAGTACAAACAATAATCTAACAATAGAAAAATTCACAACTGGTGAAAAAATATCTTTAAAATCAATGCCGGGTTTTTGCTTAAAACCTTGAGCAACAAGACGAGCTTTATACCTTTTAGGTATATTGTTTTCGTCCATTTTTATGCTGTACACCCACTTACTTCCAATTATGGTTGTATTTGGGGGGGTGTCCACTAATTTCCATACTTGCCTATCCTTCATTATCTGAATTTCTTCATTCATGGCAGTATTCCATTTAATTTTATCCTTACTTGCTTGCGTTTCTTCATAACTTTTGGGGATTTCGACATTGTAACACTGATCATACATGTCGTACATCTGTTGGTCTAAAAAATTATATTCATCACCAGAAGTAGATGGCACATTAGAAATATCCACATTAGGATGTTCAGTCTCTGGCTTAAAATTGAAATTTACAGGATCAAACCTAATCTTATTTTTAGTACAGTACTTTTTAATATCATTTAAAGATCTCATTCTCAAATTTTCAGGAGAATAATAGTATACATCTATCCTATTGCTTTTATTTCTAGGTTTTTCGATTCTTCGCCAATTTGAAATGTTAAGACTTTTTAAGTCCTCAGTTTTAACTAAATCTTTAGAATCTAAAACTTGAGTTTCACTTTCCGATTTTACTTTTATATTTTCATTTGATTGATAAATAGGAATATTAGAATTAAGATCGAAAGAAACGTACTCAAAGTTTTTACCAAATAGTACATCAACAGCTTTCTTACTTTCGTCGATATGAACATGGACTGTTTCAACTATTCTCTTCTCGTTTGGGATATATATTCTGTAACCTTTAGTTTTCAAACCATATCCTGTCAAAATACCAAGTTTTGCTCTGGGTTGTAATTTATTTCTCTGTATTTTAGGAATATGAACATATGCCAAAGAGCCAAAAATTCTAAAATGTTTTACTGATGGTTTGAAACCAGTCCATATTTCGTTAGGAGATATACCCTCAGTTAATTTGTGTTCGCATCTATTTTTAGTATGAATAAATGCTAAAAGTGCTTCTGACCAAAATTGTGGTTGTAAACCACTGTCTTGAAGCATAGCTCTGACACAATCCATGGCTGTTCTATTGAACCTTTCTGCAATGCCATTTTGTTCAGGGGTATAAGTTGAAGTTCTTTCGATTTTTATTCCTAGATCATTTAAAAACTTTTTAAATTCTTTGTGACAAAATTCTAAACCATTGTCAGTTCGGACACATTTTAACTTAACATTTAGCCGTCTTTCAGCTCTAACCAAGTATTTTTTAAAGTAATCAAAAACTTCATTCTTATTTCGAATAATATAAACAGTTACTTTACGTGAAAAATCATCAATAATAGATAAAAAGTATTTGTTTCCACCTAGAGAGTTAACTGGAGCAGGACCCCACAAATCCATATGGATCCTTTCCAAAACATTTTTAGTTTTCCTTTCGTACATATAGTTTCTTTTTAAGGATATTCTAGTGGATTTAGCAATAGCACAAATCTTACAATTTTTATCTATATTCTTACAATTAAGTTTTTCAATTCCTTTTACACAATTAATTTTACTCATATTTTCAATTAAGGGCATGTTAACATGACAAAACCTACGGTGGGCTTTTTCTAGATCTAAACCAGTTACATATGTATAATTTTTAATCTTGGGATAACCTTTCAAGATATACAATTTTCCAATTCTGGGAACAGTAAACAAATATTTATTATAACTATTATAAATAATCATTTTGTTATTTCCCCATTTAATTTGGTTTCCCACAAGGTCAATACGAGCACCACTAATTAAATTTCTTCTCATATTAGGCGAGTATAACACATCTTTTAAAGTTATATCATAATTTCTGTTTCTATCTAAAACTGTAAATTGAATATCACCCATACCTAATACTTCCGAGGTGCTGTCCTTGTCTCCGACTAGGATCTTCTGTGGTGGTAGTTTTCTGAATGTCGTAAACATATCACGTTCTTTACAGAAGTGAGCAGTTGCAGCAGAATCAATGAGAAATTCCCTCGGTCTTTCATTTGGAAAATTTGAAACTGCATAGGCACGTTGAAGATCAGTTTTTGGATTGTCCTCCATATAAAATAATTCACCACCAGGTTTCTGCCGATTGCATTTCTTGAAGCACTTCGATTCGTAATGTCCCGACTTTTTGCAGTAGTTGCAGAATGGTCGCGGCCCCATACGACAAACTGTCGACTTTCTTGGGCTTGAAGGAATTAATTCAGGGTCCAGTACGCATCTGCTGTGATCAGGAGTAGACGCCCGTGTCTCCTTGTATCTAGATGACTTGTTTCTTGTAGCATAAGCATCGGCCACGATACTTAATTTTGTGCCTTCGTCTTTCCGCTTCAGCTCGATTCGGCTGGATTCTGTTATTAAATGTTTAGACAAATTGTCTAGCGTGAACTCGTTGTCATCCATCCTGTATAGCAGTTGTACCAGATTATCGTATTCGTGAGGCAAATGTTTTATTAGTTGAAAGCAAACTAAGAGGTCTGGGATTTCGAATCCACCTTCTTTTATCTGTAACAGCTTCTCATGCACTCGTTTGCAGAAGAGTCCAATGGATTCGTCCTCCGACTGGTAGCGGATTGAAAAGAACTCGTCCACAAGGCCTGCCAATCGTGCTCTAGATGCTGGTTCAAAGTTGGTCTTTAATATATCCCAGGCTTCCTTACCGTCTTCAGTAGATGAAATTAAGACTTGATATTTTCTGTCTATGCCCTGGTAGATAGTTGTATATGTCCTCTGCTTCCTATAACGATAGTCTCTTTTTTCTTGTTCTGGAGCATCTTCCAATAATAGAGGTTCCGTTTTAGTGATAAAATCCCAGCAGTTCCGGTCAATTAGCAATACCTTCATGTCCGTCTTCCACGTGGCATAGTTGAAATCCGATAACTTCGGGAAGGAAAACATGGACATTTCTTGAATACCCATCATACTGGATACCGGTAGTGGCAGAATTCAGGTTCAGCTTAAGGTCTGTGGCCCATAACCAATTGTTGGGTTTTATCGATTGAAGACAGAGTTTTATACATTAAAAATAAATTTTATTACGTAGTCTTATAGTTTAAAACATACATTTTAGAAAACAAGAAGTCTGATCAGATCATGATCCCCAATTCTTCACTTTTATACATTCAAAGATTTATATACATACATATGCTTCAAATTTATGTGCCCCACACGGCACTATATTTGGAGGTTTGAGACCGATTCCAACAAAATCATTAACTGGTTTATTCACCAGCTAATTGTAATCTGTATGTGCGTGTGTTAACCCTCCAAGTGGTTTCGACGAGATATCTCGTCCATCAAGATCTGACCAATTTTGCAATGACGAAGTACCTTGTCATTAAGATATTGCCGATTTTTTTATGACGAGATCAAGATCTGATCAGCTTTCTTTAAAGGACGAGATATCTCGTCCATCAGAATGTGGTCAGTTTTCTTCTAACACCTCATCGAGAAAACCACCAGGATATTAAGTGATGACCCTCAAAGGTTTTATCTTGCAATCTGTTTCTAAAATAACTTAGATATAATCTTGAAGAGAGAAATCATAATTCTGATTTTTAAATTAATCTTACGTAAACAGTTTTAATCTCCCATAGTTATGTGTAAAACACACTTTAATCTACCTCAAAATTACCTGTCTAGACGTCTAATGACTGAAGAAAGTAAATAAAATTGAAACCACTTTCAGAGAAGTCACACCTGAGCTAGCATTCCACTCTCCAAACTTCCACACCAAGCCAACGTGAGGACATTTGAGGCCACGACAGATTTAACGTACACCAGCCCCCTTTGTACACGACGGTCTTTGGTTAGATCACGAGGCAGGTCATCTGACCGTGATTCAAAATTACGAGGCGTTGTCCTCGAATCTTTTCCTTCGGGATGGGTTCCGGACCGTCGCGGGCCTTGCGCTATAAAACCCCAAAATCCAATCCAATCCAATCGCGGACCGTTCCCAATAGCCCATTGTGTTTCTCCAGTGCGACATTAATTAACTACCTACCTACATCCATTTACTTGACGTTGTTTGGCGCAGCTTGGCCAAATATGGCCATTGCGCCATAATATCCCCAAGTCAACCGTAAAGTGGCGCCATTACCCCTCTCTCCCCGATGTTTCTAAGTGTGTGGCTTGCATATGTATGAAATCTAGTGATTAAAGTATATGTATGAAAGTGATGATTTGTAAGAAATCTGTAACACAGCATCTTCAATCTGTAAAAGAGTCTGATATCTGCGCCACAAAATCCCCAAGTCAACCGTAAAGGGGCGCCATTACCCCTCTCTCCCCGATGTTTCAAAGTGTGTGGCTTGCATATGTATGAAATCTAGAGATTAAAGTATATGTATGAAAGTGATGATTTGTATGAAATCTGTAACACAGCATCTTCAATCTGTAAAAGAGTCTGATATCTGCGCCACAAAATCCCCAAGTCAACCGTAAAGGGGCGCCATTACCCCTCTCTCCCCGATGTTTCTAAGTGCGTGGCTTGCATATGTATGAAATCTAGTGATTAAAGTATATGTATGAAAGTGATGATTTGTAAGAAATCTGTAAAAAAGCGTCTTCAATCTGTAAAAGAGTGATATCTGCGCCACAAAATCCCCAAGTCAACCGTAAATTGGCGCCATTACCCCTCTCTCCCCGATGTTTCTAAGTGTGTGGCTTGCATATGTATGAAATCTAGTGATTAAAGTATATATATATGTAAGTAATATGTAAGAAATTTGTAAAAAAGTGAGGATATGTAAGAAATCTAGTGATTTTGTAACGTAATCGTATTAGGAACGGGCTATCAACTGGCCGAGCATTGATAACGCCATTGGAAATGTCGTTACCTTTCCGGCAAGCCCATTCATCTTAGCTTCGTGATTTCCCTTCTTCCTCTAACCAATAGGAAGATCAGCCCATCGATCTAATTCCGCGGCCCCTTATAATGGCCCGGCAAAGAAGGAAACCCGATTCAATTGATAGCTGCAAGAGATTTCAATAACATGCCCTTCTGCAAAAGCCCCAGTTGGTGCAATATGGCTGTTTGGGTGAAGAGTGAAAATTATTGGGCGCGGTTCCTTCTCGGTGCGTGTGGGCGGGAGGTCATTCGTTCGAGCCTCGTATCCCTCTTCCTCGTAGGAAAGGTCAGCGTGTGGGAACAAGAGAAAACAATGGGAAGTCATCAGATGAAGTACCTCCTAGAACTCGTTATTTGTTGATACGCTTGCTTCGGGATCGGTCGAAAGGGTGATCGGTGGAGACCCGATCCCACAATTACGAGAGCATTTTAAAAGTTGGTGTCATTTGTAGAGGTATTCATCAGTAGTGGGATCGTTCGCATCGTGTTTTTTTCCGGATTTTAAGTTCCTGAAAAACCAGTGCGCCTAGTCGTTTTAGATCACGAAACATTTGTTGGGTGCTCGATCAGAAAAGAAGCTCAAATCTCTTGCTGTGTACCTCTGGGAAATTCAGCCCATGCGAAGTTATTGCATTTTTCAGAAAAACGTTAGCTGTGCATAGCGCTGGTCTTTTTATTGGGGTTATAGGGATTGTAATTCTTTATCCTAAAGGGTTTTGGTAAAGTAAAATTACATCATAAAAAAGAAATTTATCTGTATACTGTAATACACTTTTTCACCATTCTCTCCATATTATGTACTTATTTCTTTTCAATATTCCGTTGGGAATCAATTTTTATCCGGTTCTACGTTCTTCAAATGTCCTCACGTTGGTATGATGTGGTATTTTAGAGTGGGGTTCCAGCTCAGATGTTAACCTCGTTGTATGACAGTGGTTCAAAATTATGAGGTGTCCTAATCTTTTCCTTCGGGATAGCTCGTCATCTGATCGTGGTTCAGAATTACGTGGTATTGTTCTTGGATTTTTCCCTTTGGGATTGATCCCGGAGCGTCGTCAATAGCCTATTGTGTTGCTCCAGTGATACATAAATTCAGTTATTTACCTATTATGTACCTCCTGTTATAGTTACTCTGGATGTATTTCAAATACATTCAGAGTGGTTACAGGAAATCGAACTCTTCTATAACTGTAAAACTTTCCATGTGTGTTTCCATTTACTCGATGAAAAAATTATTGCTTGGCGCAGTGCGGCCAAATCTAATCCCTTGCTTCATAAAAATCTTAATTAACCCACTAAAGTTGAAGCTTGATTCAAAAGACTCTCTGGTTTCAAGTAGTTACCATAAATCTAAATGCCGGCATGGGAATAGCTGACTCTGGTTGTAGAGCCACGGTACTCTCCAGTTAGATAGGTAGGTAGGTATTTAATTAACATCTCACTGGAGCAACACAACGGGCTATAGGCGACGGTCCAGGATCAAACCTGAAGACAAAAATTCGAGGACAACACCACTACTTTTGAACCATGGTCAGATGACGAGGTCACCTGACACCCTGAGCTGGCATCCCACTCTCCAAGCTTCCACACCACGACAACGTGAGGACATTTGAGGCTACGACAAATTTAACATGCACCAGCGTCCCCCTTGTACCGTAATCTGTTACTCTTCCAACCTGGTTACAGCGGCCCGTAGTCCAGTTAGAAAAACAACGGATCAGCAACCGGAGGGTTACGAGTTCGAAACTGGGTCCAGCCAAAGACCGTCATGTACACGGGGGCTGGTCTCAAATGGCCTCAAATGTCCTCACGTTGATTGCTTGTTTTTTTGGAGATTTTATGGCGCAATGGCCATATTTGACCATGCTGCGCCAGACACAATACAATATCAATTGACACAAGACATACAATATCAAGTAATTGACACACACACAGTGAAAGCTTTTACTGACACAGAAGAGAGAAATGCACCTGGCAGGAATCGAACCTGCGCCGCCTATAACTCGAAGGTTGCTAGCGCAGTGGACATACCCACTGAGCCACGACGTCCTCGCGTTGGCGTGGTGTGGAAGTTTGGAGAGTGGTGTGCCAACTCAGGTGTTTTCGTCATCTGACCGTGGTTTAAAATTACGAGGCGTTGTTCTAGGATTTTTCCCTTCGGGATTGATCCCGGACAGTCGCCAATAGCCCGTTGAGTTGCTCCAGTCGACATTAATTCAATTAAATACTCCTTGCCTACTATGGGCTAACCCATTGAGCCACGAAGACCCCAGTAATAGAGTGAAGGTTATAAACACTTTACATGAGATCCATATAAACTATTCGCCGGAAATGGATCGCATAATTTGAAAAGGAATTCATCTAAATGAGTTGTACTGATTGAAAAGAAAATATGATTCGTAAGTTAATTATAAGAAAATAACGTAGTAATTTATATAAAATCAAATTTTTGCATGACAGCTATCAGTTTTAGAAAAAGATAAACTATTATTAGACCAATGCTTTCTATCACAAACTCGTCAATCCATATTTTAATATTGTTTAAAATAGTTAACGCTGGTATCTAACATTAGCTAATGATGAGTGGGGGGTATTTCAATTAACGTCACGCTGGAGCAACACAACGGGCTATTGGTGACGGTCCGGGATCAATCCCAAAGCTAATGATGAGTGATGTTGCATTTTGAAAACTAATCCGTATGTTCGCTGCATGAACATAAACACTCCCTTTCACTTAATTTAAACTTTTTACATTTTTAGTTATCCCTTTATTTCTACGAATTTGTCTTAGTCCAAAAAGAAACGAATATTTAATTAAAATATATTTTTTTAATATATCTGGTTACCTGAGCTGTAAATATAAGTCTTTTTTCCTAAAAACTTTAGTGTTCAAATTTCTAACAAGTGGATACTAAATCAGGGGTAACTAAAATATAGCTCTTCAAAAATGTTCACTTAGTACTAAAGATGTACTACATTATGTTATTGTTAAGTTCAAAACTAAAAATAAATATTGTTGAAAATTCTTTTCTTATTGTAAAGAACAAAACAGTGAAAACATTCTCAGATCAACGTAAAACATGTAGCTTAATTTAGGGTTTTGGAATGACAGTAGAGTAACGCATGACATTTAATGTCTCAATATTTTCGAAACATCGTATAAAACTAAACATTCAAATCCTTAAACTTTTTCCCGTTACGTACGCTTCATTTCGCTTTGTATCGAAAAATATGACAAAATGTATGAAAGAACATGCGTATCTAAGTCTTTTCTAAAAATGTTCAAATACTATTTTTTTCTTTTTAATGTAAAACAACTTATAAAACACATTGTAAAACGAAAAGTTCACTAAAAATTATTATAATTTGTTAAAAAATTGGCAAATATTGGAAAATTTACGTAAAAAAATGACGTCAACGAAAAACATTGCAACTGAAAAACTTAGTATATTTGCCTAAAATTTTGCATAAAGTCTCCTAAATATATAAGCTAGAGCCTGAACTAAAAGATATTCAATATTCCTTTCCTCTCATAAGATATTGAGAATGTAGAAAACTTTCCTAACGCCACAACACTGAAATCTACAAAGTTTTACCTCCTAGTTTAGACTCAAAAACAAATATAAAAATCAGTACACCGATTAGCAAAACTGACCAGATCTGATGGACGAGATATCTCGTCATTAGAAGAAAACTGACCAGATCTTGATCTCGTCAACGTCAAAAAATCGGCAATATCTTGATGACGTGATATCTCGTCAACATGCTCAGGATTAAAATTCCAGTCAGCGTCTGAATGTACGTGATGGTTCGAAATACACTTTAAGCAGTAGATCCCGGCTTAATTAGCCCTCGTAACAAAAAATGACCGGGCTGACAAACCAAGCCTAGGCAAGAAATGACCAAAGCGACAAGCCAAAGCAATTTAAAGTGATTAGTGAAATCAGTCAGATCTTGATGGACGAGATATCTCGTCTAAACCACCTGGAGGGTTAAAGTGATCTTACGCCCCTGCTTTCATTCGAAACTTCCCAATTCTTAATGCATGCTGCGTTCGAATGAACGGGCCGCGGTAGCCCGGTTGGCAGAGTAACGGATTAGAACCGGAGTGTTGAGAGTTCGAAACTAGGTCCAGCCAAAGACCAGCGTACACGGATACTGGTGCAAGTTAAATATGTCGTGACCTCAAATATCCTCACGCTGGTGTGGTGTGGAAGTGTATAGAGAGTGGGGTGCCAGCTCAGGTGTGGTCATCTGACCGTAGTTCAAAATTACCCGGTGTTGTCCTCGATCTTTCTCTTCGAGGTTGATCGTGGACTGTCGCCAATAGCCCGTTGTGTTGCTCCCAGTGCGACGTTAATTAAAAAAAACCCACCTGCATTCTAAACTTTTAAATTCTTATTGGCATGCTTCGTTCATAGTGAACCCTTAATTTTTTATGCACACCATTTCAACACAATTTTAACTGCGGCGGTGTTATGCACACTTCATTGTTTTTCATAGCATGCAATTCAGCCCCTATTGACGACTTGGAAAGTGCTCTGACACTTGCGCTTCGCTTCCTGCCGCATGAGAAAAACGTGTACCTCGTACAGGGTAAAGGTATCATTCAACTCCACTGGTGGAGATAAGGCACGATAATGCGAAGATCTGGACCCGCGTTTGCAACTTTCGTTTTTACATCATAATCTCTCGTGGCCGAAAGCTGTGGGCCGAGGAACTACCCACCCAGAATTACTGATCGCATCGGAACACGATTTGGTATCGCACGAACTGGACTCGAAACTCGCGAAAGCTTTTCAGCTCAAAATCGTGTGGCGAGATTTCTGATGGGCTCGGAATATTCCGAAAGGGCGATTTTACAAATTAATACGGAGGTTTCGGTGCCTTGGGGTGGGTCACGGTTCTTCTAGCCTTGTAATTACACTTCAAGACTCTTGGAGAGAGTACCAACTTCTCATAAGAATATTGGACATGCTTTATCAAACGGGAATACGAACTGGCTTGAAATAGTTATTCAAATTTGGTTTCTCACCTGTCTTCAATTGTAGTAGCATGTAGACTAATTTATTACTAAATCATAATGGGCAGTTTTTAGTTCTGTGCCCACAGGGCATTATATAATTTTCTGGGGGTCATAGCCTGCAATCTGCCAGTAGTGTAACCAGGATTTTATTTCGGATGGAGCCAGAATGTAGAAATTTTTTTTTAATGCATTAGATCTGGACCTATCAAATTTCTAAGGACGGTGGTAGCCAGGTTGGAAGCGTAACGGATTAGCAACCGGAGGGTTGCGAGTTCAAATCCAACCAAAGACCATCGTGTACAAAGAAGGCTGGTACATGTTAAATGGTCTCAAATGTCCTCACGTTGTCGTGGTGTGGAAGTTTGGAGTGTGAGGTGCCAGCTCAGGTGTGATCTCGTCATCTGATCGTGATTCACAATTACGTGGGGTTTGTCCTCGGGTCTTTTCCTTCGGGTCTGATTCAGGACCGTCGCCAATAGTCTGTTGTGTTGCTCCAGTGCGACGTTAATTAAATACCTACCAACCAAAATTTTAAAGGTAGATATTTAATTAACGTCGCACTGCAGCAACACAAGGGCTATTGGCGACGATCTGAGATCAATGCCGAGGACAACACCACGTAATTTTGAACCACGGTCAGATGACGAGGTCACACCTGAGCTGGCACCCCACTCTCCAAACTCCCACACCACGACAACGTGAGGACATTTGAGGCCACGATAGATTAAACGTGCACCAGCCCCTTTTGTACACGACGGTTTTTGGTTGGATTCGAACTCGCAACCCTCCGGTCGCTAATCCGTTACTCTTCCAACCGGGCTACCGCGGTGTGTGTGAACGTCAATATGTGAACGTGAGAACAGATCATTGTCAGCACAGGAAAAGCAAATTCCATACTTATACATTTTTCATAATTTAAAGTAAATGCTTCAATCACACTGCAGTTATTTTAATTTAATAAATAGTTGTATTTTTTCAATGAATACCAAGTGTTTTATGCACTTGTATTCTATTTGTAGATATTTAAAAAATTATAATCCAAACCTCTTAGGGGGCGATATATTTGTGTTCGCGCAATTTTCAATATTTCACAGAAAATTGCTTGAATTATACAGCAGAGAAAAATTTGGAAGAGGTATATAAATAAATTTACTCAAATTCAATTTTATACATTTAAATTCTAGGTAGGATCATGACCAAGAGAGATTTTTTTTTCAGAAATTAGAATAACTAATTCTCTAAAAAATATGGAAAAAAGAATTCGAAGGACAAGACCCGCTTGTTTTGAATCAGTTTGATTTACAGTACTCGACGCTTTTCGAATTTATAAGTAGGAACTTAAACTCAAATTTAGAGAATTCTGAGGTTTAAGTCGAAATGAGACAGTTTTAAAAGTTATATCTGTTGAGTTCTATACCAAAAGTATGAATTAGTGTAGCACTGTTTTAGATGCTCATCTTTCCATGAATCTCGTTTGTTGGCAGCTTCTCGAATTCATTTTGTCTCTATAATTAGCCCTCGTGAAGCAGAAAATAACAGTAGAGTGGCAATTCAAGCTTCAGACACATTATATTGAAAAACTTCAGTTCTCAGAAAAAAAAGCAAAAGTATTAAATTTCATTGAAATAAAATCTACTGGAACTATGCTTTATTTTATCAGTACTATACTTTGAAGCAGGCAAAAGATCTACTTTAAAGCTTAGACTGATTAACTGCTGTTTATGTATGCTTTTTTAATCTCGTTTTAATGATTTGTCTCTTTGTTCCTTGTCTCCATATTTTTGTGCTGAGTGTTTACTCTATGACTATTTCAAGTGCTGCTGCTAAAAAAAGATTTATTGCTTATTTTGTAAATATGTAGAAAATGTAATGTACTTTATTTTGTTTTAAAGTTCATCAAAATCTTTCTTTGGAATTGTGTATTTAATTCGGGGAATATATTCCACAATTTATTACCCGAAGTCATGGCATATGAAATAATTATTTTAAATTATTTCAGATGTTTGTGGAGTTCTATTCAGATGGGTTTCTGTAGCATATATCCTGAACTAGTATAAGAGTTTCTGAAACAGTACCGTGGAGTGATTATTGGCAAAAAGAGGTTATATAAATGTACTTTCGAAAGCAATACACATTTGAATGTAAGTCTGAAGTTCATGTTCAACGCATTAGTCGGTTATTCTTAATGAGACTGAAATACTTTATTCAAAAAAATACAAGTTGAAAGGGGTTAAATAACATTTTAAAACAAGGTTCAGAGCAATATCCTTTAAAATAACGTTTTAGAAATCGGTCTCGTTTTGGAAAGTATTTCATATATGAATTTTCCATGTCCTCATTTTCTTAACCCTACTAAGAATCCCCAAATTTAAAATCACTGAATGTGCAAAGCAATGCGTTTCTGGATAAATTTTGAGTAGAACCAATCAAAAGGGGTACTCTAAAAGCCTTCATTCAAATATTGAATGCGAAGTAGGGAAATAAGAGCTCCCGTTTCTTATTTAAGCTGTAGGGAAACATTTTAGCTCGCACGAATTTGTCAGCATTCGGTAAAGCAATATTTAGTTTTGCGTTTCCCTAACTACTGCTTCGGCAAGAAAGCAATTTCGCATGGACTAAATTAGAAGCATCTGTCTGAGAAACAGAAGAACGCATAGGGAAAGGATATTAGAATTGTATCCGAATAAAGCAATAAATCTGAAACTTTAATTTCCATATTTCGGTGTGAACAGTGGGGAAGCGGGACTTTTTGGAATCGGGGCAAATGACGACAATACCACCCTTCGTCTGAAACTGATTTTATGTATTTAAAAATATAAAAAATAGATATAATTAAAATACTGATAAAGTATTCGAATTACCACCATAATTAACTTTCCTTGATCAATTATTATTCACGATAATAACTATTTATCGCAATTAATTAAATAATTTTTAATATAATTTTAAGTAGATAAATTATACGAAAGATCAATTGAATTTACCTTCACACACAACTTCAAAAATAACTGAACTCGAATCAATTTTGACCAAATGTATTTATGTTGATTAACCTCGATACCTTAAGTAACATTAATGATTTATAATAGATTTACTTTCAAACATAATAAATACTACACTTTTTAAATCGAATTCTCCTTCGCAGTATCTTAACCAAGTAGCCCTGGTTCTATCCGAATGTGTTATCTATCATGTTTATCTTACTACATTAAGTTATAACCTCAATAAAAATGGCCTAATGAATCTCCACAAAAGTAACTATCAAATTATTAATATTACACAAACACGGAAAATATTTTCTTAAATTTCGAAGAATTAAAGCAGGGGAAAAATCTAAATGTTTCGGAATTTATTTTTTACTCGTGTCTAAAATAAGTTTTTATCCCACCTTTTTAAAATGCGTTCATTTTCATAATCCTTATAATTAAACATCCTTGGTTTGAGGAAACTAATTTTGAGGAATTGGAAAGAAGTAACAATATTCGTTAAAAGAATTACTCCACATTTTTTCGACGGTAATAAATTTAGTACTCCAACTCGCAAATTTTTATCTCACCACTTTATATAACAAGCGTTACTTAACCAGTAATGACGATATTTTGCATTCGAGATCTTTGAAGGATTACGTAACGCCAGCACTCTCGAAAAAATAAGGTTTGAAGTCCAATGCCACAAAAATCCCCTCTACAATCGCACATTTAATCGTTAGGATATTAATAACATACTTATATAAACATTATGCCGCACTACCACCATATGATAATGCACGCTATTTTCGAAATCAAAATTGAACTATCAGAGCAGCTTTCAATAAATCAATTTCAGACCAAAAGGAAGCAGAGCAGAATTTTTGTTTTTCGGGTCTCAAAGTGAGTTGGGCGAAAAGCTGTAATAATCAATTTCTAGTAAGTGTTCACGCTCAGCAACCTGCATGAAGGCTAACTCATAGGCGTGTTCCGAGAGCATCAGAATATCTATAGCTCGTTCACCCTCAATTTTAGCATCTCAATCAGGATGTTGTGATCTATCCTACTTGCGGAGCTGTATACGTGACGCGCTTTTATCTCTTCCACAAGCGGTTAATCAAAAAGGCCAAAAAGAAAAATGGAGAAGAACAATAACTGAGATGAAGTAAATAAAGACCGGTTTTTTCAACAAGGGAACAGCCCCACAGTTTCTGCTTTTTTGCTTGTTTGCTTAGGGTTGGACTCCTTTGCCCATCTCTGTTGGGTTACAGCTTGCCTTACGAAGAATTTACCAACTTTCAACCTATTTATAAATATTAGACGGAAATGAATGTTTTTCCTCGTATAAGTGGTTTTGCATTGAGTGTTAGTTTTCCCCGTTTTTCATTGTATCCCTTTTCTCATGGATTTTAGGATCTTGAAAATTTTTATTTTGCCCATCCACCAGAAAGGTTACCTTCATGAGAAGCTAAAAATTTGTCAAATTTCAACCTATTTACAACTACGGAAATGAGGATTCACGTACACGAAAGGAACTTTTTATTGTATGTTTATTTACCAATCATTTTAGGAAAAACTTTTAAGGATTTTAGTATAAGAAATTTTTTTTATCTGATAAAGCCTTTTTTGATAGCATTGTATAATGAAATGTTTTCAATCATCAAATTTCGCTGAAATTATTTTCTGAAAAGGGAAACAAAAATTTTTGTTTTAAAACTTTATCTTTGGTAAAAAAGTACAGTATTAGTTTAACATTTTTACATAATTTCCTTTGCCGAATTTTAAATTACAAATTTAAAAATAAGTTTAATAAAATAATACAAAAGCATTGCATATAATTAAAATGGATTACATTATTTTGTTTTTAAACATTTTGTTCGCATGTCAGAGGTGTCTGGTAAATTGACTATGAACCTGTTTTAAAGTGAATTCTTCTCGTGATCGTGTTCTCACTGGAGAATGAAATCCATAAAAATAATTTTTATACCGAAAGTATCTAGCACAATAATTTTATAGAACTATTCTAATAAAAATGAATGATAAAAGCGTTTAACTGTGCGAGTTCTTTATTTTAGTAATGCAGACTTTGGTTGACAAAAGTTGCGAAAACGTAATTTTAGCTATTTAAAAATAATTTAATCAAGAAATTAACACATAAATGGTGTAAAACAAATGTTTCAAGGACGTCAGAATTATAATTGTTAAAAATTTCTTCTGAGCAATGGAGTCATATGGAAGTGGAAATATTAATAGCAGTACAGCTAGTCATTTCCCACTACATGTCTAATTAGCTCTCATATAACCAAAAATGACCATAGAGCCAAATCAAACTCACCACATCTCAATTTAGGCATTTAGACATAATCAGTAGGGATTATAATATTTATCTATAAACGAATTTCCATGTATTTTGTTCTAAAAGCATATAAGCACAGAAGTCAATATAGTCTAACTGTTTTGTGCTCTAGATTTGGAGGTTTGCTTCCACCTCATATGCTCCGTATTTGATTTCCAAGTCTATGAAATCGTTTTAAATTTTCCACTTGAAGGAGTGAGGGTTGTTCATGGAGGACTCTTAAGGGACTTAATAGTTCATCTGACTGTTCAATCAAGATCTGACCAATTTTGATAATGACAAGATATCTCGTCCATCAAGATCTGACCAATTTTGATAATGACAAGATATCTCGTCATCAAGATATTGCTGACTTTTTGATGATAAGATCAAGATCTGGTCCGTTTTCTTCAAATGACGTTATATCTCGTCCATAAAGATCTGGTCAGTTTTGCTAATGACGAGATACCTTGTCAAGACAACCACCAGGAGGGTTACCGGATTTTCATTAATGGATTTCGTGCCTTTTTAGTTAATGGAAGGGACCGATATAAAAGAATATATAATTAGGCAAGTAATAAAAAGGAATATTATGCGAACCTAAAACCACAAATAAACGTTTAGAAGTACGAGAATATTGATTTTCACGAATATATGCTGTCATAAAGAAATAATTTACAGTTACCCCTAGGAAACTTCAAGAATAACATTTGCAGGATTAGAACAGCAGATTCAACTAGGCCCAAGGGCAAAGAATGCTATACTTCCTTGCATTAATACAATTAAATTTGCTGCAACTGATCAGTAATTTGAAATGGAAAGTGACTTCGTCGGCAATGTTCTGTTTGAGTCAGTTCACCCATATATTTTCTGAATTCCTTATTATTAAATACGACTGTCTCAATTCGAAGGCATTGCATTGTGCAATAAAGTTGGCCGAAAAACACTTTTTAAAAAATTCTTAGTCTTAGTGCTGAAAACTTGGATAGCGTGTCCAAAGGTTCTAAAGAAAATTTTCAGCGGTGTCAGAAAATATATAGCCAGGCTTCTCTGGCCACGAAAAAATTGAAAATTATTAAAAACAGTGTTTTAAGATATAATTTTAAAAATTGATATTTTATTAGTAATAGTGAGCCAGTTGATGAATGGGATCCCCATGCTGTACAAAAAAATTCAGAGATGTACATAAAGATCTAGCCGGGCAACTTTAACCTTAGAAAAATCAAAAGTCTAAAATATAATAAAAAAAGTGTTTTTTTAAAGAATTTTTTTAATCGAAATTTTGTTCGCTATCGTTGGTAATAGTGTGAAACAGTTAAAGAATGGGACCTGTATTCTGTATCAAAAATTTCAGCATTGTACATAAATATCTAGCACGTCCCCTCTGGCCTTGAAACAATCACAAATGAACAGGAAAGGGGTTTTAATACATAAATTTTTTAAATGCTTTAACGTCACTGGAAAAGTTGTGTACTGTGTCTCCTTGCAAACACAATTCAATCAAAATACTTCGATCTTAGTAATTTACATCTGTGGAAAGTGATGGACCTCAAGGCGATTCCCAGATCACATAAAAGATTATACAATGTAATTGAGGGGAATTCTTCCCATATCCAGAAAACCTACTAACAGGAATGGTTACTGATCCTGGACAGCATATCAGAGGATAAAGGGAATTATTGATGCAAGAAATACAAGAAAACAAAAAGTTTAGTTCAAATTGCCTAGCTTAAATTTTCATGCATTTGACATTAACCTTATCAATTTGTAAAAATGATCTGTCACCGAACCACCAAACAATTATATGATCAATTGAAGAGCTTTGCCAAATTCTAAAAGAAAAGTATTTACTAAGGCAAATTTTGAAAAATTTCCCTTCCATAAGCAAACTACACTGCTGGCCACCGTAAATGCAACACCCTGAAGGAAGCATGCAAATAATATGAAATTTACAACATGCATTAGCGGAGGTGAGGTATGCAAATGATTAGAATTTCAGCGCAGACGCACATCACGCGCGCCTGTGGCGCCACTTCAAAGCGCTATTTAAGGCTTGGAGATTTCGACGATTTCAAGTACGGCAATCGTGTTTTTCTTGTGGTTTTTTCAAAAAAACGATCAATTATGCCTCGTAGAAACCAGCGATCATCTTTTGATCAAGTATCCGAGTTCGACAGAGGAAGGATAGTGGCCTACCGAGATTGTGGATTATCTTTCAGGGAAATCGGTAGTCGTGTTGGACGAAACCAAACAACTGTAATGCGGATATGTGATCGTTGGATGCAGGAGGGTACGACGGACCGACGTGTTCGATCGCATCCACCTCAGTGCACCACTTCACGTGATGACAGGCATATTGTGCGTATGGCAGTGACGGATCGCTCAGCCACATCACGAACCATAGCACAGCACATTCAGTCTGTACCGCATCATCCAGTGTCTGCGCGTACCATTCGACGCCGTTTACAGCAGAGTGGTCTGTCCGCAAGACGTCCATTGCTTCGTTTACCCTTGACGCAGAACCACAGACGTTTCCGCCGCCAATGGTGCGATGAAAGAAGGATGTGGACGGCAGAATGGAATGAAATTGTCTTTACTGACGAGTCACGCTTCTGTCTGCAACACCACGATGGTCGGATTCGAGTCTGGAGACACCGTGGAGAGAGGATGCTGAACAGCTGCGTTATGCACCGCCACACTGGTCCTGCACCGGGTATTATGGTATGGGGCGGTATTGGATATCACTCTCGCACTCCTCTAGTACGCATTGCCGGTACTTTAAACAGCCAGCGCTACATCTCCGAGGTGTTGGAGCCAGTTGTCCTTCCTTACCTTCAGGGCTCGCCCACAGCCATATTTCAACAGGATGATGCGCGACCACAGGTGGCACGCATTGTCCAAGGGTTCTTCGTCAATCGCCAGATTGAATTGCTTCCCTGGCCAGCTCGCTCTCCGGATCTTTCGCCGATAGAAAACATGTGGTCCATGGTTGCTCAACGATTGACCCAGAATACATCCCCAGCTGCCACACCAGATCAACTTTGACAACGTGTGGAAGCTGCTTGGTCTGCTGTACCCCAAGAACACATCCAAAGTATCTTTGAATCAATGCCGAGGCGTGTGGTAGCGGTGATCTCCAACAATGGCTGCTACTCTGGCTACTGATTTTGGCAGGAACCACACTTCACAGAAGTCTATAAATTTAATCATTTGATACTTGGTCAACATGTTATCTACAAAATAAATTTTGTTGTGATATCTCTTGTCTTTCTTGGTGTTGCAATTTGGGTGGCCAGCAGTGTATTTAAAGATGTATTAAACTGACCATAGAGAAGCCGTAAAGTTTAAAGTTCGTGTGTGAGATGCCTACATCCGAGCAAAGTTAGAAGGAAGTAAAGATTTGTCATCTTTTGACAGTAAGGGTTAATACTATTGGATAAACAAATGATTTCCTTCAGTAAAATATTTTTTAATTGTGGGTTAAGTATTTTTTAAGTCCTTTATACTGTCATATCAACAGCGTAAGCTATATTTTTTCCAACTCTTCTTCTTTCCAATGAAAAGAAATGAATGTACTTGTTTTTTCACTACAATATGGATTCCTGGAATATAAGTTAACGGATTACAGAAATTTAAGAAAGCGAACGATTAATAATGATTGTTTCGAACTAATTCAGTTACCATGCCAAAAATAATTTCTAAAAATACCAAGGTTGCCATATTAGCTACCAGTCCTATTTTAAAAGGTTTGTGGTGTATATTTTATTCATGTTTTATTCTTTATATCGTCTATCCCAAATATTTAGAATATTTTTATATTTGCATAAGAAAAAATAAGGCTCAAAATACAAAAATTAGAATTTAAATGGCGTAAAAATAATTGCTTTTTCAGCAGTACTGGTAAAACAATCCAAGTAATCGCAATGCTCAATATGTATTCCAGCTTCTCCCAAACTACCAAATTATGGTTGACTTAAGTATAGTTACTCAGTGTTTTAGCATACAACTTATCTAGAATTTTTTTTGACTAGTATGAGATACGTGTGGTATTAAAAGCTTTTCTCTTCACAAATGATTGTTTCAAGGCCAGAGGGCCCATGCTAGGTATTTATATAAATTGCTGAAATTTTTTGTACAGCTTACGGTCCCATTTCTTAGCTGTTTGACACTATTTCTTCCGATAACACAAGCAAACTCGATTTAAAAATATAAAAAAATACTGTTTTTTGGTGATTTTTGCTTTCTTCAAGGTCAGGGTCCCCCGAGATATTTATTTATAGCTCTGAAATGTTTTGTGCAACATAAAGGTTTCATTCATCAACTGTTTCAAACTATAATTAATAAACAATCAATTTTTTAAAAATTATATCTTAAAACACTTTTTTTTAATAATTTTCGATTTTTTTCAAGGCTAGAGCTAAATATATTTGTTACATTGTTTTTATCAGAACTTTTCGACACACTAGCCAAGTTTTCCGCACTGGGGCTAAGCGAATTTTGAAAAAAGGGGCGTTTTCCGGCTCACTCTATTGTGCCAACTTACCAGATGTGCGAGCTTATGGTGCTGAGAACTTACTGGGTAGTTGTAACGATCACATACAATACAGTCGAAAATTGTGAAAGATCATATTAATTTGTTTTTGCATAAGACCAAGTCTCACGAATTTCGGAACTAAAACTAGAAAATCGGAATATTTGAGAAATTTTGAGTTTTGCCTATCAATTTTTGCTTTTATTTTATAAAAATTTTTTTTAAATACACCCTCTTTTGAAATCGTGACGAGAATCATTGTTTTCTATCACAGCTTTTTATTAACGATCCTTTATTAACGGCAACTGTCCAAGAAACACTCAAAGAACGATATCTGACAACTTAAGCTTTTTATAATTGTGTGTTGGAAATTTAAATACACTGATGTATTCTAAAGGCTATATTTTATACTTAAAACTTTTTCCATTTGTTTCCATTTCAATGATAAAAACGCTGGACACAAATCTATATAAATAAAATGGAGTGTTTGTATATTGAATATTTTCGTCCCAAGTTATTTATCCGTTTTGGACTCTTCTGATATAAAATCCCTCTCTTATGCGTTTGGTGTCTGTCTGTCTATCTGTATTGTGTGCCGGTACTACGTCCAAACGGTTTAACATATTTTCATGAAACTTGGTATACTGTGAGTACTTACATTCATATAGTGATTGAATTTAGTTGCGTTAGTCTGTCCGTCTTCACATTCTATGTTGGATTTTGTATTAGTATGTTTGAGCAAGTATCACATGAACGTTATTCAACATATTTTAATACTATGTTCCATATTTGATAAACCATATTTTAGTTTAGTGAATACATTATGTGAAATTTCTTTGTTTACATATTTAGGCAAGTTTCATACTAATAAAACATCTGAGTAAATATACTTAAATCAACCATAATTTGGTAGTTTTGGAGTAGCTGGAAGGTATATTGAGCTTGCAATTACTGGATTATTATACCAGTACTGTTGAAAAATCAATTATTTTTCCAAAATATATTTTTACGGAATTTAAATTATAATACTTTTGTATTTTGAGCCTTATTTATTTTCTTTGTGAACATAAACTATTTTCGATTATTTGGGTAGACGATATTTTGCGACGAAACGTTCGTTTGCCATGTGCATAAATATGTTCTGTTTTTTTCCATCGGAATTAATTTCGTATTTTTAAATTTTGTTTAATTTTTAGTTGTAAGTTGTGGCAACTGTGCAAGATCAAGAAATAAAAAAGAATCACGAATTTATATCTTTAGAATAACTTTTTACCTGCCAACTTTTATTTTGTTTCGGCATAGAAGTTAGAATAAAGTAAATTTAAAGTGGAAATTTCCACTATTGAAAGAACGTTAATGTTAAAAAAATTCGAACTAGGACTTTTGAAATATTGCAAATTCTTTGACATATAACGACAGAAGGTCAAGGTACATATCTTACGAATTTAAGCTTTATTTAAGCAACGTATATAAGGAAAGTTTGCTTGATGAATGCTTGAAAACTTACTTTGAGTGCTTTGCTTGAAAACAGTGATTTTCTTCATTAGAAGAAACGATTTAAAATAGATTTACCATTTAAAAAAATGGTAATGGTTAACTTTGCTTTCTCTGTACTGAAGACATTCAATTTTAAAACAAGTTCTTTTATTATTGTACGTGCCACAAAACGGAATTTTCAAGAAAAACTTATTAGCTTTTAAAATAAACTTAGTAATGAATATTTTATCAAATTAATTTGTCTTAATGATGGCGAAATCGAAATGGTGCAAGAGTGCCACATATAAAAAAATATTGGTATGTAAACTATGAGTGAGAGAGTATTCGGTGTAGATTCGTCATTTCTAAGAATTGAGTTGATCAATTTTACAGGAAAAGATCTTTAGAAAAGGAATTCCTAATCCTCTCTTCAAAATCATCTTTTGTAGTAGTTACCTTAGTATCTGTCAACTTTCGTCATTTTGCAGCTTTAGCAGGGGCGCGATATATGTGAAATGTATTACATGGATGGATATGCATGCATAGGATTTGTGTCCAAAGTAGGTTTTAAAAATCATAAAAATGTCGAAAAGGTGTTAAAAATTATTTTACTCACTTAAATTATTTGAAATTTTTCTACGAAAGAGGAAAGTGATTATTCTGATCACTTTCAATCTATAGCTAACCAATTCAAACCGAGTAAGGTCAGGTAATTTTGCTAGTATACTGAAAAAAAACTTTAATGAGGTTTTAAGGGTACTATAATAAATAATTCACTCAGTGCTATATATATATATGAGGCTTAAAAAGATTAATGTTGATAGGTATTTAATTAACGTCGCACTGGAGCAACACAATGGGCTATTGGCGACGATCCGGGATCAAACCCGAAGGGGAAGATCCGAGAGCAGCACCACGTAATTTCGAATCACGGTCAGATGACGAGGTCACATCTGAGGTGGCACCCCACTCTCCAAACTTCCACACCACACCAACGTGATGACATTTGAGGCCACGGCAGATTTAACGTGCACCATCCCCCTTGTACACGATGGTCTTTGGTTGGATTCGAACTCGTAACCCTCCGGTTGCTAATCCGTTACTCTTTCAACAGGGCTACCGCTGCCCCGATTAAGCTAAGGAACAAAAGAGAATGAGTAAAACAACTTTTGAAAACTTGGGGGAAGTACCCTTATTACCTTAGTAGTTGAAGTTGAAGCTTAGCTTAGTAGTTGAAGTACCTTATTTATCTTTCTTACGGGAAACACTACCATCTAAAAGTATTTGCCTCTTTTCTTGTTTTTACGCAAATGCGTTACTGTGTATTGCAACTCATATTTTTAATGCCAACGAAATGATAGGTTGGTTATTTAAAATCGGTTGTAATGAAAATTAGTATTATAATTAATTTAGAAAGAACATTAATTTGTGATATGATGTTTTTATTTGTTCTAAAGCTGGTGCATGTAATCAAAGTTAAACAATTGATACTGAATTCTAGATGCTTTAGCGTACATAAGTTAATAAATACATTTCGATAGAGATAGGGGTGAAATACAAGTAACATTCATATGTACCGCAATATTGAGAAACAAGGAACTTTGAGCTACACCTCTCTCAATTTTGCTCAAATGAGCCCAAATTTAGCCAGTTAGTTCATAACATATTGGAACAAAATTGGAAGTTAAGACTGCAAAAAATTTTACTTTGTAAAGAGAGGCAAGCAATATGAAAGTCTCTTTCTGGTCAGAACTTTTACATCGATCTTTTAGTGTTACTAACATACGTATACCCATGAATCTGATAATTCTATTTTTAATTTTCTGAGAATTGTTCTTAATTTTTGTAAAATAGTTTTTTCTCAATGCCAGCTTATGGGTTGTATGAACCTTCAAGCATTATTGACCATAGGTGGTGCTACCACATTGCACACACTGTGAACCGTGTGTGGGAAGACGTCTTCCTGGAGGACTGGAGAAGTTGGTCCGCATTTACGTGTCGTCTTGAAAAAGAAAACTTCAAGCATCCAACCCGACTTTGGCACATACGAGATTTGATCTCGTAACCAAGCGCCTGAGTTTCTTAACAGCGTCTGTTTTAGCTGCTTTTCCACTAGAGTGGGCAAAAGCATTTATCAAAGTAAATATGAATATTTTAAAAAGCGAGGAAAAGGTGACCAATACCTAAAGAACGCCTCTGCTACAAAATGTAACTTATCACGATTAGGTTATCTGTAATAACGAAACTGGCATCCGTTATAAATATTATTCACAGGTCGATATGGGATTAAGCAGAGATGCATTCCGTAAACAATAAACAGGGAGTTGTTTACATCCTTAATGCTACGTTTAATCCGAGAGAGCAACGTAACGTCAAACATTTTTCACTTTCCACACTTTCCAGATTCTTGTCAATTTTTTAGTATTGAGCTATTTTTCTGATATTATTAAAGTTTATGCAAGCCATGTTTCTACGGATGATGCTAAAAATGCAATCAAGATGATTAGGTAAATTGTACCAAAAGAAATAGCATTTCCAGGGTATAGTCATATTCATATACAGGCAAAAAGTTGCATTCCGTAAACAATCAAAAGAGAAATGTTTTACGTCCTGATACTACTTTTAAATGATACCAAAGAAAATGGCGTCTCCAGAGTATAAATTCATATTCATATACAGGCAAAAAGTTACATTCCGTAAACAATCAACAGAGAATTGCTTACGTCCTGATACTACTTTTAAATGGTACCAAAGCAAATGGCGTTTCCAGAGTATAAAGTCTTATTCATATACAGGCAAAAAGTTGCATTCCGTAAACAATCAACAGATAGTTGTTTACGTCCCGATACTACTTTTAAATGGTACCAAAGAAAAGGGCGTCTCCAGAGTATAAATTCATATTCATATACAGGCAAAAAGTTGCATTCCGTAAACAATCAAAAGAGAAATGTTTTACGTCCCGATACTGCTTTTAAATGGTACCAAAGAAAAGGGCGTCTCCAGAGTATAAATTCATATTCATATACAGGCAAAAAGTTGCATTCCGTAAACAATCAACAGATAGTTGTTTACGTCCCGATACTACTTTCATCGGAGAGAGAGCAACCTAACGGCAGGCGCATTTTTGCACGTACCAGATGACGGCGGTGCTCTCAGATTGGGAACACCTTCGACTCTTGATGCATCGCGCGGATGAAGTTGCGATTCGTGATGGCCCCGGGTGGTCAGCCGCAGGGGGTTAGAGAGGTTGAATAACACCGATGGACATTACTATCAGAGGAGTCGACCCGGAGCTTCCCCGAGTTCGAATCGGGATCAAGACGGGTTTCTTTGCATATCAAAAGAGAAACTCTCTCGCGAGACCTGCATTCAGATCGGCATCAAATAATCTATTTCGTTCATTACAAAGCGGGCAAAAAAGTGAAGTAGCACGCCGACAAAATAACGAGCGTTTTCCTCGCATTTAATCTCACAACTGTCACGCTTGGGAGTAAAGCAAAAAATCGAGCTTTAAACCTGATAAATTAGACTTTCGGACGCTCGGATAGATGCGAATGGCTTGAAACGCTCAATCTGATCTTGAAGAAGTGGGGAGGATTGAATTTCTAAACTCTGATATCAGCCGGGGAAGAAAAATTTAAACTCTAAACCTGTAATCACGGATGGAGATTGCTTCCTTTGGACAGTCATTGAAAATAAAAATTACTTAATAGAGATCGCATCAAGATTTTCAGCAGTCGGCCCACCTAAATTTGAAGACCATTTTCAAGTTTCGTTATCTTGCAAATTTGGTAAGCATAGGACATACGAATTAAAAAATACCAATCTTTTTATTGTAATATGTTGGTATTGTTTCTTTTATATAGACTGATAGTTTCGATGATAGCTTGATTTGTTAAATGAGTTCACAATAAAATTTGTAAGTCTTCCCAACCAAGTCAATCAAAGGAGATTTTTCAATTCTTTCGAAATGTTTGCATATTCTCATTTAAAAAAGTGTGCACATAGGATTTCAAAAAGTGAAAATAACATGGCATAAGTTTAGGTTAGTTATTAATGAAAATAAATATTTCTTAATGGATAGATTTTTATTAAAAACCAACATCTATAACACATAAATATAACTAATGAAACCAATAATTTACACCTGAAATCAACAATTTACACACTTAACACAGCCCGGTTGGAAGAGTAACGGATTAGCAACTGAAGAGCTGCGACTACGAATCCAACCAGACCACCGTGTACAAAGGGGGCTGGTGCACGTTAAATCTGTCGTGGCCTCAAATGTCCTCACGTTGGCGTGGTGTGGAAGTTTGGAGAGTGGGGAGCCAGCTCAGGTGTGGTTCAAAATTACGTATGTTGTCCTCGGATTTCCCCCTCGGGTTGGATCCCGGACCGTCGTCAATAGCCCGTAGTGTTTCTCCAGTGCGACGTTAATTTTTATCCCTACTTACCACCCTTAACACAACAAAGACACTTAAGTTTGTTAATTGTTTTAGAAAATGCTTTTTAAAATATAGCCGAAGGGAATTAATTTACTAAGATCAGCATTTTAGGTAGGTAGGTATTTTAATTAACGTCGCACTAATTTTGAATCACGGTCAGATGAGAGCATTTTAGGAGGAAAATAATTTTGAAATATTCTGTGAAGATACGAAGTTCAAGTTTAGAAGTAAGTAAGTCTAAGGAGGTGCTAAAAAAATAGCCATTTTTTGAATATATGGCCATCAGTATCAAGAACAAAATGCATCTAAACACAAAATTGGAATTCAAAGTTTCTATTCTATACACTAAATTTCAGAAAATACTTGGATAGTCTTTTCGTTAAATGAGTGCGAATTGCATGAACAAAAGCAAAATATGCACGTTCTCAAAATTGTCAAAAATAAAACCAAGCTTGAATATATAATGGCATTATAATAATCATTTTTCATACATTCTCGCCATCTGACCGTGATTCAAAATTACGTGGTGTTGTCCTCGGTATAGTATGGTACTTTTAATTAACGTCACACTGGAGCAACACAACGGTGTTGTCCTCGAATCTTTCCCTTCGGGTTGAATCCCGAACTGTCGCCAATAGCCTGTAGTGTTGCACCCAGTGTTAATTAAAATACCTACCCAGTGACGTTAATTAAAATACCTACCTATCTCTTGACGTTCATGCTGCAAAAAAAGGATGAAATATGTGAGGTAAACAAAATATGAGGTCAACTATGCTTTAGAAGAAAAGCTCTTTAAACCCTTTTCGTATACTTTCACATGGAAACATTCGATGTAATTTATTTGAATGAACTGAAACAAGGTAGGTTTAAGGCGCTAAACGGATTCATTCAAGTGGGTTAAGCTTTAATCCAGACAAGATTCATCCTGTGCTCTAAATAAATAAATGTTTCCTGTACTGAAACTAATTGCTCTTTAATTCAATCTCCAGAATTTTTGAAAATGAAGTGAGAAGCTAAAATCCAATTCCCTTTCGAGTAAAACTTTGGCTCTTGAAACAAATGAAAAACGTCCTGTGAGCCTGTCCATCTTGTTTCAACCCTCCAAGTAGTTTCGACGAGATATCTCATCCATCGCGATCTGACCAATTTTACTAATGACGAGATATCTCGTTGTGAAGGTACTGCCGACTTTTTATGATGGCGAGATCAAGATCTTCTAATGACGAGATATCTCGTCCATCAAGATCTGGTCCGTTCTGCTAATGACGAGGTACCTCATAGAGACAACCACCAGGTAGGTAGGTATCTAATAAACGTCGCACTGGAACAACACAACGGGCTATTGGCAACGGTCCGGGATCAAACCCGAAGGGATAGATCGAGGACAAACGCCACGTAATTTTGAACCACGGTCAGATGACGAGGTCACACACCTGAGCTGGCACCTCCTTTCTCCAAACTTCCACACCACACCAACGTGAGGATATTGGAGGCCACGACAGATTTAACGTACACCAGCCTCTTCGTACACGGCGGTCTTTGGTTGGATTCGCAACTCGCCACCCTCCGGTTGCTAGTGACAACCACCAGGAGGATTAAGTCAATGAACGTTTTGTAAGATCATCCTAATACTAATAGCGTGATTTTCGACGATAGCGGAAACTTTATCGATCTTCGTGATGTAAACAAAAGAAATTTTACGACTCTTCAAAGGTGAGATGGTCGAAATAGCAACTGTGCAGTAAATAAACTGATGAGCCGAGGAAGTGTAACAACTGTTCCCAAGTTTATCGTGTAAGAAAAAGGGGTATAATGTAAATGGAAAATGAATGCGTAACTTCAAATGAGCACCCGCATTATTTTATCTGATCTGACTGATGTTACGATTAGTATTAAGGTTCCATTATGAGTCAATGGACTTTGTATTCAAATGTAACGAAATAGTTATGGAATCTGTGAAGTCGTTCACGTAGTTGGAGGAAATGTTATCATGATATTTGATGTTATCGATATCATTTTCTAACATAATAGTGGGAGACATTAAAAACAGGTTGCGGTGAATATCATTATAACGAAATGGTTTTGAAAATGTATCAAATTTTCTATACTTTGAGAAAAATAATCTTTAAACACGTGTTTGTGGTATTATTTATCCAGAAAAGGAACAAAAAGAGATAGTGAAAATGTGGATGCAATAGATGTTTAAGCCTGGGTTCGAAGGAGAGTAAATTTTTAAATATCTGAGAAAAACTGGACTTTAAAGTATGATAGATGATATGAAAATAATGTTTAGAACAAGGGTACAAAAATACGAGGAGAGTAGCTAAATATTATGATAGTTGAATCAGTAAATTTCAAAATGAATTGACGATTAATTCTTGCAATTAAAATAATTTGTTTTTACCCTCAGCTAAATGAATAATTAAAATCTCTAAATAAAAGGATGTTAACATTTATAGCTGTCTAACTAGTCTTAATTCAATCATTTTTTGAGTTCATGCAAAGTTTGGGTTAATTTTTGCAAAAAAGGACATTTCAATCTGATGAAAATGTTAATTAAAGCAGAAATATGGGAAATGGAGGTATAGCTTTGAATTCTAAAAATATGAATTATTTTATTTTTTTATATTTTATTTTACAAGCGAACAGAGATTAAAAAGTTATTTTTACTCACAATTTCCAGAAACGCAATCATCTCTAGTTATAAAATATAGAATGAATATTAAATACACACGGATGAAATATTTTATATAGAACGAAGTTGCACTTTTAAATATACGTCATAACGTGGGCACAAAGTAAATGTGATGAATTACTTACATTAATTATTTTTAGAGCATTTTCACAGAAATATAACAATAATTTTTTTCAAGATAGATTTAGGTAGTACTTAAAACAGCAATCGAAAATGTGAGTAAATGAAAATCGTTACGAAGGATAAAAATGTAATACAATCGATTTTTCATTTTATCGATTCAATTATTTAAAGGTTGGTTGTTTTGTTATTAAAGTTTGGTTGGGGGTTTTATGGCACAAGGGCCATATTTGGCCAAGCTGCGCCAAACGCAAGACAGATGACACAATGACGAAGGAAGAAAAAGTAAAAAGGAGAAGGGTAGGCTAGGGTAAAAATGAAAGAGGACAGATTACTCAGGTACCTCGGGATTGTGATGCCCATACACTCCTAAAGATGGGCCCCTGAGGGAAATTATTCTTGCAAATTATTTTACGAGTTTTTCCAAGATGAGCTTTAAAATTATAAAGTTAATGATAGTTCTTATGATATTTGGTTATACGTCATATGTAAAAATCACTTAGGAAGCCTAGTGTTCCAAAAACAAAATTAATATTTAATATATTTCCCGAAGCGTATAGAATATATTTGAAATACATAATTATCCTTTCTCTATTCGTCATCTGACCGTGATTCAAAATTACGTGTTGTCCTCGAATTTTTCCCTTTGGGATTGATCCCAGACCGTCACCAATAGCCCGTTGAGTTACTCCAGTGTGACGTTAATTAAAACACCTACCTACCTTTCTCTATTAATTTGTTTCGAGGATCTAGGGCTGTCCTCATCTGACCTTGTTTCAAAATTACGAAGTGTTGTCCTTCGGGATCGATCCCGGATCGTCGCCAATAGCCCGTTGTTTTGCTCCAGTGCGATGTATCATTTGTGCAATCCTCAGGGGCACATCTTTAGGTGAGTACTGGCATCACAACCCAAGTGATCTTCCTCCCTTTAATTTTTACGCTCGCCTACCTTCTGCTTTTTCTTCCTCCCTCATTGTGTTTTCTGTCTTGCGTTTGGCGCAGCATGGCCAAATATGGCCCTTGCGCCATAAAACCCGAAAAAAATCAACCCAAAGCGATACAAATTCAATGACCTACCTGGTGTGGTCTGCAATAAAACAGGAATACATAGCAACATCCTCAGTTCAGGAATCGAATGTCTGAACATCGTGTAAATGAAGATTAGTAGTATAAATGAATTGTATAACTTAGAAGGCGACATTCTAATTAGAATTCAGTGCCTGCTTCGGAGTTTAGGGTTCTATCTTTAACGAGTACAGAAGAATTTATATAAATTTATTTAAAATGTGAATTTCTTTAGAAGTAACCAATGTCTCCAGCGAGACGGGTAAAATCAAATCACAAACTATTGTTCTGTTTTAAATCAAAATGGATTGATCAACTTACAGTGTTGTCTGCTGTTCAACTTAAACATCACAGAAATGTTTAGTTCCTCCCAAATTTTAGGTATTCAAAGGCAAATCACAGCATAGCTTTTTCGACTACGTTTTCTTATTATTTATAAATTATCGTTTAACGTACTTTTCATTCTTCGCACTCGAACACATTTTGGTAGGTAGGTAAGTATTTCAATTAACGTCGCACAGGAACAACGGTCCGGGATCAATCCCAAAGAGAAAATCCGAGGACAACACCAGGTAATTTAGAGCAACGATCAGATGACGAAGTCACACCTGAGCTGGCACTCCACTCTCCAAACTTCCACACCACGCTGACGTGAGGACATTTGAGGCCACGGCAGATTTAACGTGCACCAGCCCCCTTTGTGGTCTTTGGTTGGATTCGAACTCGTGACCCTCCGGTTGCTACCGTGGCCCCATTAACACATTTTGAAAATTAGAAAGTTTAACAAACAAGCGTAACTGGGGCACTTTCTGTTCATAGCTGCAATAAAAATGTCGGAATCTCTCCCAGGTAGAAGTAGTGGTGATTGCAATAAGTTCTTTACCCCAGGAGTAAAGTATTTACTGTAGACTACAATTCTAGACACCCAAAAGTATTTACTGCAGACTACAATTCTAAATGATATATTTCTTGCTGTAATGCCCCTATAGAATGATGTGAAGCATGCACAAACTTCTAAACAAAATTTAAAAACACAAACACTATGACGTATGAATAAATAAATTGGTAAACTTGACGTATGAATTGATTATATTTATAATAAATAAGCACAGATGTTTACAAAATTATTTGTTGCGAATGTTTCATAATTAACTTAAAATCAGACAACTTAAAGTTATAATTTTATACGTATTTGCCTACACTCGGAGAGAGTTCGGAAGTTTAAGTCTATGGACTTCTCTACGTAAATCACAATGTAAAAAAGGAATAGCTTTAAGATATCCCCCTGTATACCTTTAAACTGCCATTTTTACCCAAATTTCACATTTTTAAAATTTTACATATGCTACCAACTCTAGCTCTTCAAATCACCGGATTTTATTTCTACGATCATTAGAACTGGAGATATAAAATTAAAAAAGTATTGCCATCTACACTGCTGGCCACGGTAAATGCAACACCCTGAAGGAAGCATGCAAATAATATGAAATTTACAACATGCATTAGCGGAGGTGAGATATGCAAATGATTAGAATTTCAGCGCAGACGCACATCACGCGCGCCTATGGCGCCACTTCAAAGCGTTATTTAAGGCTTGGAGATTTCGACGATTTCAAGTACGGCAATCGTGTTTTTCTTGTGGTTTTTTCAAAAAAACGATCAATTATGCCTCGTAGAAACCAGCGATCATCTTTTGATCAAGTATCCGAGTTCGACAGAGGAAGGATAGTGGCCTACCGAGATTGTGGATTATCTTTCAGGGAAATCGGTAGTCGTGTTGGACGAAACCAAACAACTGTAATGCGGATATGTGATCGTTGGATGCAGGAGGGTACGACGGACCGACGTGTTCGATCGCATCCACCTCAGTGCACCACTTCACGTGATGACAGGCATATTGTGCGTATGGCAGTGACGGATCGCTCAGCCACATCACGAACCATAGCACAGCACATTCAGTCTGTACCGCATCATCCAGTGTCTGCGCGTACCATTCGACGCCGTTTACAGCAGAGTGGTCTGTCCGCAAGACGTCCATTGCTTCGTCTACCCTTGACGCAGAACCACAGACGTTTCCGCCGCCAATGGTGCGATGAAAGAAGGATGTGGACGGCAGAATGGAATGAAATTGTCTTTACTGACGAGTCACGCTTCTGTCTGCAACACCACGATGGTCGGATTCGAGTCTGGAGACACCGTGGAGAGAGGATGCTGAACAGCTGCGTTATGCACCGCCACACTGGTCCTGCACCGGGTATTATGGTATGGGGCGGTATTGGATATCACTCTCGCACTCCTCTAGTACGCATTGCCGGTACTTTAAACAGCCAGCGCTACATCTCCGAGGTGTTGGAGCCAGTTGTCCTTCCTTACCTTCAGGGCTTGCCCACAGCCATATTTCAACAGGATAATGCGCGACCACACGTGGCACGCATTGTCCAAGGGTTCTTCGTCAATCGCCAGATTGAATTGCTTCCCTGGCCAGCTCGCTCTTCGGATCTTTCGCCGATAGAAAACATGTGGTCCATGGTTGCTCAACGATTGATCCAGAATACATCCCCAGCTGCCACACCAGATCAACTTTGGCAACGTGTGGAAGCTGCTTGGTCTGCTGTACCCCATGAACACATCCAAAGTCTCTTTGAATCAATGCCGAGGCGTGTGGCAGCGGTGATCTCCAACAATGGCGGCTACTCTGGCTACTGATTTTGGCAGGAACCACACTTCACAGAAGTCTATAAATTTAATCATTTGATACTTGGTCAACATGTTATCTACAAAATAAATTTTGTTGTGATATCTCTTGTCTTTCTTGGTGTTGCAATTTGGGTGGCCAGCAGTGTATATTTGACATGGGGTTTATATTGTTTTTAGCTTTTTCTCGAAATGCAATTTTCGCTAAGCGTTACCCTTAGCAAAACACAATGTCTCGGAATGCATCAATTAAATCCTTTTGAAACTTTTTATACATGTTCTGAAGATGCGGGGTTTGAACTATTATTATTAAGAAATATGCATTTAAAAAATTGAGCAGGATGTAAACCTGAATATTTTTTGCATTTTGCTCTTTTTTCATGTTTTTTCAGGGATGACTGACGTTAAATTCCACAATTAATTTAAATATAACAATATAGTAATGATTGTTGTTCAATGTTTGAATTAATGTTTTTAGAAGATAATTCACTCTACAAACTGGAAAAATTTAATTATTTTTAAAAATATGACGTTTTGCGTATGTGATATTTTTGCACTTTTTACTCCATTTTTATAAAATAAATTTTAAACTCAATATTTTCTGCCACAAAATGCTTTTTCTAGTAGAAATCAATAACAAAATCTAAGTTCCATAATAATTTCAAAAAACTGCCTCCGAAGGTATAGATATCTTAAGTAGTAAAAGGTATGATGTGAATGTATGTTCCATTTTCAGCCAGTTGGTTGGTTGAGTTTTTTATGGCGCATGGGCCATAATTGGCCATTATGCGCCAGGCGCAAGACATAAAATATCGACCATTTCCAGCCAGAAAAATACAATTATATTTATTTAGTCTGCATTGCTCTTTGGAAGTGAAGATAAATATTTTATAGGACAGACATACAATATCAACCATTTCCAATGAGAAAAATGCAATTATACTTGTTTAGTCTGCATTGCTCTTTGAAAGTGAAAATAAATAGTTTATAGGACATACTGACATACAATATCAACCATTTCCAGCCAGAAAAATGCAATTATTATACTTGTTTTGTCTGTATTGCTCTTTGGAAGTGAAAATAAATAGTTTATAGGACACAGACATACAATATCAACCATTTCCAGCCAGAAAAATACAATTTATTTAATTGTTTAGTCTGGATTGCTCTTTGGAAGTGGGGATAAACAGTTTATAGGTGAATTTAAACTGAAAATTCTGTGGGGGTCACTTGAATTGTGGGACAACTGCCCATGCGCCAAGACGGTGTTGCAAGATGCGGGGTTTTAAACTCCGGGGTCCGAATTTGTGCCAGTAGTAGAGGAAAGTGCTTAAGAGATAATTAAATCAATTCATTCCCCCTCCAAATACGGGACCAAGACCAAATCACGTCACGGGGTTCACGCTTTTCATCGGCGTCCCTGCACTTCTCGGGGACTTTGATCTCGCCCCGGCACACGACCGTGATGTTATTTGCGAAATTTGTGCGCGTCCCCTGTCGCGCTGGGCATCTTAGTTCAGAGCCCTTGTCCTGTTTTGGGGCAGGGTCTTGCAGGTCACGGCGCTGGGACATCTAATAATAGTGCGAGGTGCGGGGGTGGGGCTCCAAGTGAGCGGAATCGTGACGGGCAGTGGTGGCGCCTCCAGCAGGAATCGAGATTCCCGCTCTAATGGGATTTGGACAATACGTTTTTCTCTCTTTCAAACGTGATCTGCATACACTGGACTCGGAGCAACACCCAGAAGAGCTAATAAATTTCATCCTGATTAGCCCCTGAAATCGATTGAAAGAGCGTAAACGTTTCTTGATTGAGAGCAACACGTGCATGGACTCGCGAAGAAGATGTAACAATTGCCTTTGTACGCGAATTCTTTGTCTTCGCAGACATAGGTGTCGCTTGGGATTCAGCGGGACTCGTCTAGGCTGGAGCTGGCATATTTTAGGACGTTGGAATTGACTTTCGCGATAGAATAAGCCTCGAGGAAAACCAAAGATTTTTTATTTGTTTTCAACGCTTTTTGATACATTGAACTGACCTCCTTTAACATTTGGTTCCTGCCTTGAAAAACCATGACGTCTCCAGCCACTATAATTGACCATAGATGAATAGGTGAATATTATTTAAAAGTGAAGGTTTCTTAAATACACGAACGTAACATTATGGTTGAAGAAGGGATTTACTGAAAATATCCGTAAACGACGTACATTCCTCGCTTAGATCTAACGTGGGCATGTAAGACGAAACTGAATTATATGATTTAACAAGTCGTTCTTTCTGATGACACTTTTTATTGCATTTTCCAAATCTATATGCAATAAATGCACACAATGAATAAAATATGCGTGCAATTTTCTTAAACCAGCAAGTGCTTATCAATTACAATCTTCAGCAGCTATTGTGTTTTCAGATTAACAAGTCTTCTAGTTTTCGTATTTCTGATCAATTTTAAAATTGGTGCATATTGACGGGATTTTTGGTTCTTTAACTTGGTCGAAAAGTGGGGCCACTGGTCAACAGTAACTAAGTGTTCCTCGAAAGGGGTCAAACATCAGTTTTCTTTTGGCCTTTAGCCCGGTTGACCTTTGTAAGAAGATCGCTTTATTGATGTAGAATTTAGCACTTATTTTTGTAAGCTTTTGGCATGATGTAATATACACTCCTTTTTCGCTATTATTATATCGATTCTGCCCGTTCTGTGTTTAATTCCTTTCTAATGATATTTTTAATCTGTAGAGAGCAGATTTGCAATGATATATTTAATTTAATGCCCTTTTTGACTTTCATGAATTGCAAAGGGGCATTTAAACCCCAAAAATGGTATGGTTGTATATGAATTTCGGTTATGAGGTCTTATTTCTTTGATAAGCTTTAGAGCTATCGTGGTTTCACTCTTAGATAGTTTGTAAGGCATTCAGTCTGAATTTCAACCTGTTTTCAAGTTGGAAAAGCAACCATTTTTAGCTTCCAAAGTTTTGACTTACAACCAATGACCATTGCCCGAAGTTTCATACTGTTGACAGTACATATTTACTGAACCTAGGAATTGCTTAAGTAACACAAACACACTAACCAATCTAGAGCTATTTCAATTACCAGTTTCTATCCATCTATAAAACCTTCAAAACCCCTTCCCGTTAAGAGGTTCTTACTGAAAAACAAGATACTACAAAGACTGGCTTTGGTAGAGATATAACGGATGCCATTTTTTAAGATTCCTTCCATTCATACCACCAGATATTCAATCAGGAAGTCTAAATGCTCAGCTTACTGTGTAGCAAAACAAAAGAATTGCTTAAATAGCAGGGTGTATGTGCGCTTCATTGCCAACATAAAAATATAACACTCATGATTCGTTTGACTGATTTAGTCTTTGAAAGTGTGAACAATTAATTTAGGATTAATTTAAGTTTTCACAACGTTAATCAGTTCGACATAAATTGATTAGAGTCCTTAAATCATAGGACCTCTAGGTAATTACCTTGTGGTAAGACGTGGTTATGTTTTTGAGTACTGTGTTCATCCCTCTCATCTTCGGGTTGTTCCTCCGAAAAGCAACCAAGGCTCAATGAGTTGTCCACTGCGCTAGCAGCCTGCGAGCCATAGGCGGCAAGTTTCGATTCCTCTTTGGGCGTATTTCTCTCTTCTGTATCAGTAAAGCTTTCCTTGGGTGTGTGTATGTTCATTTATTTGACGTTGTTTGGCGCAGCTAGGCCAGTTATGGCCTTGCGCCATAAAATCCGACCAACCAATCGTATAGCAGTAATAAACATTAATTTTTTAGTGTAAAAAGGCCTAATGAAGTCTCAATTTCAGTCTAAGGTCGGGCTTTACGTTTTCAATACTGCCAATAACTCAATCATTAAAAGTCGCGAATACAAACAAGGTTTGCTCTTACAAGTAGTGTGAGCCACGAGTTTTATTATATATATACAAGCCGTGAAGGTCCACACAAAATCATTTCGCGGACCGCATGCTGTTCGTGTTTGGGACCGCATTGATATTGGTGTTAGAATTATATCATCTCTCCTTTTTGGCCTTCTGCGGGACACGTTTTATCTTTAATTTGAAAAGTAAAAGCAGAAAAGACAACTGTATGTTCCACTCAGTTTTTAATAAACTCTTAATTGACATTTTTAATTAAAGAAAAGTGCCTCCTTGAGTTGCTGGAAAGTGCGTTCGGAGAAAGAAAAATATTGTCTTAGAAACCTAATTAAACTGAGAAATTAAACATCTCTTGATTAAAAAAGTAGAAATTGCATTAAATGCCCGTTTAGTAAGATTTTAAGCTATTATGTGTATTCAAGAAAAAGTGTGCTAAAAATATGGATTGACTTTTGAAACATATTTTTTTATTAATTAACAATGACGCTTTTCAGAATGAAAAAAAAATTTCGCCTCAACGCTGCGAACTTAAAGTGTTTTTTATGTGCTCTTGTAAATTTTCATTTATAGTATTGGAAGGTTATTCATCTACTGATTTTTTCATAACGGGACATTTTTTTAATTGATAGTAAAAAGTGATCGACAGAAAAATACGCATTCTAAAACAATGCATTTAAGATATCGCATGCTTAGATACAAATCATATATACAGTTGTAAAGAACATGAGATAATATTAAAAAAATTAATATATGTTCATTTCTCTCTTCTGTGTCAGTAAAACTTTCAATGCGTGTGTATCTATTACTTGATATTGTATGTCTTGTGTCTGGCACAGCATGGCCAAATATGGCCCTTGAGCCATAAAATCCCAAACCAACCAACCCTTTATTTCACTTACGTATGCTTTTCGAGAATAGAAACACCCAAGTTTTTTTAATATAAAATTTTCAACTTGTTGAAGAAACTCAATTATTCACATAGTTAACGTAATGATTTGTTAATCGCATTTTAAATAAAGAGAAATGTAAGGAAATTTAATAGCTTATGAATTACTACAATGTAATTATTTTTACCATATTTGTATATTTTTGAATAGAAAGTCTAAGAAAACTCAAACATTTATGTTTTAATAAAAGGCAATGATCTCTTCCGCATGTACAATTCAAGACGTAATAACACATTTAATCGAGAGATCATTGAAATAAAAATGTATTTAGAACAATAGAGTGCCTTTTTTAGTTAATGATTATAATTTCAAAATTTGTAATTGAATTTTTGCTTTATAGGACATACTAGCTGAATTACCCAGCGTTGCTCGGGTTGAATTGTTTGTAATCCATCGTAATATTACTAACTGTCATTCCTATGGGGATTTCAAATTATTTTTAGCCCCCTCTACAGAACTAGTAAAATAGAACGGGGCTTAATATCTAGATTATGTTTCCCGTAGGATTCTAAAGAATGAATGCACAAAATTTGGCGTTAATTCACCTGAGAGTGATCGTAAAAAAATAATGTTATGTGCCTTTGGGGATTTCGAATTGCTTTTAACCCCCTCTGTAGACTCAGGATAAATCCCCGAACCGGAGTTAATATCTAACATGCGTTTCCAGCAGTCGTCTTAAGAATGAATGTACCAAATTTGGTGTCAATTGGTCTGATAGTGATCGTATAAATACTCAATGTTATTCGTAAGAGGATTTCGCTGTTTTTAGCTCCCTCAACAGACCCAGGACAAATTGTGCGGAGTTATTATATACATCCTGTTTCCCGCAGGATTCCAAAGAATGAATATATCATATTTAGTGTTAATTGTACGGACAGTGATAGTAAAAATACTCAATGTTTTTCTTATGGGGATTTCGAATTGGTTTAGCTTTCTCTGGGGACCCAGGACAAATCCGATTGGGGTTAATTTATAGCCTATGTTTCCCGCAGGATTTTAAAGAATAAATGCACCAAATTTGGTGTGAATTGGTCTCAGTGATCATAAAAATACTCAGTGGTAGTCCTGTGATTATTTCGAATTGTTTTTAGCCCCCTGCTGACCCAGAACAAATCGAACGGGCTTAATATATAGTCTATGTGTCCCGCAAAATTATAAAGAATGAATGTACCAAATTTAGTGTGAATTGGTCTGACATTGATCGTATAAATACGCAATGTTATTCCTATAGGGATTTTGAATACTGTTATAAGCCCCTCTGCACACCCAAGACAAATAGAACGGGGTTAATATGTGGCTTACGTTACCCGCAGGATTCCAAAGAATAAGTGCACCAAATTTCATGTGGATTGGTCAAACGGTGTAGATTTGTGTAGGGAACAGACAGACGCCAACTATGTTTTGTATGTATAGATTTTGCTCGATTATTTAGTGCTTAGTTTGAAAAATAAGCGCATTTAGCAACAGAAGTAGGATTTATTATGACGTAATATATTTGATGATACTTTTTTGGATTTATTATTAGTATTTTACAAACACAACCTTTCGGATATGGATATTTTAATTTAAATATGATTTTTTTCATTTTTTATATGGAAAAGGCGTAAATTCAATTACAAGTAATGAATTCTTGTCAATAACTCTGCATATAAATAAACATATTACGCATAGCAATACATAGAATACCCATTTCAGTTTTCTAAAGTTATCCGTATGCCATTACACTGAAGAAACAAAAACAACAGAACTCAAGTTTTAAAGTAAATATTCAGAAGTCAATTACGAATATGTTATATTCTTCAACTTCCATAATTTCTGCAGAGCATTCTAAAGGAAGAATCATAAACTCATTTCGATTTATTGATATTTCTTTTATTTTCTAAATAAAATCTGATGAAATATATTTCTCAAACGAATTGATCATCAAATTTCAGAGACTATACGTTGAACGAAGTAAAAACTATTAGACGAAAAATACTTACATTCAGCTACTGCTTTTAAAATAAATTATGAGATCTATTATGTAACAAAAACTTATACTTAAAATACCTCACATACAAAATAATTACTAAATTTAATAAGTGTTTTTCATCATGCACATTTATCTATCGTTTCATAAAAAAATTTAAACTTTCTGATAACAAGAGTATTGAACAAATGAGGTGCTTTTGTGATGTTGATATGAGATCTTCACCCACAATGTTTCCGGGTAGTTAGATCTTAATTAACGTCGCACTGGAGCAACACAACGGGCTATTAGCGACGGTCTGGGATCAATCCTGAAGGAAAAGACCCGAGGACAACACCACGTAATTTTGAACCACGGTCAGATGACGAGGTCACACCTGAGCTGGCACCCCACTCTCCAAACTGCCATACCACGACATTTGAAGTCACGACAGATTTAACGCGCACCAGCCTCCTTTGCACACGACGGTCTCTGGTTGGATTCGAACTCACAACCCTCCGGTTGCTAATCCGCTATTCTTCAAACCGGCTGTCGCTCCCTATTGTTTCCGGGAATTAAATATTCATTTTTCTCATTCGCAAAAGATGTGGCTCATCTCTCTTTCAGTGTATTCAGATCTTAAAAAAGGTTTTCACGTAAATTGGCTTATCAAATCTGCTTCGAGCCTCCGAGTCAAACTGGTTCTATGTAGGAAATGCTTGACATCTTCAGCAGCTTATGAAGAGTTTAACATCTTCCTTCATTCAGGGAAATGAGTCCGAGGAACAACAAACCGGAAGAGCGTTATCTGGTCTGACTTCCTCGAAGTTGGACTTATTTCTCGGCATTTCTATTCAAAATTAAACTTAGTTTAAATTGGAAAGAGCTTGTTTTGAAGTATTTCAATTTTTAGTTTGCTTGAAAATGAATTAATGTTCATGTACAAAACCTATTAGTTTCAAATTGATCAGATGGATGTTTTAACACACAATGAACACACTCAGTATATCGGATGGGACCTTTGTAGCCCGGTTGGAAGAATAACGGATCAGCAACCGGAGTTCGAATCCAACCACAGACCGTCGTGTACAAGGGGGCTGGTACATGTTAAATCCGCCGGGGCCTCAAATGTCCTTAAGTTGACGTGGTGTTGAAGTTTGGAGAGTGGGTGCCAGCTCAGGTGTGACTTAGTCATCTGACCGTGACTGAAAATTACGTAGTGTTGTCCTCTGTATAGGCAGGTATTTCAATTAACGTCCCACGGAAAACACAACGGGCTATTGGTGACGGCCGGGGATCAATCCCAAAGGGAAAGATTCGAGGACAACACCACATAATTTCGAATCACTCTCAGATGACGAAGCAACACCTGACCTGGCACCCCACTCTCCAAACTTCCACACGACGCCAAGGTGTTGTCCTCGGATCTTTCTCTTCGGGTTTGATCCCGGACAGTCGCCAATTGCTCGATGTGCTCCCTCCATAGCTACGGTATTTAAATATCTATCTACCTCAGTATATCGGATGGGTTGTTTTCTAATGGGGCAAGGGCCATATTGGGCCATGCTGTGCCAGGCGCAAGACAAACAATTTCAAGCAAATAGAGAAATACACCCACAATGGAAGTTTTACTGACACAAGAGAGAAACATCCAGAGAAGAATCACACGTGAAAGGAATCAAACCTGCGTCGATTCTCGTGGCTTAGTGGGCATAGCCACTGAGCCACAAAGGACCCAGGTAGGTATTTTTAATTAACGTCACACTGGAGCAACACAACGGGCTATTCATGACCCCCCAGAATTTATAGGATGGAGACATTACAACACGTCTGATAACACGGGATTTTAGGTAAATTTCCATTTCTATTCCTAAAATTATAAGACAGTGATGTAATAATTTCATGGCTGAAGCCTCCCGCTAATTTTAAGGGTAAAAAAATTGTTGGTTTTATAGGTTTCAGCTACACATTTTATGCTAAAAATGCCATTTTCAGTTCCGACGAAAGATTCTAATGTGAGAAAATTCAATGCTAAGTCCCGCAACATTTCATACTAGCCCGTTATGTTGCTCCATTAGGTACTAATTAAAAATACCTACCTACCCGAAATATTTCAATTAAGGTTAAAATTATATTTTTAGTCACAAAATTAGTATTTGAAGTAATTTTAAAGTATTAATTATTGTTGGTAGGTATGACTCGGGTCCCACCTGTTTTGTATAGGTAGGTTGGTATTTAATTAACGTCGCACTGGAGCAACACAATGGGCTATTGGCGACTGTCCGGGATCATCCCCCGAATGGAAAGATCGAGGACAACACCACGGAATTTTGAACCACGGTCAGATGACAGTTTTGTTTCGGAAAATGTTGTTTTTGTTGATGACATATGCATATAATCGATTAAAGACATCTCTGAACACAGGAATGAATTTATCACGCAGTCAATAATCAGAATGCATATCGCACCCCGGTGTAAGCATTATATCCCCACTCTACAAATCCAAATCTTTAGTATGAGCAACATATAAATTTTGGAACATTAAATGGGTATATAGAGCACCCATTGATTATTGAGGGAAAATGACCGTGTTAAGAAACTAGAGTGCAACCTTCACTGAGGTATAATAAATTGTTTGAAACGTTTCAACAAAGAAGCCTCGGGTGTAGGACACAGGACATACTTTAAGTTGAGCCAGTTTTCTTGCTCAACGAAATTTAGGTTTTTAACTTGAGACACTTTCCTTTCAAGTTGTGTCAATTTCCTCGAGCAATAATTTACAAGTTTCTCACTTCAAAAGCACCAAGATTGCCTTTAATTACTTCGTATTGATTGCATCAATACCAGTCTTACAAGGAACAGTTGCCGGAAAGGCGTAGATTTTAAGACGATTATAAAAAAACTAGAGAAAAACAAGTAAATAAAATCGTAAAAAATACTGAGACTTGTAAGAAGAAAACAAGAGAAAGTGCTTTTCAACGCATTAATAAATTTCAAGAGAATGACTCAATCTAGAAAATGTTTTTTGTGAGAGCTTTGTAAAAAATTGAAATAATTTTGCCACTAGAAGCAAGTCTTGGTACCATCCGGATTCTGACCTTGACTTGCTTTCTTGTTCCGTAAATGTTTTCTTTTTTTATTTAAGCGTCATAGATTTTAAAAATTCCAGCATCTTGTGAGGAGTTTCAGATGGAGTTTGAGCTGAAACAAGAGGTTTAAATTTAGTCGACTTTGATGTGCAAAATATTCCTTGAGCCTAACCTCTTTTCACCTAAAGATAACGGCACTTAAATTCAGTCTCTTGCCAATTTCTGGTTTGCATCACACAGAAATAAATTATTCCTCATCCTCATCTAGTCATTTTTCACGTTATGTGAAATTTTTTTTTACCGTAAACCCTTCGTATCCCATGATGGAGTTGAGTTGAGGAGTTTCAGTCAGGGTTATTCCAGATAAATGCTGTACGATGCTTTAAAATTGCTCTCAAACCATTTTTAATAATCAAATACACCGTATTAATTAAAATAGTTGGAACGAAACCTGGAGCTCTTGGGATAAAAGGAGATGAGATTATAATTGCAGATGTTTTCCCATCCTACTGGACTGCAGGCTAATATGTGAAGGCTGTTATTTTAGCAACCTCACCTAATGCTAATCGAATTGAAAAAGAACTAAAATTATGTTTTTAATTTAATATTTTATTTTAAACATTGTGTTCCTTGAAAGTTTTTAAATAATTCCAGGTATTAAGAAAACACAATCTACACTGAACAATTTGGTGTTAAGCGATCTGTGATTGTCCCCTCTCATACTATAAAATATGTGATGTCGTCCCTCTATTTATAGTCTTTGCAATCATCACACGAGTGCTTGAATCAGCATACTGAAAGAATCAAGTCGGTGGTTTAGCAATGACGGAAATCAATTAAGCGGTACCACAAAGCAATTTTATGCACCAGTAAAACAGGCGATACATTCTTACGTGATGTAGCTTTGGTTTGAATTTATTTCAGTGGTTAATTTAAGGTGCATCAAACTCCCTGAATAATTCAGTGACTCCCACACTTCACTACAGTGACTTCACAGCCGCCAATCACTGAAATTCTCTCCCTACTTCCTATTTTCGGATAAATCTTTCACTTTTCTAATTTCTGTAATTGTCATCTAGAAAAGTGTAGCGATTTACTAAACGTTGTGTACATTGGACCACTGGACCAAATTGCACTCTGTCGCACGGTTCAAGTGATACATTAGTCCTTCCAGGAGTGGGGAGACGTCTGACATCGCGCCGTCTGGCACTGCCTCGGTATATTAAGCCTGCTAAAGTATTAAAATATTCTCTCACATTTGATATTCCGACATCAGGAGTGTTCTAGATGGGCAGTGAAGCATTAGAGGTCCCATCACCCTAAAAAACTGAAAACTAAATTTGTGTTAATGCCAAAGGCGTTCATATAAGGTGATAGGTATTATGAAACAGTTTTTTACCTCAAGAAGCTATTTTTAGACGTAGCTTTGAAATATCTAAATTTATTTGAAATTTAATTACGAAATGTGTTACTTTGTAGTCGATCGTCTCAGATCTGGGAGTAGGGGCACGCTAGCTTTTACAATGACCCGAAAACACCACTTGTTCGAATTACGCGAACTTCCCCTACTCTAGAAACTTCATTGGGGTTCAGAACAGGAAGTCGAAAAATCTTCCAAAGACTCTTGTAGCATAAGAGAGATGTTGGTAAATAACCCATCACACGCAGTAAAATAGATTGACCATCCACACAGAACCGCGGCTGCAAATCGCCTCAACAAAACCAAATGAATTTCTAGTAATATTATGTGCGGAAAGACTAAATGCATGTTTCTGCATGCTTCAAAGCGCCATAATTAAACCAAATAAATTTCTAGTATTATGTGCGGAAAGACTAAATACATGTCTCTGTATGCTGCAAAACACCATAACTAAACCAAATGAATTTCTAATATTTTATGTGCGGAAGGATTAAATATATGTCTGCATGCTGCATAACTGCCACAAAACTGTAGATTCCAGTAGAGGGCGGCTTAGGCAACATGCAGAAGCATGTAATTGCAGTCCCCCTTTCCACGTATAAAACTAGAAATTTATTTTTTGAGTTCTGGCGGTATTAAAGGCGGGGTGCGATATCTCGATCATCAGTCACTGAAATTCTTTCCTTTGCTGCAAGTAGTGTTTCATTTCCTAGAACGTATAGAAACGTATCCAGATATAAAAGAAACGGGAATATTTTATTTTTTCTTGAAAGTTTAGCGAAATATTGCATGTTTTCTGTGGACCCCAGAAAAATTGGCCAGGTGCGACTCCTCACTGGGTGTATTTCACTCTTTTGTGTTAGTAAAACTTTCCTTGTGTGTAGCCCGGTCGGTAGAGTAACGGATTAGCTACTGGAGGGTTGCGAGTTCAAAACTAGGTCCAACCAAAGACCGTCGTGTACACGGGGGTTGGTGCACGTTAAATCTGTCGTGGTGTCAAATGTCCTCACGTTGGTGTGGTGTGGTACTTCGGAGAGTGGGGTGCCAGCTCAGGTGTTGACCTCGTCATCTGACAGTGGTTCAAAATTTCGAGGTGTCCTCGGATCTTTCCCTTCGGGCTAGATCCTGGACGGTCGCAAATATCCCGTTGTGCTGCTTCAGTGCGACGTTAATTAAATACCTCCTACCTACCTATACTTGTAAAATTGTATTTTATGATCCAAAAGTTTTATGGAAAGTTCATATTTTATAATGTTTCTTAGAAGCCTGAGATACACAGACGGTCATAAGCGAGGTCGAAGACTTCCGCGTAGTTTCAAAATAAAATGTGTCCGTGTATGTTAAATAGCCATTTAGAAAAGGTTAATCTTCCTTTCATTCAGTTAGAATCCTTCCTGTTATTTTCAATCACAGCCAGAATAAGTAGAAACGCACACGCGAGGCTCTTGCATACCGGTCCATGGGTGCATAATTAAGTCAACACGAAGTCCACACGATTCTTCAAAGGAACGAAGTTTCTCACCCCGATTGATTGCTGGAGCCGAACATAGGAAATATTTCTGCAATGAAGGAAATATTGCTCTGCTGTCATTAATTTTCTCTTATATGAGGAAGATGGAATCCCCGTAGGCTCCTTGAATATATTTATTTTAGTAGAGAAAATAATATGAAGTCGTCCGAAAACGCTGTAGAGATCGAAAGGCAATAAGAACCCCTGTGTATGTTCCTCTCACCTTTCCTTTTACTACTTCTTCTGTAATTTTTAGAAGAGCGCGTTTTTGATGTCAACGAAAACAAACACACTGTCCAAACAGTCGCTCGTCTCCCAAAACTTATAATAAATTTATTATTAGTTTCCACTTTTGCCCATTAGTTTGGGAATGTGCCGTAAGCAGATTGGCGTCTCATCTTTTGCGACGAGTTGAGGAGACGGCGCTTTTGCAAAAATAGAAAGGCCCGTCTCTGATAATATGTTTCGCTGCCTACGGATATCCGAACAGTCGGAGCATTAGTTTGTTGCCGGGGGTCGTCTCAAAATTTCGCCGCTTCTTCATTACCCTCGTATTTAATTGGAGGACCTCGGGGCCATTGAACAAAAGGCACTAGCAGACGCGGCCCTGAGAGATGAAAGGAAACCAGCAGCCATTACGAAGACTGCCCTGGGGTCCCAGCGCTGCTGAATAATCCGAGCACATCCAATAATATCGATGCCCCTAGCTATTTGGGTTACCATAGAAACAAGAAGCACCCCCCCAACAGCTGTCTTGGAAAAGGCCCGATTCGTCCTCGGGCTGTACTAGCAAACTTTTCCAAGAGAACAGAATGGGCAAAAACGTCCATATATTAAATTGCCTCAGGTGAGGCCCAAGGCGAGCTTTACAACCACGTCTTCCTCGGGGACTATCTACCGTATTCAGGAAAGTTCACTTAGATCCCCCTTCTCAAATACAAATAATAACGCCGAGGGGAATGGAATCATAAAACCCTCCTTAAAATATTAAAATATCGAATCGCATTATGACCAGTCGGGTTAACGCTTTGGCCTGTTTCGATTTTTCATTCTCCCGAGTTTGCGGCCTCTCAACTGTTGCTAAATTGTAACAGCTCAACTCTGACATTTACTTTTCTTTTTCGTGCGTATCCTTTGTTATAATTTGTTCTTTGAGTCGTGGATCGCAGAAAGACAACTCGAGTTGCATAATCGAGTAAATGGGGATGTTTTGGGCTTCGTTGTGAATAATGCTGCCATTCCTTGATACACGAACCAATACTTGCAGTCTAAATTAATTCCAAGGTTCCGAATATTCCGTCTACATTAATTCCTAACATTCCGAATAATGATCCGAATGCTATTTATAACAATGTTCTCTTACTATTTACATGTTCAATGAAAATAAAATTTAAAATTTATAAAAATAAAATTAAAAATCAATAAAAATAAAGTTACTATTTACATGTTCAAGAAAATTAAAAATAAAGTTCAATAAAAATGAATTAATGAAAATGAGCAAATTTTAAAAAGTCCACGTGATGACGTTACAGAAGTTTTAACACTGCTGGAGTAATACTTTTTCCTCAAAAGCCGGGGCCGTTGTGGCTCAGTGGTTATGCACACTGTGCTAGCAACCTGCGAGTTGTAGGCGGCGCAGGTTCTTTTCCTCCCTGGGTGTATTTCTCTCTTGAGTGTCAGAAAAACTTTCTTTGCTTGTGTATGTCCATTACTTGATATTGTGTCTGACACAACCAAATATGGCCCTTGCACCATAAAACCCAACTCAACCAAATTTCAAAAGCCATTCCACTTAAAATAAATTATAGTATTTTAATTAGGACTATTTCGAAGTCCTATTCTTCTCTGAAACAATGATTTGGACACAATTAGATTAAAGAAAGTTTTGTTAAAAGGCGACAATTTGGTCACTAGATAAAAAATTTAAAGTGAAGAATGAAACGTAGGGCTTGTGAATCAATACTTGCGTCTAAATTAATTCCTAATGTTCCGGATATTCCATCTCCAATTAATACCTAACATTCCGAATTAACACTCCGAATAATATTTATAACAAAACGTTTTGTTACTATTTATATGTTCAATAAAATAAAATAATGAAAATTGGCAAATTTTAAAAAATCAGTGTGATTTGTTGCAGAAATTTTAGCATTGTTGGAGTAATACTTTCTCCATTAAAATCCGTGGCCGCCGTGGCTCAGTGGGTATTCCCACCGCGCTAGCAACCTGCGAGCAGTCGGCGGCGCAGGTTCTTTTCCTCCCTGAGTGTTTTCCATCTTCTGTGTCAGTAAAGCTTTCTTTGTGTATGTCCATTACTTGATATTGTGTGTCTTGTGTCTGGCACAGCCAAATATGGCCCTTGCACCATAAAACCCAACTCAACCAAACCTCAAAAGCTATTCTACTTAAAATAAATTATAGCATTTTAATTAGGACTATTCCGGTCCTATCCTCCGAAACGATGATTTGAACCCAATTAGATTTAAAAGAAAGTTTCGTTAAAAGGCGACAACTTATTTGGTTACTAGATAAAAAATTTACAGTTGTAAATCACTATAAGAACAAAAATGACCGTATCTTGTATATTCGATTACAGAAATCCCTCAACAATGGTTGTTTTCGCCAAATATTTAGGGCAATTAATTGACATTAAGCAAATATTTAAGTCGATCTTTTTTCGTCGGTTTGAAGTGTTGATACGATATGTAGATATGAAATAAATAATATGGTTGTGTCAAGGATAAGTACCTAAATTCCTAATCTTCCTGCTCCATTAAATAAAGATTAATTCATTTCCTAACTGTTATTTTATGTAATACATTTCACAAAAGTATTACTTACGTTCATAATAAGTAATTTGTAAGATAAAAACAAATATACTTGTTAGATTTACAGGTTTAGAGATCTCCTTTGGGAGTTGATCAGTTTCTTAATCGCAAGAAATCACTGCTGGGTTTTCTTGTTGGACATTTGATGGTTATATGGGAACTGGTTTTATGTTGCTAAAAAGTCCCAGTCGCGGGAGGCCAAGATAACGATACGTTTACATTCTCTGCACATGTTTTAGTGCTAGGTACAGACATCCTGGGTTGGGTCTTGGTTGTAAGCAGCGCAGGTGGAGTGAGCTTGGGGATACTTTAACGCAGAGTGCATTGGTGTTCCTCTAACCTACAGGAGCATTGGTTGGTCTGAGATAATCTAAATCTGTGGAGATAGCTGGGGAATGGACCATGCTACATACCGTAATAAACGTCTATCTTTGATTCGGGTATCCATGGAAACGTTTGGGAAGAGATCGTATGTTGAGCGGCCTGTGTCATCTGTGTACCATTCTACCTGGATCACTTGAAGAATGTGGTCTGCTGTGAGTCTCTTGAAGTGTAAGGCTGGGAGAGTATTTGGTTGTCCGCTGGAGCATCTGCTTGCTGCCGCTTCTTTCAGAAGACTAAAGTTTTGGTTTCCTAGTGTCCAACGTGAGGCTTAATGGCTTAATCCATCGTAGTTCCAATACTGGCTTCTTGTGAAGGAGGTCCTGGATTTCTTGTGTGATTCAAAATTACGAGGCGTTGCCCTTGGATCTTTTCCCCTTAGGGGTTGATTTAAGATCGTCGCCAATAGCTTATTGTGTTGCTCTAGTGCGACGTTAATTAAATGCCTACCTATCTGGATTTCTTGTATGAGGGGATTTCTGGACGTCGGGTTTTGGTGAGATTTTAAAATTGTTTGGCTATCTGAGAAGGTTGCTGCTTTTTCAGCGGCTAATCTAACTGCTTCTCTAATTGCAAACGACTATGCTTGGAACACATTGTTAAATTGGGAGTCTGGTCGACCAGATTTTTGTTAGTATTCCCAATAAGCTGATCTGACACCCGAGTCCGTCTTGGAAGCATCCGCGTAGATGGAAATGGGAATGGGACGTAAGCAGGCATCAATGGAGATTTTTGCTGCTTTTCTTTGTACAGATGAGTGGGAGAATCGTCTTGGTGTCCTTTCAAAATCCTGTAGATTAAAGGTTTTAGAGTTCATTTGAACTGACGAAGGAGTTCTGTTAATTTTGCTTCGTCTGATAGGAGGATATGTAGGGGTGGTATTCCAATAGTGATACGAAGATCGGTCCAGCCAGACTGTCATGTACACGGGGGCTGGTGCTCATTAAATCTGTTGTGGCCTCAAATGCCCTCACTTTGGCGTGAGGAAATTTTAGTGAGTGGGGTGCCAGAGCTAAGGTGTTGTTTTCAGCATCTGACCGTGGTTCAAAATTACTGAGCGTTGTCCTTGGATCTTTCCCTTAATGATTGATCCCGGACCGTCACCAATAGCCCGTTGTGTTGCTTCAGTGCGACGTTAATTAACTACCTACCAATAGTGATACAGAGGGGGTATCACTATTGGTAGATGGGTTGATGATGGGGTTTCCTTTTGCATCTTTTTTTACAAGTGTGACAACTATTTCGGAACAAAATCCAAGTGTTAAATTATTAACCCTCCAAGTGGTTTCGACGAAATCTCTCGTCCATCACGATCTGATCAATTTTGCTAATGACGAGATATCTCGTCATCAATGCCGATTTTTCGATGATGAGGAGATCAAGATCTGGTCGGTTTTCTTCTAACAAAGAGATATCTCGTTCATCAAGATCTGGTCAGTTTTGTCATTTTGATGAGATACCTCGTCGAGACAACAACCAAGAGGGTTAACTTGTTACTTTTTGAGCCTCAGTTCGGAGAACCCTTTTCTTTCGCATCACGGGTTCAATTCCTGTAACTTATCCTAGATATGTATGTGGGTATGTATTTTTAATTAACGTCACACTGGAGCAACACAACGGGCTATTGGTGACGGTCCGGGACCAATCTCAAAGGGAAAGATCCGAGGACAATACAACTTAATTTTGAACCAAGTAAATCATTTAAAATAAACCCAGAACGTTAGTCATATACGAGAGTCGCGTATGGGCAAAATTCCATTTCGAGGGTCAATAACCAGAATACGAATCGACGGTGGATTTCAAAGAGACAGTGTATATTATGTTAGTGAGTTTTGAGAAGTTGAGGGAGGGTATAGGTATTTAAACAAAGAACAATGAGTCTGGAATCTAATTTATGACACAGTATGAAAAAGTCTAGGAGGTTTTCGACCCTGAGGCCTGTAGAAGTGCTTGCAAGTAGTTGACGTCAAGGAAGGAAAAAGAATTTTCATTTCATGTTCTCAACAGGATTTTAAAGAGGCCTTAGTTTACTTCTTTGATTAATTGTGTTTTCAAACGGGTATGACTGTCACAGTTATTGCTTGACTAATAACACAACGTATGGGGAAATATATTTCACTCTTTTGACATTCGTTTCTATCTATTGTTCATTCACTGCGGCTACATTTGTGCCAAAATTCAAATGCTCCTATTTATGCATTTGGGCCTGAATTAGCATTGATGTGATCCATGTTTATTCTTAATGATAATATAAATCTAGTTTTCCAGACTCGAATACGTCAAAAACTGAGATTTCATCAAATGAAATGTTTGGGGTACACTCTCAAAAGATTATGGCTAATTATATAGTTTCTCAGATAATTTTTGAATTCTATTACAGACATGCTTTATTACTTGTTGAATGTAGTAGATAAATTTTGTAAATAAGAAATAGATTCTTACACATAAACAAGAAATATTTTGTTTAATTTTGGATTAGAAAATTTAGAACAATAAATAAGAACATTTTTGTTTGATTGATTTCACATATAATCCGACTTGTGTGCTTAATCAAGGATTTGCATATCAATCTCCGTCAAGTACACTAAGGTTAGCGTGGTGTGGAAGTTTGGAGAGAGGGGTTCCAGCTTAGGTGTGACCTCCTCATCTGACCATGGTTCAAAATTACGTGGTGTTGTCCTCGGATCTTTCCCTTTGGGATTGATCCCGGACCGTCGGAAAAAGCCCATTGTGTTGCTCCAGTGCGACGTTAATTGAAATACCTACCGTCAAGTACACACGAGGAAAGTTTTGCTAACACAGAAGGTTGGTTGGTTGATTTGGAGTTTTATGGCGCAAGGACACAAGACATACAACATCAAGTAATAGACACACACACAATGAAAGTTTTTATTGACACAGAAGAGAGAAATACACCCAGGGAGGTATGCACCTAACAGGAGTCCAACCTGCGCCGCCTACAACTCGAAGGTTGCTAGCGCAGTGGGCATACCCACTGAGCCACGACGGCCCCTAACACAGAAGGGAGAAATACATCAGGTAAATTGCAGGAATCGAACCAGCGCCCTACTGCTCACAGACATCTTACGCAGTCGGCAAACACTGAGCCACGGTGGTTTCTGGTTGACAGATTCTTGGGTAGGTAGATACGTATTTTAATTAATGTCGCACTGGAGTAACACAACGGGTTATTGGCGATGGTCCGGGATCAAACCTGAAGGGAAAGATCCGAGGATTACACCACGTAATTTTGAATCACGGTCAGATGACGAGGTCACACCTGAGCTGGTACCCCACTCTTCAAACTTCCACACCACGCCAACGAGAGAACATTTGAGGCCACGACAGATTTAATGTTGCACCAACCCCCTTTGTAACTCGCAACCCTCCGGTTGCTAATCCGTTACTCTTCCAACAAGGCTACTACGGCCCGTGAGAGCGTGCGATTTGTGAGAAATACTATAACGCACATATCTAATCAAAGTCACAATATTTTCCCTTTGGGATTTATCGCGGACGGTCAGCAATAGCCCGTTGTGTTGCTCCAGTGTGACGTTAATTAAAATACCTACTAAACTACCGAGTCACAATATGGCAATTTTAAACTAGTTTGCTGTTGATGAGTTTTTATTGCGTCATTTCTAATTTCATAACTCATTCGCAAGCGGGTTGATAGCTGATGCACATAAATGAGTGTATTCAAGTATTTTCTTTGTCATATTTTCCCTTTTAACCCTTCTGTTGGCTGTCTTGACGAAGTAACTCGTCATGAGCAAAACCATTAGCAGATCTTGACGGACGAGATATCTCGTCATTAGATCGAAATCGATATCTCTATAAATCTGACCAGATCTTGATATCGAAAACCACCAATACCTTGACGATACAATTCGTCGTTAACAAAATCGATCAGTTCTTGATGGACGAGATATCTCGTCGAAACCACTTGGAGGGGTAAAAAATGTCCTGCTAGTAAATTGTGTGCGTCACCAATTATAAGATTCGTACTATTTGACACAGTGCACGTTTAAACGCCAAATTATCGTTATCCTGTTAAAAACCATTTAAAAAAATTGAGACGCGTTCGATTCCCGTAGGTTTCCACTTGCGGCGAAAGTGGGAATAAAAGCGAGAATTTTTCATTATTCTCTCTCCACCGGGGGCACAGAGAAGGGCATCGATGTTTCTATAAATTGCCCGATCTGGGTTCATTTATTTGCTTTAGGTGGACTCGCTTCGATATTTATGAGAATCTCCTGTAAACCCCACCCCTGATCGCCCGAGGGATCAGAAGGGGGTTTACCCCGGAGAGAGAAGGCACGACGGGTAATTGATTTCCAGATGTTGCAGCTCAACTGAAGGATTAGCTCACACAGAAGTGCTTTTCGAGCCAGCCTGAACACAGGTTGCCTTTGTTTTGCCCTCTATTGAGTTCTTAACGAAGTAAAGTAATCAAAGGCTAGTTTTTGGTTGCATATCAAGCGATCTTTCTTTGCTGCACGGAATGAAATTATCACAAACTGCGATCGAAAGCCGTTTTAACCCTCCTTGTGGTTGTCTCGATGAGGTATCTCGTCATTAGCATAGCTGACCGGATCTTGATGGACGAGATATCTCGTCAGTAGGAGAAAACTGACCTAATCTTGATCTCGTCAATCAAAAAATCAATATCTTAATAACGAGATATCTCGTCAGCAGAAGAAAACTGACCTGATCTTGATCTCGTCAATCAAAAAAACAATATCTTAATAACGAGATATCTCGTCATTAGCAAAAATTGGTCAGATCTTGATGGGCGAGATATCTTGTCGAAACCACTTGGATTGTTAAGGTTAAACTTTTCCCTATAGAGCGTTGGAAACTGCTTGGTGAAATTGTAAATCAAAAAGCGGGGCACAATTCAACGGAAATTTATGAACTAGAATTTTATAATAATAGAAAATAAGAGAATTTACAAAGTAAGCGTTTATATAACGGCTCAATTGGACATGCCTGTAAAGAAGGTAAGTAGTTGGTAGGTATTTTAATTAACATCGTACTGGAACAACACGCCGGGCTATTGGCGACGGTCCGGGATCAACCTCTAAGGGAATGACCAGAGGACAGCACCACGTAGTTTTGAACCACGGTCAGATGACGAGGTCCCACCTGAGCTGACACCCCACTCTCCAAACTTCCACACCACTCCAACGTGAGGACATTTGAGGCCCCGACGGATTTAACATGCACCACCCCCATGCACACGACAGTCTTAGGATGGACCAAGTTTCGAACTCGCAACCCTCCGCGTACCGGCGTGACTCAGTGGGTATGCTCACTGCGCTAGCAACCTTCGAATTGTAGGCGGCGCAGATTCGATTCCTGTCAGGTGCATTCCTTCCTGGGTGTATTTCTCTCCTTGTCAGTAAAACTTTCATTGGGTGTGTCTATTACTTGATATTGTGTGTCGTGTCTGACGCAGCATGGCCAAATATGCTCCTTATGCCCATAAACCCCCGAAAACAACCAACCTCTCTACCCTCTGATTCCTAATCCGTTGCTTTTCCAATTGGTTACGGCGGCCTGCCAGTACGGAAGAACTAGATCCTTTTAAGCCTATGCATTTCTCTATCCATTTTAACGCTGATTCATTGCGTTGTCATTAAACATTGGATCCGCTCGTTTGTTTTCATTTTGAGCTCGTTTTGTTTTAAAGCTCTTAAGAGATTTTTGTTTTTGCACTGTTTTCGTCTGGACTTGTAGAAAGCAGCAACAGATGTCTAAAAGATGTTTCCCAGATGAGGTTAATGAGGTTAATCTTGGGGAGATCTGAAAGGTCACAGCATTAGATCCTTACAGGTATCCCCATGAGATGTTTGCCATGCGCGAACGAGTGTTGTTTAACTCTCCCAGTGGTTTCGACGAAATATCTCGTCCTTCAAGATTTGACCAATTTTGTTGATCACGAGATATTTCGTCATCAAGATATTGTGATTTTTGACGTAGAATGCGTCTTCCCTTTCGAAACCGGGGTACTGCGCTTAATTTGCGAGTGTCACGAAACACGTTCATCACGAAAAATTTAATAACTTAAAAATTGTAAATGATACATAAATGAACGATATCGCGTTCAATAGAGCATTAAACAAAGCATGTAATAAATACCCATTCAGCTTGCGTCGATCTCATGGGCTGATGCAATCGCAGCGCAAAGTTGAGTCATGACAATGTGAGCTGCCGCACACATTAATTTAATCTAGCATCCTTGCCTCCTCTGTGCGAGCTCGACGTTTGAGGTGTCATTTATTTCGTCTCTACGCTTTATAAATAATATAAAAATTCAATACTTGTTTAGATATTGGATTTCGAAGTGTGGAAATTGCCCAATTTTTTTGAATGTCCAAATATATGCATAATAAACACCAGAAGAATTATAGCAAACGTCTACAGGAAGAAATGTCGAGAGATGAGGAATCCAAGAAGACTCAGATATCTGATGCTGAGCTTCAACGGGCTCGGCGGGAGCGCCAAGTACTTCTGCCGCTCAGTTCGACGCAAATAGCATATCTGATGACATAAACGTTTCATTATAGAGTGATGGAGTTGAACCCATGGAGGTAGGTAATGAGCCACAACCATTAATATCAACAGTGAGTGCACCAATTGTGATATATGTGCAGAGCGATGAATATGAGTACCGCTAATAGACATTTTCGTGCTGTAGTCATAAACAATGAATTTGGATATTCGTGTATTGTTTGTGACAGACTTTGGTTTGAGGAAGACCTGAAGCAATCACGGAACAGTGGAGTGATATCTTTGTTCCTCAGTGAGTTATTAGTCCAATGTGAATGATTTCATGCTATGTAGTCATTGTAGAACAGATTTATTAAGAAAAAAATACCACCGTTTCAATACCCACCGAAGCCATAATCTTATGTACATACTTTGTCATTTAATTTGTAAATGTTATAAATTTGTATAAAGTGTTAGAAAAGTAGATATTTGTATTTTAAGATATGGCGGTACTGATGAAATTTTGCATTTGTTTTCGTGGTAACTTAATATGAACACTTGATGTGAATTAAATTGTATTTAAATTGTATTAAACTGAATTATTTCTTTCGCTCTCATTCGCCATGTGGCCGCACTGACATATTCTACGCCTTAAACTTAACGCCGTGTCCGTACACAGCCCCGTCTGTTTTTTAATGAGGACGCGATCGTTTCAGTTTTGTTGATGACGAGATCAAGAGTAAGTTTTCTTCTAATGACGAGATATCTCGTCCATTAAGATCTGGTCAGTTTTGCTAAATTTTGTTTGTTAATATTTGTTTTTTTTTACTGCACTAACACGCTTTGTATAACGTTGACACGCTAACTTTTGTACTATTTAAAAATATTTTAGTCTCAATTAATGAGAAATTATAAACGTTTTTAATTTTCCCACTTTTATGTATCCATACAATTTATACTAATTACAACACACTTCGTTGATTTAAGGAAAAAATTAAGGTAGCTGAGAATTAGAGTAATATATTAATTAAAAATAAACGAAATAATACGCTTACATCGAAATTTTACGTGATACATACATAAAATACAACTTAAGCTTTGAAAGCATGATCGGAGGATATTTCTGTGTTTCTCTTAATTATTGATTGCCTTTTTAATTAATCAACGGGAATCTGCCATTCTCAATCTTTAAAATAAGACTGGTACATCTTATAACAATCTTTTCAAAAACAAAAACATATTCCTTAATAATAGTATAAATGAAATAAATAAAATGTTATTTAACCTACAATTTTATTAGTAAGATACATCATTAGTCAAAGAAATCATTTGTTAAATAGCTTAATTCGAAAGTCCAAATATTCTGTACATTAAGTACAGAATATTTGGACTTTATCTGAAAAAAATTTGTACTTATAAAATTTTTATTTCGATCGACTGAAAATCTCTCGTAGAGTGTAAATTTAATTTTAACATTTTATTTAAAGAAAGAGTTTCACCGAATTGCTCATATTTCCCTGTTTAGATTTTAAAAGTGATGGAAAAAATCAATAGATCGAAACTTTGTTGAGTATGAAGAGTGACGGAAAAACTCCTCCTCTTAACGGATCAAACTCAAAAGAGCACCTTACGGAAATTCTAAAGGGCTTTTGTGGTTGGAAAAACGTTCCTTGAGCATCAGTTCTGTCTGAATAATGATCTGAGAGGGAGGGGAGTGAGAGAAGGGTTTCTCAAAGGGTTGCCAATTTATAACTTGAAACTTCCTATCGCCAAATGAATATATTCCTAATACTTAGAATAACAACTAATTGAATCTGCTATACAGCTTAGTTGCAAGAACTATGGCGTTTAAAATAAAAGCATTAGTTTATTTCGATGTTTTAGGTTGATGCGAAAGTTCATCCCGTTTTTTTGACAAAAATTGAGGAACAATTTTATTTACTAAAAATTACAGTTAATCACTATAGTATGTTCCGTTCTGTTCGATGGCCTTTCTCCATCTCTCCAGTAGCTGCATAATCCCGCGCCCATAGAAGTTCTGAGGTTTCTGGCTAAAGAACTGATTCAGGTGACAAAACTTTCTGAATCACGCCACGTGGAATCGTCAACAGCACCCTCACCCTACATAACACATATCTTCTTTTGTGTCTGCGAAGCATTCTTGCCTTTTAGGATATAAAAGAGCATAATATCTCGAAAATGCTCCTTATTTTCTGCCATTTTTAATGCTTAACAAAATTTAAAAAACAGCCAAATAACATTTTCCCCCAAGTACTCGCTGAAATTCTTTCGTTCAAAAACATCAAAACTTTACACGTACGAAGTAGGTAACACTTCCATTTTGCGATGAAATGCCATCTAGCACCCAAAACGAGACGAACTTTTGTATCAACCCAATAACTAACTTAAAAAGGTGACTGACTAAAACAAAATTAATGAAAAACGAAACGATAAAAAATTATTTCGGAATTATACTTGGGCTGCGGTAGCCCGGTTGGAAGAGTAACGGATTAGCAACTGGAGGGTTGCGAGTTCGAATCCAACCAAAGACCGTCGTGTACAAAGGAAGTTGAGTTAAATCTGTCGTGGCCTCAAATGTCCTCGCGTTGGCGTGGTGTGGAAGTTTAGAGAGTGGGGTGCCAGCTCAGGTATGACCTCGTCCTCTGACTGTGGTTCAAAATTACGTGGTGTTGTCATCGGGTTTGATCCCGGACCGTCGCCAATAGCCCGCTGTTCCTCCAGTGTGACGTTAATTAAAATACCTACCTACTTCGGAATTATAGCTTTTTAACAATATAGATTACTTCTAAATACCTGACACGGTTTTTAAGTTTTCCCTGGAAGAAATTATCAGATAAATTTGGGAGAAAGAGTGTAGAATAACTTTTTTCAAAAACATCACCATTAATCTTGTAAAATAAAGAATTTGCTCAGTTCAAAAAGTTGAAATTTAAGCGTGAGGAAAACGGCCTGGTACGCGTTATAGTTTTTAAATCACTGTCTGATCAAAAATTAATTGAAACTTATTTTTTGAATAATGCCTTTCGAGGCGATCCTTTATCACAGTACTTTATAATCTTCCTTTCACCAAGACAGATTAAATGTAAATACCAAAGCCCTTAAGCTAAATTTGAGCCGATTTTTCCCATTATAAAATTTATCAACACAATTAGGAAAAAATAAAGCCACTTAAAAATAAAAAGCGCTGGCAATTCGGTCATTTATTTTTAATATGAAATTAAATTTAACTACGCTAAAATCATTTCGGTTAGAGTAGCGTCGGCAGAACTATATAGTTTGTGCGAAAGAAAGTTCACCCTGCTTTGTTTATTCATTGACTTTCATGTGTTTGATATTGAAAGTGGTTATCTATTTATTCTTGTCGTCAAAAGTCTCCTCAGAACGGAGGACAAAACTTTTCTTTATTAAGATTCTTTGGTCTTTTTCTTTAAGCAAATATTATCATCTTGTCACGAAAGATGAAATTGAGCTACGAGTATTGTTTTTGCATCTTCGCCATATAAGTCACTAGAAATAAACATGCAAATATTTTGATAGAGACCAAGGGTGAAGATGGGATGAAAGCTGAAAAGTACATTTACCATTTAAAGTACAGTAAAGTGGCCAAAGTGTTGGAATCTGGTTTTTATTCAACACGTTTTTGAATAGGTTAGATGTAATATATAAATTGGAAATTTTATGTTAACTTCTATAGATATTTATGAGGAAAAATTTTGGAAGACGAAACTTGTGATGAGATATGAGATTGTTTTTCAGAAGTTTAATCAGAAATATATTGTTTGAGATTTCCTTAACAACATAAGATTGAGAGGAGTGAAAGCTACATATCTCTCAACGTCTTAGGGGCCACAGTAGCCTGGTTGGAGGAGTAGTGGATTAGCAACCGGAGGGGTTCGAGTTCGAAACTCGATCCAGCCAAGGACCGTCGTGTACGTGGAAGCTAAATCTGTAGTGACCTCAAATATTCTCAAGTTGGCGTGGTTTACGAGTTTGGAGAGTGGTGTGCCAGCTCAAGTGCTAACTCATCATCTGACCTTGGCTCAAAATTACGAAGCAGGGAGATATTTAAATTAGAAATCATAGGAAGTCGTTCCTTTACTTCAATTCAGTGCAAAAGGAACCTCGGATGTTGTGTGTCCTCGGAACTTTCCTTTCGGGATTGATCCCGGACCGTCGCTAATAGCTCCTGTGCGATGTTAATTCAACTACCCCTCTCAACGTCTGAAAGTATGGGGAGTAATTATAACTCTCTCCCACTCAACGTTTTAAGCATGGGGATGAGATGGAATGTCACACACAATTACCTATTAGTGCTTTCATTAAATGCATTTTGAATGCTACGGAAAACTATTTTATTCTAGTTATTATACTCCCCCGATTCATGAATTTTATACAAAAATGTAAATTAACATATTAAGACATACTTAAGGTATCTGTATATCTTTAAAATGCCATTTTCACCCAAATTTCACATTTTTTAAAATTTGACATATACTACAACTCTTTAGCTTTTCAAATCACTTCGAATTTTAATTCTACGACCATTAGAACAGGAGATATGAAATTTTAAAAAGTATTGACATCTATATTTGAGATGAGAGTTTATTGTTTTTAGCTTTTTCTCGAAATGCAATTTTCGCTAATCCGCAAAACACAATATCTTAAAATGAATCAATTGGATTATTTTGAAATTTTTTATGCATATTCTGAAGATTATAAAGCAGAATTGAACTATTACTATTCATAAATATGTAGTTAAAAAAATTGAGCAGAATGGAAATCTTAATGTTTTCTAAATTTTTCTTTTTCCATATTTTTTTCAGGGATGACTGACGTTTTAAAGTCTACAATTAATTTAACTTTAACAATATAGTAACGATTGTAGTTCAATACTTGAATCAATGTTTTTAGGAGATAACTCACTTTACAAACTGGAAAATGTTAATTGTTTTTTGAAATATGACGCTTTGCTTAAATGGTATTTTTGGCTGTTGTTTTACCTTTTTACTCCATTTTTATAAAAAATAAATTTAAAATACAATATTTCCTGCAATAAAATGCTTTTTCTAGTAGAAATCAATAACAAAATCTATGAAAAAAAAACTTTCCGTGATAATTTCAAAAAATTGTCTCCGAAGGTATACAGGTACCTTAAGAGTATTTACTGAAAATACCGAAAGTATGGCTGGATTAAACTTCGATACCTATGTCTTGTTATATAAATACAGCTTTTTAGTGATTATTAATGCAGGAAAAACGTGTTAACACGATCTTAATGGAGGTCACTTCAGAACTACGGCGTTGGACGAATGGAGAAGCCAGGTATTTCCGGATCTGGATTCTATTGAAAATCTTTGTACTGTCCTTCGAAAAGCCTTGTCAGCTTGCTAACTCCTTCAAGAACTTCAACTTCTTGGAATGGACAATGATTCTTGCCGTGGACCGACCACCCTCTATGCAGCCATGAGCGACCTATCGACTTCATAGAATATTGGAGTGTTTGGTTGTGAGATTTCATTTTTCTTGTGATTTGGTTGTTTTTAGTTGCTTTGATTTGGCCGTAGCACAAAGGAAATATGAGCTGGCTACCCTTAGTCGTTCAAAAAGGCATGTCTGACCGTGGTTCAAAATTAAGTGGTGTTATCCTTGGATCTTTCCCTTCCGGTTGGATCCCGGACCGTCGCCAAAAGCTCGTTGTGTTGTTCCAGTGCGACGTTAATTAAAATACTACCTACATACCTAATTTACTGTTGAGTGATTAGCTTTTATAGATACCAGTATATAACAAAAATAATGTAGGAATTGAAGTCTGAGTTTCGAATGATATGAAATCGCCCTTTCTCCTTTGCTATCATTTTCCAGTTGTATCCATTCCTGCCATAGATCTGTACAAGGACAACTGTCTCCTTTGACAAGAGTAGGCAACTTTTCAAAATTCACGCATTGATAAAGAATCGCAGTTTAACTCTCGATTTAGTTTGGTTGGGAGGAATTGAACTGTCTAGGTTAGACAACATCGATGACATGAGTCTACATGAGCGTACGTGGCCAATTTTTTTGCTATTTCTTAGACAGTACTTGAGAGTTATCTGGAATTCAAATATTCCGACTCCGTTGTTCTAGTTCGTTTTGGATGAGAATTTACAGCCCGGAAAGAATGTGACGGAAATGTTTCAATTCGACGAGAAAGGGAGGGCTGGAATGACGCAAAAAGGCGAGTTCTCACTGAAGTGAAAGTAAAGGAACGACTTCCTCTGATAGCTAATTTAAATATCGCCCTGCTCCGCTGTAATACTTTTGGCTCACCAATATTCTAATAGTAGGGTATTTTACATTTCCTATCTGGAGCTCATGACAGTTTTTCTGATGGCCTTTCACGAGGCATACTTTAACGACTTGTGAATTCCCCCTTTCTAGAGCGATCTGTTTTGAATGATGTATCCTTTGAGAATAAGCATACGGTGTTACTCAAGATTCTACTTCAGCGAAAAAAGTGTACAATTATAAGCGAAAAATGTATTTTAATGCTCAGAGAATTAAATTAAATGCTATGAAATCTAGAAATATGTTCATGCTTCTTATTTAGATTTGGAATTATTTTACGCATTCACATTTGAAGATTAAAATTAACATATTTCTGTTCCCAGATAAAATGTGAGGTTGGTGAAGGCGTTTATACACATTTTAATATTTCCTTTGATTTGTGGTTCATATGGAATCTACCACCTTTCTTAAAGTTGTGAATTCTACATTACGTTACTTGGTGCGAAATTAGTTATTAAAGCAAATGGTGTCTATTACTCTAGAATCTTCTCAAGGGGTATTATGAATAGAAGAGCTGCATCGAAAATAAATGACAATTTAATCAGCTATAGTTCAAATTTAACAGATTATTTTTCTTCAAGATTTTATATTTAAAAATTAAAACACGTTGGATTAAAAAAATGCTTCACAATTACGTCAAAGCCCAATAAACGACACGAAGTATTGATGTGTTGGTTTCAGACTAGAATCTTTATGGATAATGAATGAAATGTAAAGCATTTCCAGGACAATGATAAATGAATTTGCAAGTGACTATGAATGCTTAAAAGGCGTACGAACAACATTTTATTATACTTCGTATCACTTTCAGACCTCCTTACAACAATGCGGGTCGCGGTAGCCCGGTTGGAAGAGTAACGGACTAGCAACCGGAGGGTTGAGAGTTCGAATCCAACCAAAGACCGTCGTGTACAAAGGGGGCTGGTGCAACGTTAAATCCGTCGTGGCCTGAAATGTCCTCACGTTGGCGTTGTGTGGAAATTCGGAAGAGTGGGGTGCCAGCTCAGGTGTTGCTTCGTCATCTGACCGTGGCTCAAAATTACGTGGTATTGTCCTCGGATCTTTCCCTTCGAGGGTTGATTACGCACCGTCGCCAATAGCCCGTTGTTGCTCCAGTGCGACATTAATTAAAAAATACCATGCCCGTTTAAAGATTATCTGATAGCTTCAGTTACGTATACTAAGTCGAAGTACTATTAAAGGTAAGTAAAAAGTATGAATTGCAGGTCTACGTTTATTATTGTAGGTCTACGTTTATTATTGCAGGTCTACGTTTATTATTGCAGGTAATGGACAGAGAATGAATATCATCTAATGCATAGTTTAAGAAAGCCGGAACACGAAAGCAGAGCCCGAAACTCATTCCTTGATATTTTCCGAATGCGATATCAATCGGAAGATGACTTTTGTTGATAAAAATTTGAAGTTTTCAGTCTGTTTTGAATAAGTTTTAAGGAGTTCTCAAAGAATCTGCTTTTTTGAATCTAAAGTATACACAATGCTCTGAAAGGTAGGGGAAAAGAGTTCTTTACTTGAGAAAAAGATCTCAAGACGAGGAATATAGGAAGAGGTAGATACCCAGAGGCGAACGCTTTTTATACATCCTATTTTACATTTGAATCTAAGGTCTTATTTTACGAAGTTCCTGCAAAGGAAATTCAGTTTTGTATACCAGATATTTCACTCATAATTTCTAACTCCCTTTAAAAGCTATGAAATTGGCCATATCCATTGTGTCCACGTTACTGCGTAGCTTTTGAAGGTATCAATCAGTATTTAGTGTAAAAGGGGCTTCGGTAGCCCGGTTGGAAGAATAGAGGATTATCAACCGGAGGGTTACGAGTTCGCATCCAACCCAAGATCGTCGTGTACAAAGAGGGCTGGTGCATGTTGTATTTGTAGTGGCCTCAAATATCCTCACTTTGGAATAGTGTGGAAAATTGAAGAATGGGGTGACAGCTCAGGTGTGATCTCGTGATCTGACCGTGGTTCAAAATTACGTGGCGTTGTCCTCAGGTCTTTCCCTTCGGATTTGTTACCGGACCGTCAACAATAGCCCATTGTGTTGCTCCAGTGCGACGTTAATTAAAATACATACCTACCTACATTTAGTATTACTTAGTAGTTTCACACAGTTTAGTTTTCATATGAGATTTCCAGGCCCGTGTGGTTAGCACTCTGGCCAGCGATTCAATATGCTTGGAATCCCTGTTGTGGCATTAATGCTCATATTGGTTCGAAATCCATTTTAAGCCGTAAGTCCTCATGAGCGCAACTAAGGAGGGGCTATGGTGGCTTAATCCCTTCCCAGACCATATAAATAGCAAAAATTATCATTGATTGCCTCTTTAAAAATTGTGTATAAAGGTGCTTTAATATTTTCTGCTTGCACCCAACAAATATTCATCCACTGCTTTTAGCCCATTTACAAACGTGCTCCATCTTTTATTTACTGGGGTTGGATAAAATAATTGAAAATTTAACATTTCCCTTAGAAAAGTTGTCACCTTTCCCCTTAAATACAACTTCTATTTATCTCTTAATAGTCACTTTAAAATCGATCTTGAGGTAACTCTAAAACTAGTCACGAGTATCACTCTATAACTACTTCAAAGAAATTTTAAAATTTCAAAATCACCCCTAAATAAAGAACTTACAATAAAGATGTAGCCCCCTCCAGATTGATATCCTGGGTACGCCCCTGTAACTCGCCGTCTTAGCCCTCGTGTGAATGTATGTAAGTAATAAAAGATTGACCGGGGGTATAGACGACACACCAAATGAATATTCCTAGACGAAAACTGGGCAATGTTAGCCCTGTTGGAAGAGTAACGGATTAGCAACCGCACTCGTAGTTCGCATCCGACCAAAGACCGTCGTGTATAAAGGGCTGGTGCACGTTAAATCTGTCGTGGCCTCAAATGTCCTCACGTTAGCGTGGTGCGGAAGTTTGGAGAGTGGGGTGCCAACTCAGTCATCCGACAGTGGTTCAAATTTACATGGTGTTGTCCTGGGATCTTTCCACTCTGGACTGATCCCAGATCGTTGCAAATAGCCCATTGTGCCCCAGTGCTTATAATTAAATTACTTACGTAAATACACTGAAAACAAGGAAAGGAGGGAAGGAAGGCATTCAATAACGTCACACAATGGACTATGGGCGACGGACCGGGATCAATCCCGAAGGCAAAGAACCGGGGACAACACCACGTAATTGTGAACCACGGTCGGATGACGAGGTCACAACTGAGCTGGCACCCCACTCTCCAAACTCCCACAACACACCAACGGCATGAAAATAAAAATGTGACCTTAGAAATACCATGAGTTCCCTAATTCTTACTAATATCTTACCAGATTTAACCTGGTTATTTTGGTAACGTTTCCCCAATTGTTTCCGTATGGATCTATGGACTTCCAATGATGTTTCCACGAAAAGCTCTAAGTTGGTTGGGGCCGCGGTGGCCCGGTTGGAAGAGTATCGGACTAGCAACCGAAGGGTTGCGAGTTCGAATCCAGCCAAACACCGTCGTGTACAAAGGGGGCTGGTGCACGTTAAATCTGTCGTGGCCTCAAATGTCCTCACGTTGGCGTGGTGTGGAAGTTTGGAGAGTGGGGTGCCAGCTCAGGTGTTGCCTCGTCATCTGACCGTGGTTCAAAATTACGTGGTGTTGTCCTCGGATCTTTCCCTCTGGGATTGATCCCGGACCGTCACCAATAGCCCGTTGTGTTGCTCCAGTGTGACGTTAATTGAAAATACCAAAATACCAAATACTAAGTTGGTTGTTGGTATTGGGGTTTTATGGCGCAAGGGCCATATTTGGCAATGCTGCGCCAGACACAAGACATACAATATCAAGAAATAGACACACAATGAAAGTTTTACTGACTCAGAAGAGAGAAATACACCCAGGGAGGAATGCACCAGGAATCGAACCTGATCCGCCTACACCTCGAAGGTTGCTAGCGCAGTGGGCAGGCCCACTGAGCCACGACGGCCCCAGAAAAGCTCTAGGAGCTTCCCGGGTGATTTCGCACTCGGCAAACTTACCGTCGGATGTTTGTTATTTGTCAGCATTCGTATTTGCAGACTGTTTAATGGCTCCTAAGGGACTGGAACTCGAAAATAGCGCTGATCCTTTATGCAGAATAAATAAAGTGAAATCCAATTTAGAATTTAGAGAACAGAAGTACTAGAAAGGGTGAAAAGGTAGGAACAAAATTCAATTTAATACAAATAAAATTAAATTAACTGGAAAAGGTTATGCTATCGGCCTGATTTGATTTGTTCCCCTTCTTGATAAATCTTAGAAAGACATGAAGATTAATATGATAAGGGGAAATCGAATAGGTTTAAATTCCATGATATTTGACGGAAAGAATGTTTTTATCTGGGATCTTCTCAAACTTTATTTAATTTTTCCATTAGTTTTATTTGAGAAGCAGAGTGCTAAAACAATGAGCAAATATGCAAGTTCGACTTTTACATTCTTTCAAGCTTGCGATTTTCAACATTTTTCGACCTTTTCATACATAAACTAATTACTAAAATTCTACAGAACACCAAAAATATATATACAGTGAATAAAAAAAGTTTCCGTACTGAAACGAAAAAGGCGTATAAATTATTATCATTTCTAAAGAAATCTCGCCAAAGATTCAGAAACTGCACAAGTAACTTATTTCATACACGAGAATGTGTTCGCAACAAAAATTCCTCATTTTTCACAAATAAGAAGTAATTAATTAAAACTTTGAGAAAAACATACAAAATGAAAGGCAAAAAACGTTTCCGTACGCACTATGAAAAGGTAGCCATTGATTAGAGCCATTAAAGTCATTGATTAGAACGTACAGTCCAGCTGTCCCGCATTCAATTATCATAACTATCGAATGAAAAAGAACTTGAGTATAGTGTAAGTAATCATTGTAAACTATTTTTATACCAGTGGATCGCCTATAAGTGAAATTCCGAAAGTTTTCACGTGTAGTTGAGAAATGACGGTTTATCAATGAGGAAAATAATGGTGAAATCGCAAACAAATCTAAATCTACGGTAAAAATAATTGAAAGATATAATTAGGTTGAAACCGAAAAATAGGAACCACGCGATCCGGAAGACCTTAGAAATTGAGCTATATACACGAGAAATATTCTGAGGAAGGTTTGTGATGATCCATGAATTAGTGCACCACAACTTGTATCCTTGTTGAAAACTGATTACAATCTTGAAATATAACCTCAGACTAAGAATAGTAATCAAAAAGATGGTTGCAATGGGCATGTTGCACGTAAGAAGCCATTCATTAGCGAACTTTACAGAAGAAAGTGTCTTGAGTTTGCAAGAAAGCGTGAAGTAAGCCCTCAACTTTCTGGGATTTTGTACTTTTCAGGGACAAATCAAAATTTTGTCTCTGTGGTTCAGATGGACGAGTTATGGCATGGAGAAAACCAAAACATCAAATGCAAACAAAAAAACTTATGTAGAACTGCAAAACACGGTGGAGGAAATGTAAAGGTATGGGGTTGCATGAGTTCTTCTGGTGTGTATAATTTATGTTTTGTTGAAGGCAACATGGATAGCTATGTGTACCTAGACATTTTGAAACAAAATGTCCTTGCTAGTGCTACGAAACTGTCTCTGGGAAGACCATTTATCTTCCAACAGGACAACTATTCAAAACACACTGCAACGTTCTGTAAAGAATGATGCCTTTACCATACGTCGCAGCAACTTCACAGACTTTAACAGATTTCTGTAGGAAGTTCCATGTAGGTTCAAAGGAGGGTTCGGGCCGGTGTGTGTTCCCTTTTCCAAAAATCTTCCCAGATTTATCCTGCTAACCTCCCTGGTAGGTAGTTAATTAACGTTACACTGGAGCAACACAACGGGCTATTTGCGAGGGTCCGGGATCAATCCCGAAGGGAAAGATCCAAGGTAGGTAGGTATTTTAATTGACGTCACACTGGAGCAACACAACGGTCCGGGATCAAACCAGAAGGGAATGATTCTAGGACGACAGCACGTAATTTTGAACCACGCTCAGATGAGGAAAAAGATCCAAGGATAACGCCTCGTAATTTTGAATAACGGTCAGCTGACGAGAATAACGCCTGAGCTGGCACCCCACTCTCCAAACTTCCACATCACGGCAACGTGAGGATATTTGAGCCCACGGCATATTTAACGTGCACCAGCATAACACTCCGGTTGCTAATCCGTTGCTTTTCCAATTGGTTTACCGCGAACCCGGCTAACCTCCTTCATTATTCCTAAAGTGTCCCCTAAAGTCATCTCAATAACTTTCAGATTCTCCCTAGGACCTTTCCAGATAGACCCGTAAACTTCCTACGGTGCTCCTAAGTCCTTAAAGAGGAAAGATCGAGGAGGGTATCGTGTCCAATCCGGACGTCATCTGAGCGGACAAGGTATGGCTACCATACGAAGGGGAATTCGGGAGTCAGGATACTTGGGAGCTTCTCAGAAATAGGAAAAGGAGAACTAGGGAAGGAAATATAGCTTCTCAGAAATAGGAAAAGGAGAACGGTCTGCTGGACAGTGAATGTCCGGTTAGAGATAACTTAAAAACTGCGCTTTTCTCAGGTATTCATCTTTCCTAAACTCATTCTAATGCGATATACTATAACAATATAACGACGCTTATATATAACGACACGATAAAGATGTATAGCAATGCTTGGGCACTGGCATAAACTTTATGTAATAGATATTAAAATACTTTAAGTTCTTTTTGTACGTAGAAATCAGACTCTGCACTAAAAATAAAAGAAATTAGACTATGGGTTAAACAGAATGGTCTTGGAATATTGTTCAATTGCAAAACAGATTTCTAGGCTTTTTTATTTAGACTTTATATCGACGGAAGTAGTATTTACCGTCCGCTTTCTTTTTTGAGACCTCCCCGTTCCCTAGAAAAGTTTGACATAACGTGTTCCGAACACGCCTGGTTAGGGGGTAGCAATCCCTGTCCGCTCAGTACACCTTTATCATCTATCCCCTCAGAGAACTTAGCCACTCTTTGAATAGCTACAGCCTTGCGTATATGGCATATATTCTCGCTTACAACCGAAAATGCTATATGCCGTAAGTTCTGGTTTATTTTCCTCATGTGGCAAAAACTGACCATAGATTGACAAATCAACCTGGTATAAATGTATAAGTCTAATTTGTTCGAGTGTAGCAAACATTGAACGTAGAGCAACAAACCAAACAATCCTGTATAAGTCTATTTGGTCCTCGTGTAACAATGACCGTAGATCAAGTGAAGTCGGAGAAGTCTACTTGATCCTCGTTAAACATTGATCGTAGAGCAAAAAACCAAAGCAATCCAGTATAAGTCTATTTGGTTCTTGTGTAACAGTGACCGTAGATCGACAAGTGAAGTCATTCTGCCAACCGAAAAAGAAACAATTCATAAATGCTACAAAACTTTACTACGTTCAATACCCATTTCTCAAGCAGCACTTCCAGAGAATCGAAATATTCCGATTGTATATTTCCCGAAGTACGGGCAGGCAAACGAAATCTTTCCTCTTTTGTTTCGTTAATCTTATCCCCCGCTCAGTTAAAATCCCGCCGCACTAAACCTTGAAATTCGGAATGATAATTAGACTCATGATGATTTTACGCTCAGCATCATCTCGAGCACAATTTTTTCCCTCCACTGTGAATGCAAATAGTTCGATTGTTCTGAAGAGAGCTGTATCAACTCAACTGCTTTCCCTTACTGCGCCCGTGGCGAGGCTCGAAGCGTTATTTCTCTGCTTCCTTCCCTTTTTTTTATTTGCTTCCAGATAATAGTTCATTAAATTCTTCATTACTTCTGCGAAACCCTTTTCCGACGCAAACACTTTTTTCCTCCTTCTCCCTAAAGCTTTGTTGTCGTAATGGCCTTCTCTTTGTTACCCAGCTCAATGCTTAAGTTGGGTAAGCCTTATAGGTCAAAGGAGGAATACTTTTCTGCCGCTTTTTTTCACTTTTGCTCCATTTCTAATTATTTTTCTAATAGTCATTTAAAATTTAAAGAAATATTAACAGGTGACGGGACGGGATATTTCTTTGGGGGAGTTTTTCAAACAGTTTCCTGAGAGGGAAGAAAAAATATCGATTTAAAAAATTGCTTTTCACGTACGGCTTTTTTCGTCGACATTGTACACAATTGCATTGCAGAGTATGTTCTGATACATGTAGCAACTATAGTTTACTTCGACTTGTTCGGCAAAAACTAATCAAAAGCAAATTTGAGGTTCCGGTGTTAGTGTATATTTGTTCACAACTGTGCCTCACATGTGCTGATGTCGAACTGGCTGCTTGGCGTTTCCTGGTTTCATATCAATGCTTATCACAAGTCTCCCAGAAAAGCATTGGGACCCCTTGTGCATCGTAAAGTGATTACTCCAGTTCGAATAAAAGGTCCATAGGCCTTACTAACCTGGCGAAACAAATGTTGGTTGGTTTTAGGGATTTTATGGCGCAAGGGTCATATTTAGACTGTGAGGTATGATACGAGTAAATGAAATTGTTACATACTCTTCGTAAAATACTTTCGTAATTACGTAGGTAGGTAGTTAATTAACGTCGCACTGGAGTAACACAACGGGCTATTGGCGACAGTCCGGGATCAATCCCCAACGGAAAGATCCGAGGACAATACCACGTAATTTTCAACCACGGTCAGATGACGAGGTCAACACCTGAGCTGGCAACCCGCTCTCCAAACTTCCACACCAAGCCAACTTGAGGACATTTGAGTCACGAAAGATTTAACTTGCATCAGCCCCCGCATACACGACGGTCTTTGGTCGGATCAAGTTTCACACTCACAACCCTCCGAAAAAATTTCTACCAAAGTACAAATCTTTTCTCAAATATACGGAGTATACAAATTTTCAACTTTTAGTTTCAGTGTGAAAAGATTTTTTCACGAAAACAGATTTCACTTTAACAGTATAAAAGAATTCACATTTCCCGGGCTTTGTTCCTACAACCTGGGGCTCAAGTATTGCACTGCCACCTGGGGCTAAAAGACGATTTCTTCTTTTTCCGATTCGGAAAAATCTCCCCTCTAGCCGGCAGGGGGTCCAGGTGACCTCTTGTGTGGGGTCATGCCTCTTGTGGTTCGCATCCCAAACCCCATGGTGAAGTGAACCGGAGCCATTGTAAAGAAGTGAACAATAAGTCATAAAGGTATTGAGTGGATATGTGCTTAACAAATTTTCCAGGTAAAAATCTGGAATAAAAATACCCGCATTTCTAATTGAGCAACAAAATTAGTTTTGCGTAAAAATTCACACAAATGAGTGTTACCCCCAATGTGTTATTGAAATATCTCATTTCTTATTTCTACAAAACAAATAGCTCCCCCAATAAAGAAACACACCTTAACATAATTATCGCAACCCTTTCATGAAGCCGTGATCGTATAGTGGTTAGTACATTGCGTTGTGGCCGCAATAACCCAGGTTCGAATCCTGGTCACGGCACGAGTTTTTGCTGCGGTCAAACAAGTTATTTTCCAGATAATCTTAATTTTTCTTCCACAAATAAATAATCCAATTATCTTTTCCAAAAGTGAAGTTTAATTTCCTTTTTTATTTGGAAAAGTCGATAATAAGTTGGTTTACGATTGTTTATTACTTAACGGTGATTTAAAACCGCAGATATTTGAAAGAAACATACTTCGGAAAATTAGCATAAAATTGATTTAGAATTGCATACTTTTTTATTAATATTATAGAATCTGTTTATGCATAATGATAGAATTACTTTGAAGTTCATTTCTCGCTATTCGATTCCTTCCCTTTTAAAATTAAAAATACAGCAATTCAAACTAATTCATGATTTATTTTATATGGAATAAAATTTTAATTAAATATGAAAATATAGTACCCCTTACCAGATTAACACATGTATGTGAGTCTGAGTTGACTTATTTCAATGAATTCGACATTACCTGCTTTCAGATTATAAACTCTGTCTATTAAAGCTGATCAGATTTTGTAAAGGTATTTTAAAGATGAAATTTTTAAAAGCACAGTCAAATTTATGTTAAAAAATACGTCAATTTAAATTTTTTGAAAGATTGTTTTTCTGTGTTTTGGTAAGTTCAATCCTTCAAAAAATTAAATTTGACTTAGTTTAATTTTAGTAGCTGGAGAATATATCGGCGAGACTTGAAATACGCATCTGGTCTGATTCCTCTTGTATATAATTTAAGTTTCACATATCCATGTAATTTTTACCTGTACAATATTTCCAAATGTGGGATCGTATACGAAAGTAGTGATTGAAACATTTTGTTAAGCATGTTTTTCTAAACAATCAATTTGGTGAAAGATCTTATAATTTGTAGAAAAATAATTAATATCATAAGTTATAAATTTGCAAATTTTTGTTAAGCTTTTAATGTATTTAAATCAAAACGTGGAAATAATACTTTATATCTCAAATATAGTCAATAAAGTACATAACTAAAAATTACTTTTTTCCACCCACGAGCTCATTTTTCTAATTTTTTTTATTTAGGTTTAAAAAATAACTGTCAAATGAAAATTAGAAAAAGAACCCCTTATAGATAGAATATTTGAGCATTAAAAATTTTGCTACATTTTAGTCTGGTAAAATTTCGAAATAAAAATTACAATATATTATCTGATCGCTTCCAGATGGCGCCACAATTTCAAAGCCAAAGAAAAATTTTTTGATCCTTTTGCTATGGGTTTTAAATGATTCTGAGGAGTAACAGACTCGAATTTGCGGGTTTTTTAAGAGGTAAATCGGTTCTTAAAATAAAATCATTTATCTATCGCACTACTTGGCCGTCATCTTTCATTTATGGAATCTACACAAATGAAAAAAAATTGATAAAAGGCAAGTGAAGGAGAAATCTTAATTTTTTTTCGGAAATCGGCATGTGTGAATTCAGGATTCAAACATCCAACTTTTATTTTATAGAAATACATAAGTGGTGTTTGATTATTATTTTTTATGTAGTGAACTTTCGACCTGTATTTATCGTTATCAGTCGCAAAAGCATTTGTGTATCCGCAATTTAGAATCATGAAAATTTTAAAGGACGCATTTTATGCATTTGAAAATGTGCGCCAAACTTATCTCACCGTAAATGTGCTTGTAGTGTGGTTGGCATTTTCGTAATTAAACATAATAACAAAATGCTTTTTTAGTTTTTATAAATTTCCTTATTTTTATATTACTCTAGCCCGAAAAATTTCAAGATTGAAAATATATTTCTACGTAGAAAACATTTTGGAATAGCAATTGTTTGCCTACAATTCTCGGCGCGGGTTTGTTTCCTTTGTGCTACCTGCTTGTATTTCTCTTTTCTGTGTCAATAAAACTTTCCTTGTGTGTATGTCCATTACTTGACGTTGTATGTCTTGGGTTTGGCGCAGCTTATCCAAATATGGCCCTTGGGCCATTAAACCCCAACCAATCAACCAAATTTACATTACAAACAACAAATTTACGTCCCAATATTCCCTATCATGCAAAACCTTAAGCAATGTAGTTATTTCGAAAGGGCACTTTTCTTGTATTCACTATCATTGACTTCTAATCTTTGGTTCAGATTTTCCTCACGGTTCAATTCTGCTGAAAGAATCGTCATTTTATGATGGATTTTAAACGAAAACATTTCTTCACCGGAATAGGAACCTTCAAAGATTTGTACTGACCCAAGTGATCATTGGCAACCGAGAAGATCCATTACATCTTCTTTTTGGCTGTTTTGAGATTGCTCTGATCAGAGAATACTCCTTCAAAGAAAAGCTTTCCATACTCTGGCCCCAGTTCTTCACGCTTAGTAAGCTGAAGAGGCTCAATTTTATAAATTGGTACATAACTTTTATTCTATTTCATAATTTTGTAATTCTTTCATGACTTGTACACCATGTACTAAGTAAAACAAGTCATGAGCTTGTTAATTTTTTATGTCCTTAAAAATTAACTTCCCCTGTCCTGTTGCAATTCTAGGTGAAGCCGAGTACTGGTCATCTTATTCATTTTGTAAACAGCGTTAAAAATTGTGTGTTCGTCCGAGACAAATAAGATATTTGAGCAAGCGTATGTAAAGAAATAATATCGATATTCTCGTGATTTCATTCAAACTATATGCAAGCATATTTTAAATCAACAGTGCTAAATTTTATATTCATTTTAACGCCGGGAGGATCGAGTATTGCGATTGGGAATTTTGAAGTTTGTTATGAATTTGTGAAATACCCCAGATGGCGCTAAGCGCGCCAAATGGTAAGAAATTGTTGGCAGCCAAACGTTGGTAAGAAGTTGGTAGGCAAACGCAAAAACTGAATGCAAGTAGAAGGTCAGAGCACCTCATAATAGCTCCAATGTCTGAACTTGTCAAATTTATAATAAATTTGTTATCGCTAATAGAACTGATTGATTACTGAACCACTGAACACACCAATGCATTATAGAATTTAATACGAAGACGACTTCCTGAAATTTATATGAAAACTTAAAAAGAGTTATTCCTTATTGAATGAGATTTCCCTCGCAGCTATTCACTTTTAGTGTGCTTTTATATTAGCTATAACTTCAATCGAGACCAATACAACTCCAAGTTTATTTAGAAATTTAGTCTTAAAATGGTTTTAGTTGCTTGAGGTAATATTTCAATGCGCTGGAGACTGAAATTGCAGCAAATAACGTTTGGGAATTGCGTTGACATGCAAACTGTCCATTTAATGTGCTCATTCTGTTTTCAAGCGTTTTGAGACACAGGTCTCGTTTATATTTCTGCGTCGTCCGTATGCGTTTGGAGATACTGTCGATACAGCGATGAAAATCTACAACCTTCAACGGTATGTTTTTACATGTGAAATATGTGAAGTTTATAAGTTGTAAATTTCTCGGAATATAAAATAAATGATGCTTCCGATTCAGGCTAAATTTTATAATATTGAGAATTTGCATCAACCGACTCCAGCACGTTTGGAACGTTGATTAGAAAATAAGAACCACAAAAATGAAAAAGAATGACGAGAAAAATAAAATACCTTTTACAGCGGCATAAGCTTACTCTCAGATTATAAAAGGGGTTTAGTTTTAGCTAGCGCAAATTAAACAGAAAATTTAAAATTAACGAAGAAATGAAACTGTAATTGCCGGACTTAAAAGAATAAAGTGCCTCTAGAAAGACTAATTTTTCATTTTACTTCACAATCTGCGTAACTGCATTATGAACTAAATTTATTAAATTAGGATGGGAAAACAAAAGGAAATCTGTCGTAAAAATTACTTAAAAAGAGAGCAGTTTCAAACTTAATTTACCCGCCGGTTATTTAAGATTGATTATTGAAGCTGATGTTAAAAGTTATCGAATAAATAATGAAAACTTCCTTGATCTTATAATTATCAGTGAATATTTTCAACTAGTTACGCGAGATGTGAAGCTTATAAGGAAATATTTTCTTGATCTTTTATACTTTATAATTTGAAAAATTCGTATTCCAAACGCACATTATACGAGTATTGCGATATTTTTAGGTTAAGCACTAACTTAGAAATGAAACGTAGCAATTCAACGTAAAAATTAAGACAAAATTTGACATAATTCACTAAGTTTGATTTGCTGTTATTTTTTATGCGTTGTGTTCGATTAAGTTTGTATTTTATCACACCTTTTTAGGAAATCAAGAAATTACTGAAATGCGTTTTTCTGAATCAGTTTTTAAGCGACGTTTTCAACAATGAAAAATATTTGTCTTATCTGTAAAGATACCAGACCCATTTGGCCTTAATTTCCAATTTTTTTTTACCGTTATTGTCTCCTTGACGGAAGATAAGAATCACACAATCATTTCTACCAAAAGGTGCATCAGGATATTTTGATATCTATTTAATAATTGGTTAGTATGTGAGGTTAGTAAACAGAAATATTGATTTGTATTTATGTGTAAGATCTATTTAACATAGAGATAGGGACTTCTAGGATGCCAACTCTTACACCTTCCCTCCTATATTTTTTGATTGGGGTCGCCCCTTGAAAAGAAGCTCTAGGGGTAAAAACTACAAAAATATAAATAATGTCACAAATTAACTGAGCTGTTATGCAAATCTTATGGGGGTTTACCTGATTTTTTTCGCTCAATAATTTCTCAAGTTGGGCTATTGCATATGGAATATAATGCATACAGACCCCTCGCATAGAGGAGAGGGGCGTTATCAGTATTACGCTATCAGAGTCCGAGGTTTCGGGAAATGGGAAAAGTTTTTGTCCTGTATGTATGTGTATAACTGTAAACTATATTCATAAGTTTAAAAGTTACAAATCATTTCATTACCTTTAAAAGCTATCCCAACTAGCACAAGAGGCGGTTTTTCCGTTGCAAAAAGGTAGGAGCTGTCTCATACAAGTCGTGCTAACAGAAATATACTAACAATTATGTCTATCATATCTTTTATGCCACGTGCAAACGTGTAAAATGACATTACTAAATAGCAAATACATCGTTTATGTTTCTATCGTAAGGCCAAACAGTTAGGATAGCAGTGTCAAGAGGCAACCTCACCATTTCCTAGCATATCCCTGATGTGTTTGGGTCATTAGCAGGTCCCCGCACAGGGGAAGCCTATAGAAGGAAAAGTGTGTGGGAGGGGAACTACCATTAGAGTATATTGCAGCTGTACGGTAGAAACAAAAGGGAACTGTCTTCCCTCCTTGTCGAAGCGGACAGGGAGAAGAATCTTTCCCCGCCACTGTCTTGCTCTAGGCCAGTTTCCGTTCACTTTGACATACCAATCCCACCTTTACTACATCTTCGCTGTTCACTATTTGAGCTGTGCTTCTCTTCGCGCTTCAAACAGCATAAATATGATAGGGAGAAAAACATAGTATGCCTTTGACATCTGATCGTCTTATTCGCATACCTTGTAATGCTTATCGATTATCGTCAACACTTCCTAAATACGTGGTTATGTTACTATAAGAGTATATAAGGTATTATAAGAGTGCAAAGGAAAAACTAACTTTATACATTTGTTCAAGTAAAAAGTTAAACATGATGACCTTGGAATAGACATTTGTAGAGCTGTCAAGATAACTTGATACGGGTACCCAGAATGCAGGTGGGGGGTCCAAAAGAGTTGTATAGAATTAATTAATACTTATACTTGTCTTTCCAATAATATCCACAAGTTAGTGCGATTGAGATAGATAAGAGCTGTTAAATGACCAAGCGTACGATTTTTACATTGTAATATACTACACTGCTGGCCATCGAAAATGCAACGCCATGAAAGAAAAGAGAAATCGAAGTAATATTTATTATACAAATGACACAAGGCACAAGGGTGAAATGATTGAACTTACAGCTCCGTTCTACTTGTGGAACGTGAACGAATCAGTATTTTGTGTTGTCGCCGTGGGCGACAATAACTGCTGCTACACTTCTTACCATCGAAAGAAAGAGTCTTTGGATGTGTGTTTGGGGATATTTCAGTCCATACTGCTTCCACACGTTGTCAAAGTTCATCTGGCTCATCCGCTGGTGGTCCGTGGTAGCCAGTCGTTGGGCGAATATCGATCAGACGTGTTCGATGGGTGACAAATCTGGTGATTGGGCGGCCCATGGAAGAAGTGAGACCTGGTGGACATTGAGAAATTGTTGTACGTTGCATGCCCCGTAAGGTCGCACATTCCTGTGGCCGCAGACGAACCGTGAAGATAAGGGAGGATTACAGGCTCCAAAACTTCAGAAGTGTAGCGGTGGCCGTTGAATAAACCCATTACGCTTATTAAGCGGGTGCAGGAGAGTGGCACCATAACACCAAGTGGCTGATGCATAATGCAAGAGTCATTCAGTCTGTCGTCGCGGTGCCACCAGACTAGGATACGACCATCATAGTGCTGTTGACAGAATCGAGTTTCGTCTGAAAAGACGATGTCATGACATTCGTTTGTCCATGTGTGACGTTCTACGCATCATTGCAGCCGCATACGCTTGTGAGTGTGGAGTCAAAGGTAAGACGAAAATAATGGACGTCTAGAAAAATTTCCCCCCTGCTGCAGGCGACGTCGAATAGTTCATGCTGACACAGGTTATCGTCCAATACACCCTAATTCTTTAGCTAGGCTTCTTGATGTTGCAGTGCGATCCGTAATATACATGCGCACAAGATGTCTATCCTCTCGTTCGGTGGTGTGACGAGAATGCTGCAATCGTTCACTTGGGTCACCTTCGTCCCTCCTGCACCTACCGATTCCATATTCGCATCACCGTGGCTTGATGTCGTCCAACACAAGCATCGAATTCTCTGAAGGATAATCCGCAACCTCGATAACCAGTAATTCTGTCAAACTCAGAAACGTGTTCGTATGATTCGCATTTTTCAACGAGGTATAATTAAGCTTCCTATATGCAGGAATAGACAGAAAATGCAATTCCAATACTTAAAATCGTCTCTTCCTTTTTATACTGCTTACAAAGGACGTTGCTGGCACACATGATTTGCATATATGCAGTGCTAATCATTTGCATATCCTTCCATGATCTACACATCTAAAAATTTCAAGGATGCTTCCTTCATAGTGTTGTATTTTCGATGGCCAGCGTTGTGTTACTTTCACGTTGCAGCTGAATGTATGAAAAATTCGCAAAAATTACCGATCAATATAAATGACTTAACTTTGTACACACATTATAATCACTTTTCAAAAGTAATTAAGTAATGAATATGGTTTTCGTCGTCTGAGGCAGAAACTCAAGTGACAAAACTGTTTTTTATTGTACAGCATTTGTAAGACTATTGTTTTAATGTCAACAAATAAAAATTAACGAACATTTTGATAGTATTTGAAATCTTTTAAACACATTGCAAATGACTAGGTATTTCTCATCACGAAAATAAGTAAAACGTGTTTTACTTTAATATAATTTATATATTGGTTTCCTTTCACATCTCCAGATGGCAGCACGTTTTCATTTTTTCTCGGCGGCTCCACAATATTTTAAGATTTAAGAGAAACACCAAGGAAAAAATCTATCAGGAGAGGTGTGTTGAAAACTAGGAAAGGGACAATGGGCCATCTTTAAATCGAAATTATTGATTTCCATTTGCGCGATACGGAGAATTCTAATATTGAAACGTGCAAATTATTAGAATAGTGAGAGTTCGCTCTAGTAAAAGTACTTTTCTGAAGGAGTATATATATATATATATATATATATATATATATATATATATATATATATATATATATATATATATATATATATATATATATATATATGCTGTCATTGACAATTCTTTAAATTTCAATTTTATGAATTAAAATGAAAACAAAATATTACTTAATAATAGATTGCTGCATTACTATATAATAAAATTAAAAACAAATAGCGCAATATATTTTTTCATTGATTGGTGTTCCGGATATTTATTGAGACAAAGTTGTTGCATCTTAGAAACTCATAATATGTTTGTAATATCCTCCAACCAATCTCTTCTGTTTAGCACCGATTCAGGGCGATGGCTTGAGTCCCACGTTATAATCTAAAACCTTTATTACTTTGCATATTTAAGAAAATGGAAAATACCCCTGATTAATTCAAAGTAGCATTTTTTAATAGGCTGAGTAGGTTGTATCCTATAGCAGCAAACTACAGGGCTACAAATTTGGGATTTTGTTCCTAAAAATCCCTCATAATTTGAGCATTTCGGAAGATAATGTTTCGCAGTACTACACTAAGGCGATTTTCATTTTTGGAACAGACATGAAATATTTTTACAAATAGAAAGTAATATTTTAATCATGGAATTAGAATATACTTTGCAGTTGACAGTGCTGTACTTCTACGTAGACTTCAGCATAGTGCAGAAAAATTTGTGATTTTGCAAATATTTTTTAATATTTAACCCTCCTGGCGGTTATGTCGACGAGGTACTTCGTCATTAGCAAAACTGACCAGATCTTGATGGACGAGATATCTCATCATTAGAAGAAAACTGACCAGATCTTGATCTCATCACCATAAAAGAATCGGCAATATCTTGGTGACAAGGTCTCTCGTCATTAACAAAATTAGTCAGATCTTGATGGACGAGATATCTCGTCGAAACCACTTGGAGGGTTAAAGTATACAGGGTGTTTCAAAACGCCCTGTATGAATGGCCCTTGCGTGAAGGTTTCATTTTGTGTTCCCTTTAAACTTCGAACTAGAAGTTTTGTGTGTGAAACACCCAGTATTTTGAAAAGTACAATAATTCATTTTTTTTGCTATGATGTCTAATTAAAGTAGATCCACCACAATTAGTAATTTAGAAGACCTGATCGGCAATAGGGATTAGCCTACAGGGCCAATCCTGAATTTATTGCTGACCTTATCCAAAGATCCAATTATGCCGTACTCGCATTTCAAGGTTAAAGAAAACACTTTGTTAACGGATGAGTCAGCGAGTGATAGAATTAGAAATTTCCACATTCGAAAAACTGCCGTCTCATCGAAATGAAAACGAATGAATAGAAATGGAAAAATGTCCTTTTAATGAAAATGATTTAATTAGCCTGAAGTGATCCTCGTTTCTCTTCTGGCGAGACTTATTTAAGTAAGCATTTTTGAATAATTTTTCTATTAAAAATAATGAAAAAGAGGTTCAAAGGATAAATACATTAGTTAACTGAGAAAATGGCACACCTTGACGGAATCTCTGAGACAACGCGCGAAATGTTGGCATTTAGACAGCATTTTTTATCTATTTGACAGCCGCAAGTTTTTTGTACGCTAGAACAACTTTTAGTAATTTTTTGACCTCTTATACAATACTTGTGTGTAAATTGATTCTCTCCGATTAACCGATGATTTTTAGGAACATATTTTAAACAATTAAATAATTTTTGATTAAAAGCTTTCAAGTACTGTGTGTGTGTGTGTGTGTGTGTGAATTACGAGCACTTCAAAACGCATTCCTTTAAATTCACTAAAGGTTAAAACTAAATTTAACTGTTCCTTAAATAAGATGGTCTAGCTCCTCAATACCGTTTAACTTTTTTTACCTCAATTTTTTTTAATTAACATATAATATTGGCTTCTATTCACGAACCATGCACTATTGAACATCGCATTTACCGAATGATTTTATCCTTTTTTTAAATCCGCCGTCTAGATGCTTTGTGAATTCGCCGAGGTTAAAACGTTTCAATGAACTGCTTTTCAAGTGTTTTACACAAATTCATGAACCAAACACTATCTTATATTGCACTTACCCAATGATTTTATACTGCATTTAAATCCGATGTTGTAGATCTGATAAAAAAAGCTAACGTTTGGTCTTCGCTTGGCAACGAGATTTTGAATATCAAAATGGGTATTAGCCACCGAATTGCAGTTAATTTGCAATACGCTTGTATTGGCATTTTGCAAATTTGTTGATGAACGCTGAGTTTTCTCGGAATATAAAATAATTTGTTTCATCTTTTGCATCACAGTTACCAATTTTCTTTGATGTGTTTCTCACCTAATTTGTAGGGCCGCGGTAGCCCAGTTCGAAGAGCAACAGATTAGCAACCTGAGGGTTGCGAGTTCGAAACTCGGTCAGCAAAAGACCGTCGTGTACACGGGGACTGGTGCACGTTAAATCTGTCGTGGCCACAAATGTCCTCACATTGGCGTGGGGTGGGAGTTTGGAGAGCGGGGTGCCAGTTCAGGGGTTAACCTCGTCATCTGATCGTTATTCAAAATTACGAGGCGTTTTTATTCTTTCCTATCGGGATTGATCTTGGATATAGCCCGTTGTGTTGCTCCAGTGCAACGTTAATTACCTACCTGCTTACCACCTAATTTGTTTCTGATTGTTTGCATTTTCACTTTCAGTTATCTTTTGTATCAAAATTCAACGTTCTGTATTAATTTCTACTGTTTATATTAAGTTCATTTTTCAGTTTTCTTTTAATATAACATTTGATTTCTGTCTTATGTTTGTAAGGCTCGTGATACTTACTCCGTGGTGCACAAGGACACTCGATTTCAACAAAAAATTCAGAATTAACTGATTCGGAATGTTGTACTAAGATACCGAAAACAATCATAAACGAAGAGGATGACCGTGGTACTCCGTGGTGCACAAGGACATTCGGTTTCAACAAAAAATTCAGAATTAACTGATTCAGAATGTTGCTCTAAGGTACTGAAAACAAGCATAAACGAAGAGGATGACCGTGGTACTCATGGTACTTCGTGGTGCACAAGGACACTAGGTTTCAATAAAAATTAATATCTAATTGATTCGGAATGTTGCTTTAAGATACTTAAACAGAAGGCATAAACGAAGAGGATGACCGTAGTACTCCGCGTGGTGCACAAGGACATTCGGTTTCAACAAAAAATTCAAATTAACTGATTCAGAATGTTGCTCTAAGGTACTGAAAACAAGCATAAACGAAGAGCATGACCGTGGTACTCGTGATACTCCATGGTGCACAAGGACACTAGGTTTCAATAAAGATTAAGAACTAATATTCGGAATGTTGCTTTAAGATACTTTAAACAGAAGCATAAACGAAGAGGATGACCGTGGTACTCCGTGGTGCACAAGGACCACTAGATTTCAATAACAAATTCAGAGCTAATTAGGAATGTTGTTCTAAGGTAGTGAAAACAGAAGCATGAACGAAGAGAATTTATCTGCATTTCAAGAGTATTTCACAAATAACGACAAACGACCCCTTTGAAGCAATATAATTAATGGAAATTGACTCAATCAAAAATACAATCGCACGTCTCAGAAAGGCAGCACTATCTCACACGATATTGATTTTAATTTTAGGGTATTTAAAGTATTTAAGTGAATTTAAATTCTTAGAGATACGTACACGTTTTCAGTGATTTCGTTATAAACAGTATAAGATAAACCTTTCTAAAAACATGTTTGAGCATCTGATTTGCAATTTGGCAATCTCTTGTCTATGCAATTAAAATTCACAATTAACTTAATTGGAGGCTTGAAAGGTAGATTCTGATGATTAACGTCGATAATTATCTGTCAGAAGAAAGAAGTTTACATTTTGGTTTCGTGCTTCATGATAATTATGAGAGTAAATATAAGCTTATCGATTATAAATAAGGGAATCGGCTTTCCTGTATCATTATAATGTGTTAATTTTTATTTTGAATTTGGAATTCGAATAATGGTTTTAATAGGATGTGGATGCATTTGGAAGCTAATTTTGTTTTGAGCTAAAAAATGTGCCTATATCACGTGACTGAATGTATGAAAATTAATCTTGGTCGCTATACTATAAAAAATTAGCTATAACAAAGCATAACTTTCTACCGTTTGATATTTAATTAAATGTACTTTTAGTATTTGCTATGCAGTAATTAAACTTATTAGACCATTTACATTCAAGCATAAGTGATTAAGGCTAAAATTCAGAACCATTCCTTTTGTACCAAGCGGGTAGCTAAACTTGAAAATATTCCTTATTTGAATAATTTCTCCTTGTGTATTCACGAGTATGGTTTAAATTGAACTAACCTCGAATGCATTATCGCTTGTATGTTTATTTTAACTTGTTAAAATTAGCAAATCTTCATACATGAACAAATGAATTTCAATTAATCTACCTGAAGATTTTTTAGCAATTCAGTTTTTGTCAAAAACAGGCGTGAAATTCATCCGACTCTGACCTTAAATTATTTTTAGTGAATTCAGTTTTCGTTACGATTTAATAATACGCGTGGGCTTGATTTGAATGCTTAAAGGAACTGTGCTCTCAAAACTGAGTAGGGTAGGTATTTAATTAACGCGTCGCACTGGAGCAACACAACGGGCTATTACTCTTAACTGAGAGAGTTAGTTGGGCAAACTTAACTTCTGTTAACTTAAACTTAAAAGTTAAAATTTCTTTTCAGTTTAGTTCTCCGTTGTGGTAGCGTATTTTAGCATACACTAAACTTATTGTACATTCAGTTAATCTTGCCTACCAGCATCGCGCTAAAGGTTTAAGTTAATATATCCTACAAGAAACTTATACAGTGATACAAAATGAAAGGGAAATTATCTCAAAGATATAAAATATTTTGGTTGAAATTCACTTTTAATTTTTCTGTAAATCAGTTACAAGACTATCTAAGAGAAATTTTACAAAATTCTAAATTGGGCAATTGATTTTATTGACTTGCTATTTAAAATTTAATCTTAGATCTTTAAAATTTCGTTCTAAACTTAATTTCTAAGTAGAATTGAATTTTTTCAAGAAGCAGTGATACTTTGAAATTTACTCAGATTAGTCAGAAGTTTTTCTCGCCAAACACCTGAATTGTAAGTTCATATTTGCTTCAGTTTCTAGCAGAATCCCTTCATAGGATCTTATACTTTTGGATTGATCCCGAACCGTCACCAATACCCCATTGTGTTCCTCCAGTGTGACGCTAATTCAACTACCTACCTACTCTGCAGAATCCCTCATTTCATGAAGCCTGTTTTCATTAATATTTGAAGTTGTACTGAAGAAATATATTTAATGACAAAATACATTTTTAGGTGAGTTAGAGATATTTCCATTCCTTATAATCATTGAATTTCAGATGCTTGGAGAATATACGAGAATTTGTGCCTTGAAAATTTTATTTTATTGAAAGCCAAACCCAAGCAGTAGACCAACTCTGCAGTAGATTATTATTTGCTTTGAAAAATAAGGAATGTAAACAATTTTGAATAGAACTTTACGTTTTGACTTCTTTGAAGATAAAAATTATTATTCCGTAATTAAAACTGTTGAAAGCCATTTCCTTAGCATTCCTAAGCAAAATAAGCAATATTAACATTAATGGAGAATAGAGATACTGTGTTTAACTGGAAGAACATCAAATCAATATCAAAAAGAGATGCATGTGCGTTAGAATACATCAAAAGTAGTCTCGCCGAAAGAAGACCCATTCTTGATTTTACTTTAAATTTTCTTAAAATTAAAGTTACCTAAAATTTGAATTTTCCTATACTTTAATTTTGATATAAATATTCACGACTTTTTAAAACGTGTTTCCATGAATGAAATCAAGTCTATAGTCTAGAATTTTCTAAATTCTAACACAAACGTTTACGAAACATCAATTTATTGATAGGCTAATATTTTTTCTTTCCTTGTATCGAAGTTGATGACTTCTGCCATAACGTGTGCTGTATTTTTAGATATATTTGTCTTGATTCATGAAAATGTTTGATGAAGAAGGGTGGGTTATAATCAGTCGTATAAATGCCATGGGTTCTTTTACGTACATTGATTAACTTTTTAAAAATAAAAAGATGTATCTAGATTTTAGAGAACCATTTTAACTGCAATTTTCGTTATAATTCTAAAAATATTTCAATACTCTACTGAACTCGTTAGTTTCCTGTTGTGTACAAATATTTTTTTTACCAAGTTACAAATGTAATGAGGGAAGGAAAAATCTTACTGATTTCGTGCATTTTAGATTCTAAGTGTCTAATTAATGCATATTTTTGGAATGCTGTTTTAATTTTTATTGCAGTAAATTTTGAGTATTTCAGGAATATTTAAATGCATATGCTGTTGGTTTTTAAATGCTCATAATTAACGTTCTATTCATATACATATTTTATAGAGTATTTTGAAATTAGTTTTCATACGGATTTGACTATTTGTATGTACTTATGTTTTGTTATCTGACTATATGTATACAATTGTAAGATAATTTCTTACTTTAATTACAAATTTTAAACATTTTATATACATTTTAAATGCATGTATTTCTTCTATTTAGGATTTTTTAAATAAAAAACGATAAGTCGAATTACCATACAATGCCTTTCTTTAAATTCATTTATTTCAGACTCCAAAAGGGCCGCAGTAGCCCAGTTGGTACAGTTTCGGATTAGCAAACTGAGGGTTGCTAGTTCGAAGCTTGATCCAACCATGGACCGTCATGTACATGGGGCTGGTACACGTTAAATCTGTCGTGGGTTCAAATGGCTTGATGTGGAAACTTGTAGAGTGGGGTGCCAGCTCAGGTGTTGACCTAGTCATCTGACCGTGGTTAAGAATTACGAGGTGTTGTTCTCGGATCTTTCTCTTCGGGATTAATCCTTGATCGCAGACAATAGCCAGCTCTACCATACACCCATCGAAATTCCTACTCTTCTGTAATTAGAATTGTATTTGGAAATTAAGTGAATTTGCTGCTGGAATAAATTTTGTGTACTGCAAAACCCATATTAGTAGTACAAAAAGCCATATGTTCACTTTTAGATTTATGAACACTGTAATTGTCAATGATATAGCTATATTAGCTTAGGACAAGTTCCAGTTTAACAGTTGAAGCTTAGTTTTATTACAATACTTCTGATCATATCTATTCCTTTTGTTTGTAAGTTTATTATTAATTTTAGGAACCATTACTTATTTTGATCGTTTGAGGCAAGTTTTCTAGCAACATGCAACAAATACTTTTTATGCTTTTGTATTCTTATTTTACCAACATTCGATTTGTGAAATAGAAGTGTTAATTTCGATTAAGTATTTCATTAACTCACCATACAACCTTTTCAGTTTTCTATAAGCATAACATAATCTATATTAAATTATGATAATTTAGGGAAAAATTACTTATTTCGATCGTTTTAGAGGCAAGTTTGCTATCAACATACAACTATGTTATACTTTTTATGCTTTTGTATTCTTATTTTACCAACATTCGATTTGTGAAATAGAGTTGTTAATTTGGATTAAGTATTTATTAACTCACCATACAACCTTTTTTCAATTTTGTATAAACATAACATAATATATATTAAATTATGGGCTTGTATTTAAATAAATGAAAAATAACTACAGGGATATCTAGGTTATTTTACAGAGCCCATACATGTGTATCTACAGTTTTCAAATTGAAATAAATTCTAGAGAAATGTAGGGGGAATATGGAATCGAAACACATCACCTGTTCATAGATTTCAGGACAGTTATGACAGCATAGATAGATAGAGTTGCAAAAAGCCTTGTCAGACTTTGAGGTGCCAAAAAAGTTAATTAATCTTGTGAAACTTACCTTTATAGGTACTTTCTCTATGGTATGTATTCAAGGAGAATTGTCTAAGTCCTTTGAGATCTTTAATGGAGTTAGGCAAGGAGATACTCTTGCATGTCTCCTATTTAACATAACCCTGGAAAGGGTTATCAGGGATGCTTGTATAAATACAAGAGGAACTATTTTTAACAAGTCTATACAAATTTTAGCATATGCTGACGATATAGACAAAATCGCAAGATCTGCAAATGCGCTGAAGAAATCTTTCCTAGCATTAGAAAAGGCTGCAGGAAAAATGAAACTAAAAATAAATGAAGAAAAAACAAAATATAAGCATTGTGGAAAAAAGGAAACCCTGTTAATATATTTGAAATTGAGAAACAAATTTGAATCTGTAAAAAAATTTAATTACTTGGGATCTGAAATTGAGTGTCAGAATAAGATTGACCCTGAAATCAGGAAAAGAATTATTACGGCTAATCACTGTTTCTATGGGCTAAGAAGCCAGTTGAAATCTCACCCCATAAAAGAAAAACAAAAATCCTGCTGTACAAAACTCTCATAAGACCAGTGTTAACCTATGCCTCTAAAATATGGTCATTGACAGTAAAGGAAGAGAAAGCTTTGGCAATTTTTGAAAGGAGAGTTTTGAGGGCCATCTTTGGTGGTGTCCTTGATAATGGTATTGGCGAAGGAGATACAATTTTGAATTATACAAACTTTTTGAAAATGAAGACAGTAAAATTTAGCAGAATGAGATGGGCAGGTCATCTTTTGAGAATGGATCCAGAGAGAACTTCATTAAAAGTTTTTAATTCAGTCCCTTTTTGTGAAAGACAAAGGGGTAGACCAAAAGAGAGATGGATGGACTCTCTGGATTCGGACTTTAGTGCCATGAAAGTCAAGAGCTGGTGATCCATGGCTGGAGAGAGGGTAGTCTGGGGAAAACTTCTGAAGAAGGCCAAGGCTCACAAGGGGCTGTCGTGCCAACTATGATGATTATTCTTATTTTACCAACATTCGATTTGTGAAATAGAAGTGTTAATTTCGATTAAGTATTTTACTAACTCCCCATACAACCTTTTCAATTTTGTATAAACATAATATAATATATATTAAATTATGGGGGCTTGTATTAAATAAATGAAAAATAACTACAGGGATATCTAAATTATTTTATAGAGCCCATCTACAGTTTTGACATCAAAACCACTTCAATCTTTTAAGTGATGGAATGGTGGAAAATTTTAAGAAGAAAAAGTGAATATATATTATAAGTAAAATTCTGCCTCTGATCTGTCCCATTATTTTATCATAAAGGGATATTTTTACCAAGAAATTAATGAATGCGGATTTCGAATTCAACTTTTATCTTGTTAAAGAATCAAATATTTAAATTAGTCATTTTATGTGCGGAAGAAAAAATCCAAAATTTTAAATATTGTAATTATTTTGGGATTTAATTAGTTAATTAGTGATATGTAGTCCAGGTTTATCTCACAGATTCTTTTTCTAAACTAAAACAACGATATCAATTATTTTAAGGGATTAATAAGAAATAAGTAACGAATGTTATCAAAGTAAAAAAATATAAAATTTAAATTAATTCAAATGATCGTTAGTATAATTACTTTCTTTGAAAGATTTTTAAATTTCTAAGAATAAGCAGCGGATCATGGAATCCTCAGTTTTAATGATAGAGCTGAAATATATTTGAAAAATACAATTAACGTGTATCTGCTTTGAAATTTTAGACGGTGCATCTTTCTTAATACCATTGAATGTATTGGATTAAAATATTCGTTAAGTTCATTCATGTATTTTACAATAACACGTACGTTTTGTTTTAATAATTGATTTTCATCCTTTTATCATGTATATAAGGAATTAATATTTCCCGCAGAATTGTCGACATATTTTACATTTGTGATATACCGGGAAATTATAATTAGTCTCCCTGTAGCTCTAATTATAGGAATGCCATCAAATCTCAGATTAATACTATTAAATGGACGGTAGGTAGTAAATTAACATCATACTGCAACACAACGGGTTATTGGCGACGATCAGGGATCAATCCCGAAAGGAAAGATCCAAGAACACCTCGTAATTTTGAACCACGGTCAGATGACGAGATCAAAACCTGAGCTGGCATCCCACTCTATTCAATGAACGGAAAGCATAAAAAATGTTTAGTTCCAAAATCTGCCTAAAGGAGAAATTACAGAGCTGTACAAGAGAAAATTCACTGAAGAAACAAAGGAAATAGATAAATCAGACAGCTGTGAAATGAAAAGAAATAAAATTAAGAACGTATATTCTTTTCTTCCCGAAACGTGAGAAAAACTGAAATCCCGTACTTTTGGGATTGGAAGGATCACGTATTGTGATTACGGATTGGTTGTGGTTGTAACTCTGATTGTGGGAACACTTAAAAGGTATGGTTTATGGAGGCTATGTCGCCACTTGAGTAGATTTGAAGGACAGCACACACAAGATCAATTACGGTCGTCAGCAGAACACAGTTTATCGACTCCATTTTTTTCTTCTTCGGAACGGTGACCCTATTGAGCAGCATCCTCTGCATTGGTTATATCGCTGTAGAATACAACTTTCTTTTTACAAATAGAAATACGTGCTCATTCCAATTCCAAAAGTGTCACAATTTAAGTTTTTCTCACATTTTGGAAATAAAAGAATAAACATTCTTAATTTCGTTTCACAATTGTCTCCCTTGTTTATTTATTTCCTCTGTTTTTTCCGTGATTTTTCTGTTGCGGCTCCATATTATCGTCAAATTTTGAAACTAAATTTTTTCGCAGAATCCTGCTCCCCATAAATTAAATAGTGGGGCCACGGTAGCCCGGTTGGAAGAGTAACGGATTAGCAACTGGAGGCTTGCGAGTTTGAATCCAACTAAGACCGTCGTGTACAAAGGGCTGCTGCACGTTAAATCTGTCGTGGCCTCAAATGTCCTCACGTCGGCTTGGTGCGAAAGTTTGGAGAGTGGGATGCCTGCTCAGGTGTGACCTCGTCATCTGACCGTGGTTCGAAATTCCGTGGTGTTGTCCTCGGCTCTTTCCTTCGGGTTTGATCCCGGACCGTCGCCAATAGCCCATTGTGTCGCTCCGATGCGAAATTAATTAAAATACCTACCTACCATTAAACAGTACCAATCTGAAATTCGGTGGCCATGTAGGTAGTTAATTAACGTCGCTCTGGAGAAATACAACATGCTATTGGCGACGGTTCGGGATCAATCCCGAAGGGAAAGATCGGGTAGTCCTTTAATTAACGTCACACTAGAGCAACACAACGGGCTATTGGTGACGGTCCGGGATCAATCCCAAAGGGAAAGATCGAGGGCAACGCCTCGTAATTTTGAACCACGATCAGAGGACGAGGACACCTGAGCTGGCACCCCACTCTCCAAATATCCGCACCACGCCTACGTGAGGACATTTGAGGTCCCGAGAGATGAAATTTGGTGGCATTTCGATAATTAGAGCTGGACGGTGCTCTCTAAACAGGGGAACTTTAATTATGGTCAACTGGCATATAGGTAATCAATACGTTTGGCAATATTTGTGTGCACAAATTACGCAAACTCAGAAAAGGGATTTCGACTTGTCTTAAAATTAGCATCAGTTTGGAATTCATGTTATATTTTGGGGCAACATTAGCGTCATGTTTTATACCCCTTATTCATACATTTCATAGGGAGCTTGCTACATTTTCATGCCATGCTATCAAGTGGTTGATATTATGAATCTATTATCCCTCAAAGAGGCAGGGGCCGCTGTAGCCCAGTTGGAAGAGTAACGGATTAGCAACTGGAGGGTTTCGAGTTTCAATCCAACCAAGACCGTCGTGTACAAATCTTTCCTTCCGGGTTCGATCCCGGATTGGATTGGATGTTGGGATTTTATGACGCAAGGTCCAAAAGCGGACAAGATGCTCCAGAGTTTGATCCCCAACCGTTACAAATAGCCCACTGTATTGCTCCAGTGCGACGTTAATTAAAATACCTACCCTCAAAGGGCCGAACGGGTTGGATGATTCCAAGTGCCCCCTTTGGTGGTTGGGTAGGATTCGAAAAAATGTTATGTGTATGAGTCATATAATATATAGCATAATTATACAGTAGGGAATTTAAAAAATCTGTTAAAGAGAAACAACGAAGGTGTTCGAAATGTTTGCATTATCTTCTGAATCGCATAGAAAATTCGATTTTGATAAAGCCATACTTTAGTGATCCAGGTATGATCGCCATCAAAACGGTAACTTGCGGACGTAATTGATTTTAAGCTGATTTTGATTTTAAAACTGGTCAGTTTTAAATTATAAGTGAATTTTAGGTATCAATTGGAAATGTGAGGTTACTTGATTTTAAAATTTTATGTCAATTATCTCATGCGACTAGTATGATGGTCAATCTTTTGCTGCCCATCATTAAACTAGCATAAACAGTTTTCAATGTATTTAAAAAAGTAATGAAAGATTTTTGAATAATCTAATTACATGTCCAATCCATTCAAATTAGGTTGCTTAGATGTTGGTTGAAATCTACCTCGGAGATATTTTGATAAGACATGTGAACAAGTATTAAAAATTAACCATCGTTACGTAGTGATATAATTTGAAAATATTTTAAATCAGAATTAAAATCCATTCCAAATATTTGTCCTGCGATGTTCATTCCTAGGTGAAAGCAACTATTTCGTATCACGAGTTTATCATTACCTTGCACTTTTAAAATCCTCTTGTCAGCGTAAATAAAACCAGGTTACCATTAGTAGACTACGTGGAACATTCCAATTAAATTCGCTAGCTATTTGCATCGTTATAAAGTATTTGAAAAACTAAACGGATAGATCTAGTTCTCTCACGATACTTTTAAATTAGTTTCAAGCTTACGCCGAACAAGGTATTAACAATTTGTTTTGTTTCACATAAATCTTGTAAGTATGAAAATAGAATTAGATATGGCTGTATATTGGTTATTTTTCGTTTGCCACATTCCCTTAATGCTCGGATTGTTTAGTATTGAAGATTGTTTGGACGTAATCTATTTTACTACTGTTTAAAGCAAGCAAAATTTGTACACCTTTTTCATTGATAGAATGATGTATTTGAATCTCATACCTGATGGAAATTTTAACCCTCTTCCAGAGTCCTTGATCCCGTTGTGTTGTTCCAATGCTACGTTAATTAAAATACCTACCCACCATAGTGCTAACTTTTGCTGAAAAATTAGAATGCATAAATAAGACGGTTAGATAATTATCTAAACAAATTCGAATTTTCAGAATTGATCATCTTTGATCGTTCCTCAATCCAGATACTGCAATTTCCATCTTGCCATATACTTTATGCTTTACCACACATTTATTTTTCTATACAAATTTGTTTCCAAAATTTAAAATTTGTATTTAGTTTTATTCAAGATTATTATAAGAAATAATCGATCCGAATTAGTCAAGAAAAAAATAAAATATATATCATTAATAAGCTGTCGGTGAAAATATGTCAGGATTTATTTATTCTCAGATAACTGAGATAGGGTATGGCAATATTTTAAAAATAAAGTTTAGGTTAAAACATTTCCATCACCTAACTAATCTGGAGATCTGTATGTATTTATGTATAAGAGGTAGGATTGAAATTATAATATTAGGTGTTTTATATTTACTATTGATTTTACCTCAAATATGCAACAAAAATTGTGTGTACTTTGGCAAATATTTACTAAATTTTTTCAAAAACAAATTGTTTACGTACTGTTTTCATAAATTTGTACGGTTTAACTACATTTATGGTAATGATGATGTGAACACAGCAAGTCAAAAACAGGTTAAATTTAAAAAATGCTGTTACTGAGTAAATACATTTCATGTTTTAACTCGAAGTTGATTCCTAAACAAATGCTTCGTACCGTCTTACAAAATCAATACACAGGAGAAAATAGAATCGTTGAGGTCTAAGGAAATATTGATCTAGATTTTACAAAGTTATTGCCGTTTAGAATGTGACCATTCTTATAAGAGTCGATTCCTCACATTCAAAAATACTTAAAAAATGTCTTATAAAAATCCAAATTTCGTTTATATAAGAGCTTTTATTCAAAAGCAGACAAATCCACTTAGTGAAATCGAAAAAATGCAATTATTTAACGTTTTGTTCTGCTTTTGAAGCGACCGTTTTATTAGTGCTCTTGATAAGTGGATTTGACCAAATTCATGTTACGTTTTTCAGACGCATAATATTGCTTTTTTCATTAGATGGTGGTTATATCTACAATTTTTAAAAAGTGGGCTTGTCTGGTTTGAGTACGCTCTTCATATTATTCTAAAATTAAATAATTCAAACAATGAATGTACAAATTGCAATGAATGATAAAGAAATTGAACGGTAAAGAAGCAAACACGTTTGATTTTTGTGAGTGCAGTTGACATTGAAATGCTTGTAAAAGGTTTACAAATATACAGGTTTTAAGCTACAGTTTTTTGAATATTTGAAGAATATATTTAATCGAGATCAATCTAATTTTTTTCATTTTATTTTTGTAAGCTTCAGATCCTGTTTTTTACTCCTCTAAATGTTTTCCAAAAACTCTAGAACGACTATTTTAGGGCTTAAAAATTCCTTACAGCAACTGAAGGCCACCTGTTTGCTCATCAACATTGTTTAGAACATCTTGTCGACACAACTGTCGTTCCGTATTTGAATGACTGACAATGATTTGGACAAGGTTTCTCGGAAGAACTCATGCAAGGATATAAAACAATGCGGATTTTTTGATTCGCAGAAACGTGTTCACAGACAGTTCTTTTCCAAGTAGAACGTCCGTGACCTGGATGTTATGTCCAGATTTCACGCAAAAGGGAAAAGTGTTTCACAATCTCAAGGCTTCCAAATTACGCTGGAGAAATAATCCTTGTTCCTTTTAACATATTTATTTAGACACATTTTACGAGACCAAGTCCCAAAGCAAAATTTTTATTTCAAAGGTACAGAAAGAATTGTTAAAAATAGACGTCGAATATGGCTGATCCCAGAAGGTGACATATACATGGAATGCGTACGTTAAGCTCGAAAGTAATATGGCTTATATCCAGATTTGAAATGAATGAACAGGAGCATCCCTTTCTGATAGGTGTACTGTAGAAATATTTCGTCATTTGAGTGCTCAGTAAGATCGGGCAATTAGAATTGAAGAGTGGAGAATAAGTACTCGATAATGTTTCGACATGTCACGATGTTGGTTTTATACAAATCGATTATGACCTACTTGAATTTCAGGAATTTAACGAAGTTCTTGAGTGCCAGGACGGCACTCAAGAACTGCAGGTTTAATTTGTTAAAAAGGCTAAAAAGTCTACTAAAAGATGTACGATAAATAAATCATGCGTTTTAAATAATGCTTTAGAACTTGAAACAGTTGATTTTCAGATTGATACCAACTTATGGGAATCGGATGTTTTTGACATTTATGTGAGCGCTTGAATATGCATATACGAGCGCTTGTTTTTTTACCTATACGATATGACATTTCGTTTATTTTATTTCAGTTCAATTCGATAGATGTTTGGTTGGTAGTTTTTGGGTTTCATGGCACAAGGACCATATTTGGCCAAGCTGCGCCAAACACAAGACAAACAACGACAGAGAAATCAAAAGCAAACGAACACTCCAGTTTCCACTCGGGGATAAAAAAATTATTGTTTTTAGTTTGATTACGTTTTTATTAAATACTCAACATAGCGCGCTAGTATAACACTCGTTCAACTCTTATTTTGGTTGGTTGTTTTGGGGTTTTATGGCGCAAGAGCCATATTCGGCCCAACTGCACCAAACACAAGACAGACAACAGAATGAGGGAAGAAGAAAAAGCAAAAGCAGATGGGTAGGCTAGGGTAAAACAGATGGGAGGACAGATCAATTGGGTAACTCGGGGTTGTGATGCCCGTACACACTTAACCAATTCGATAGATATTGTCTGAACTTGAAAGCTGTCTTGTTTCTTTCAAACCCTTTCTCAGTTTCACAAACGTATTCCTTGATGGCTTTATGAGGACTTTAAAATGAAGGATAAAATGACAGAAAACAATCATTAATTAGTATCATCTGTATTTGACAATCATTCGTTTTTTATACCTAAAAACAATAGCAAAGACCCTTCCTCACCTCTCTTAAGATATTTGAAAGTATGAATTAAATTTTTTTATTTTGCTACTGTGCAGATTACACATAAACAATATCTCCTCCCGAAAGTAGTATCGAGACACATCTCATAAAACAAGATATCCATTATTTTGAAATTAGCAGATGCTTTCCCTTTTATTAATGGAAAATGTCTTTTTCTAAGGATACTTAAATGTTCACATACTAAAATTTCTGCATTTTCTATACTCAGAAACAGAGTATAGGATGTATTATAATCCATAGCACAAATTTCATTCCTATATTTAAAAACCAACGAATTTTGATTTATTTTGAAATTCGCTCTTGTCTTTCTCTTTGTCACTTATTTGAAGGATATTTTCACAAAATGACAAAGCTTCGAAGTGCGTTAAAAACCCACTTTTCACCGTCCATGTATTACCGCTGCTTTTAGCATAAAACCTTCCATCAACTTTTCTACTTCTTTTGAAAATTAAAAACTGCTTCCCTCCGGCAAGGGGTTTTTCTTATGCTATGTATTTGCGCGCGCCATTTTTTACGGAAGAGTGTTCGTTATCCATTTTTTATGATATCCATTATAGAGGGTAATCAAATGGATGGTTCAGTGCTTTGACCTAGCGTGTATTTTTACTCAGCAAGAAAGTGCTTACTCTGAATTCCCTGTGGCGTGACCTCTGTCTTTTTGGAAGAAAAAGAACTAATTAGTTGAAGCTTCTGTATTTTAGCACTTCTTTTAGTCCGTTTCTTAGAGTATACCTTCCACTCGAGAACATGTACTGAACTTGTAAGAAAATTCAAGGTATTTGGACCATGTCATATGTGAATCCTCTACCCCAAACTAATCACCCCAAATTGGCATCAACCAAATCCGATTACTGATGCCAGGTTGGTTAGCCCCGGAAAACTTTTATTCGAAGTAGGTTAATCTTTTCTGAAACAGATGTGGTCCAAATGCTTTTTGGAGGACTGGGTAGAAGGAAGATCTTAACTATGGAAAACTTCGAATGACTTAGACACGTAATTTTTTGGGGAGTTTTTGGGACAATTGGATGACAAGAATCATGATTGCCCGATTTAAAAATACATAAATTTTACAAAATAAATGACAAATAGTTGAAACCTATGGGATGGAGTCAAGGATGGGAATCAACGCACAAAAATTTCCCTTACTTTGCAACGCGTTTCTTAGAGAACTAAATGCGCGCGCGTATTCTCATGCAATTTCAAACAATTCAATCCTATTTGATCTACAGTATGTGACATTTACCACACTATAATACAATATGAAGCACCATCGCTAACGACGCTTGCTATATTGCGGAATAATCACATTTTGAAACCAGAATAGGCCCATAACCATACACTGTTTTGTCTATATTTTTACGTAATTTGGGCTAGTTGCTAGTTTACCTACTTGTCGAATTTTTAAAAGTCAATTTCTAAGCAAAATTTGACAATTTTAGGCCTAATATTTTCCAAATAAATTTGCAATACGTTTCTGAGTAGAAATCTGTATTGAAGTTGTAAAGAAACACACTTTTGAGCCTGACATGGCTTCAAATTGTAATTCTTTCGGTCATAAAATGCCTATTGAAAACGAAGAACCTAAAGAAATAGATTTTCTTTTTCGAAATTAACTCCAACGCTTTTTCCCACGGGACGCTGAATTCATTTTCAGGTGTGCATGAATGACAAAGCCCGATGCCAATTCAAAGGCTTTGGTATTTTTGCTGCCACTGAAATAAAAACCAATTATTTCGTCCTCATTCTAAGCGCTTCATTTTCGAATGGGGATGTTTTTAATTTTTATTTGCCGTGCTTGTCTGGTAGTTTCATCTTCATCACTATTTATTAAAGGAAAAGAAGATGAAAAATAGGGTTTGCTATGTCACCCGGTTTGTTTATTAACAAAATAAATCGGGAATTCTCTTATTGCGTAGATAATTTTCCCTATCTTTATAAAGTAATTTATTGATATCAGTTTTCTATGTTTAATCTCTGATATATGATTTGCTTTCTATATTCCAAGCAGGATAACACTTAAATAAATCGGGTTTTATCTTAGAGATGAAACTATGTATGCTACCTGTCCATTCATTGCAAAGTGGTTAGACATTAATTCATTTTTAAACATAAAAGGTGAAGATCCATTTAATAAACTTAGTAAACATTTGCAAATTAATAATAGCTGATCAGAACACACTATAATAAACAAGAAACATAGCTGAACATTATTTGAAAAACATTTAAAATTATGATAGTACTTGCACCAAATAAGGTAAAAATGCTAAATACATTGACGAGACAATACTTTACATGACTACCAATGTTATATTTATTTGAAAATATGTTTGAAGAGATTAATATACATATAATTAACAATTAGATTAGTAATGTAACTTAATAATTTGAACTCTGAACCAATTTTAATATTTGTAAGGCAATTAATGCGAAAATAATAGAGAAGTTTAAAAGTTCATTCAAGCAATATTATGCAACTTCTTTTTAAACTAACATTTTTTACGACTTTACCCTCATTCAAAATAGGATGTATCCCAAGTATCTTAAACCCAAAAGTTTATTTGTTATTTAAATTATTGATTTTCGTAAAATAATTTATTTGATGCATTTTATCTCTATTGTATAGTACTGTAGAGATAAGTTACTTAATGGAGTAAAGTACATCAACGCGTACTGTAAATTGAAAACCATCATTTATTATATTTCATTGACACATTCCCTTAAGTTCCCGTCGTCGTTAGAACGCTTGTGAAAAAAATTTCACTTTTGTCTTTTATGTAGTAATTAGAAAAATTACCAATTGTATCCAAAACCCTATGTAAATGCTATACCCATTTCAATTCGTTCAAGCTTAAATGCAAACTAACTAATCTATTTTCTTATTAATACATACAATGTATATTAAAATATAGTTCTTTTAGACTTATTTCCCCGTTTTCTTACAAGTTAAGGCATGACTAGCACAAGCGAAGACTAAATACATGTGCCGGTAACAAGTGAACTTTCATTCTTTCTGCTGTCTATATGAAGCAAATACCTGCTACTGATACAATACCTTTTGTGCTGGTTATAATATTGCTTCACGAAATATTTAGACGTTTGCGTGTAACCTTATCTGGTGCAGGTACAAAGTACATCAAAACCATAGGATATAGAAAACAACTCACTCCTCATCTGAGTGCTTCTCATTTCCATAGCTTACATGCACGTTCAGACTTGTTTTTAAGCGAAGTTACAAAATCTTCTAGATACAAGCAGAGTAGCACATATACGCTTCAAATGACATTGTAAACGAAAATACATCACATTTATTATATCAAATACCAACTTCTCCACATTAACAATATGATACAGCAGTGCTCCCCTTAACAGATGCTCGATATGGTTATTTGGATATCATTTGATTTAAATTGATACAATACTTACTATACAAAACGTCCATTCACAATCATTGACATCAAGCAATAAGACACAAAGAATATACTCTCGCAGTGGAGCGTAGTTTTCTTTTGAATGAAAGCTTCACAACAAACACAGATACTAGTTCTGCTGAGGATGAACGCACGATAGGAACAGCATGTACCTGCACCGAAATGTCTTATGCGTGTAATGCTAAATTTGCAATACTTTGAGACAGCAGAAAAGCAGCAGTGATTCTTTTACAATGGGCAAGAGAATCGTCTCGTCTGAAAGAAAGAAAAACGCCGAGCAAAATGCAGAGGCACGTATAAAAACCATGTCTCTAATATTGTCTCTGTATTGATCCAAAAATACTAGCAAAAGTATGGAGGATTTGAGACCAAATCAGTTGACAGTTTTGCTCATTTAGGGTACGACTGTGGGCAGGGAAATACAATTTGCCGCACTTTGGGAAAATAAATCCTTCCCAGAATATGAACATTTCTTATCTGGCAAGCAAATGGCTTTCGGAATTCTACCATTTTCAGTCTTGAAATGAAAAGTGAATTTCTTGTCTTTCTTTTAGATGCCGCTTTTCCTGCGTTAATCTTGGATGCACGCATTATATGGAAAAATCCTTTGCGAGAGATTTTAAAACTTCTCTTTTTTCACTCGATCTAAAATGATCGTTTCGGAACTTATCAATATCAACAATACATTTGCTGGCAGATTTTTTAAACTCTTTAATGCTTCCAAAATAGGTTGGTCCAGATTAGAAAGATTAGAACAGGTTTCTCTATATGTACATAATTATAGGTGAGCCGACCAAACCTGATTGTTTCTGAAATAGAATAACTTCATTGCCTTTATTAATTTCTGTAAGAATTAAATAGGCCAAAGATTAGGTGGAATAATATCTTATTGAGGTTTCGGAAGACGCAGTACACACACATTTGATTTCACAACAATATAAACGCGCATCTACGAATACACGATAAGTTAATGAGAAGGGACTGGTATATACTTCGACTTTCAGCCATGAAATATTGATGTGCTATAGTCTCTATTCACTGTAAACAACAATATCTGGACCGATCATTATCCTCGACTGTTTATAAAATGTACTGGCTTCTTTTAAAGAGCTATTCTTCAAAACTTAAAATAATTCTTCAATTTGCTGCATAAAATAGAATTTAAAAAGGAAAAGTGCTTTTTTTAACTCCTTGGATTCTTGTAAGGGGTAGTTATAATCAAATAAAGAAGGTACATAAACAAAATGCCACGTAACTGTGGCAGGCAAATATTTTCTTTAAAATTTACTTGTACAAATTTAAACTTCGAACAGGTTCCTAGTTCTACCAAGATTATTATAAGGGCTATACACGAAACGAAAACAATGATTTAAGTGAGAAGAGCATTGAAGTAGAAAGACATGTAATGTTAGTTCATCTTAAAAATTTGTAACACGCATCTTCAAATATGTGGTTTTCTTAACAAATTGATCGATTGTGGTTAAATGTTATTTTATCTAATAAAACCACAGGTTTTTTTAAGTGTATATAATAGCCTTTCAAAAGTTTTAAACTCCGATATAAATAACCATTTCGTTAAGATTTGTAGCGGATCGTTGGATGAAAAATTAAATCTTTAAGAAACTGGATTTTTTACATGACGGATTAATTTGAGATAGAAACGCATTTAAAAAGGTTAGGTGCATGGTTTTATTGGTAATATAAGAGCTTTGACTTGTTCTGCAATTTGTATCTCAAATATGTGCTGTAATACAGAAAAGGAGATTTTAAGTTGAACGATAGAAAACTTTTCATAAAGCCCCCTGGAGGTACATGAAAAATTGATAGTTTGGACGGTTAAGCCATATTTAGCATAAATGTTTATATAATAGTGCAATTATGCACGCAGATAAACAAACTAAAAACTTGTAGTGGATGTAATGGCCCCTGAAATTTGAAATGCTATGTAGATAAAAAATAATTTTTGATGCACCTTCAAACTTTTCCTAAAGACCAAAAAATCTGTAAAAACTTTCCTTATGTGACTGCAATGTCTTGTTCAAAGTAAAATATACGAAATGGTTGAACTTTCACATCTTTCAACGAATACACGAAGAGTTCGTCTAATATTCTTAGATTCTAGCGAAAGTTTTATAAAGGCGAAATCATAAATCAGTTTGATTTGAAACCAGTTTTTCATTCAGCCCCTTTTAAGCGTTGACTGTATTTTCTATAAGCTCCAGCCCACATTTTAAATGAAAATTCTTGATGACAGAGCTGAAAAATTCATTTAATGGTTTGAAAATTATAAGAGCAGCCGCGTAGAACTTGTCATTGCCGCATTTAAGGTGAATGTCTGTAAAGTACCTACGAATACGAGAAAACAAGCTCTTAAAAGTCCAAAAGTACTTTTTAACTTCTTCCTGCGAAGTAATGCGTGTTCTTCATACAAAAATGTACAGTTGCAGAGTTACACATTTGATAGCATTGCAATAACTATGAAACATATGTATATAAGGACGCATTTTTTCTTATTTAAACGATTTGCCCACAGTTGTGAAAACTTGATCAATCTAGTTGTTGAATGTGCGAAAATCAGAAGTTGAAAATTCCATATCTTAATTCGGGTGTGACTCATGCCTTCCATCCATGCTATATTGGTATGATCCAGAGGAAAAAGCCTATTAAGGACACTTCACAGAGAAAAGCCGCTTCAATTAGAAACTCTTTAAGTGTATGATATGACACCATCCTCTTTGTTTAAAATGTCTGAAAGAAGTCCTCTAGTCTTCCTGTTTTTCTAGAATCTCTACCCAACTAAACTGAAACAGTTTAAAAATGTCCTCAACGCCTTGTGCGAAAAATCCTTCTGTTCCTTAACCTCGATTTAAAAATATATATCTCAATCATCAGTTTTGAGTACTTTCCGGTATATAAATAATGTTGAGTATGAATATATAGAAAATTATGAGCTGATTTTTCTCAGCTGTGAGCTAATCTAGTTAACATTTACAGTTGTAGAAAGCTTCTGAACTGAGCTCAAAGATAGTGGTTACCTCTCTGGCCATCATGCATTACAACAGACATCAGTTTATTAGCTCTGGCACTCCGTTCACCAACGCGTGTTTCCATCCCGATATGTACCCGAACCGTACCTCTAGGCTTTTCTTGAAAGGTACTCTTGGTGAACTCTGGATGAGACTTACAACAGAAGTATCTTGTCAAGTACATAAATGCTTGCCCAAAGGTACCGTTAGTGAAAGCGTAGACTAATCCACAAAAGCAGCTGTAAGCCTGGCCGATTCCAAGAAGCGTTTCAACAGTGTTGGCAGGGCCAGATATGTAGCCAAGTTTCGGGCTTGCGGTGGTTAACGATGATGGCTTCGTGTTTTCAGATGAGGATATTGAGACTGATATAGTAAACGGCATCCAAAAGCAGAGGAATAGCAAAAAAGCTAAGGCATTGCTCTTGAACAATTGTCTGTGCAGGTTCTCTTCGCGACTCTCGAGACACTGGCGAGACTCTAGTTTCCATAACTGACGCTTGTATCTGTGAACGGTTAAAAGAAAGATTAAAGCGGACAATGAAACGGGTATCAGAAACACTAAGAAGGTGAGATTATATCCATACTGTCGATTGCAGATATCGAGGGTAAAGTCATAATACACAAGAACTAATATCCACGCAGCAGAGGCTATCCACGAAAAAAATATAGCAAAGACAACGGCTTTCACACCACAGCAACAGTAGTAGACCCCGGAGTTTTTGTTTCTGGAGCGTCGCCTACGATATGCCCTGAGTAAATTTTCAAATGCCATGAAAAAGTAGTTGATGGTGGAAGTAAAAAAGGACAAAAGAGCTATGTACCATTGCCAGTGACAAACGAAAGGTGATCGGTGGTTATTGGAAAGTATTGCTATACAGGAGGCTGGAAACCCAAGAGTTGTTATCAACAAATTGGACAGTGCCTGGTTCGCTAAGAATACATTGCCATGGTGCCTTAAGTTTTCTTGTATCATTAGGGCGCTGATTTCGAATATGTTGACTGTAGTGCCGAGAACAGAGAGGACAGTATAGAGAACCAATGCCGCGACGTCATTGTTTCCATCAGCAGAATTTGAAGCGTATGAGTTGGATGAGTTATGAGGAAGTACGAGAAAATGGCGATTGCTAAACACAATGGGAGATAATGATGGCTGAAGATGGGTGTACCTATCGTTGTCTTGGTCTGTGGAAGACTGTCCCTGGACGGCCTGAAAAAGAGAAAAACCTTGAGTATTTACACTCATTTGGCACAGCGATACGATTGTATGAATATTTCCCATTCAGAACGAACTTTTATTAAAACAGATATGGGATTATTTAAAACGCGTGATTTATTAGTTTGAGCGCATATCTATCTTGTTCCGTGCTTTATCTCAGGGACGAATTTCTGTTTGTATAAAAGATGTTTCGAGCAAAATGTTTTCTGATATTTCTTTTATAATTTTTATTTATGATCTTTTTAATCTATAAAAGTATACTGTTTGTCAAGAAACGTTGGTTTTGAGAATTGTTTTCAATAGAAATGTTAACTTTAGTACTTTCTAAACCTATATGGTTATTCAACTGGTTTTTATGTACTTTATTTAAATGCTGTAACTATCAGAAATTTCACAAATTTATTTTATTTGTGTACAGCAGCAATGAAAAAAGTAAAATAACTACAAGAAACAAATCAATTCAAACGAAACAATGAAGTTCGTATTTAATTTATTTGAAAGAAAAGATACAAGAAGATGTAGAAACAAGTGAATACGCACTTGCAATTATACAGTATTAAGTAATAAGAAAAACAAGTTTAGATTTGGTAAAAGTAACAAAACACGGATTTTTAAGTTTACGAATACAGAAAATCTACTCGATATAGTTTAGTCTCAAATATTGAGGAGAGCCGAAATCCAAAAATATCAAGAGTGAATTGATGCTGTTTAGTGTGTGTGTATCTTCGTGTTGAATATTCATCACCTACAAAAAGAACTACCGTTTTGAATTTCAAAGAAACATTTAAACTTGTAATTCTATATAAATAAAAATCGGTGGTGATAAAGCTGTGATTGAAGACCGTGAAAGAAATTTGTTTTTGAATCTTTAAAATCACATTTTACGTGGCTATTTGAATTTGATGAAGAAAACCTCACGAAGATGTACTTCTTCTTCTAGACCCTCCTCCTCCCAACTCACCGATAAGTTTTGAGTTTTTATATGGGAGGAGGGGGAGGACTTTAATCATGGGCACAAAAGGGGCACGCCGGGAAAACCAGCCCCCCCACACAGAGAGGGTACACCCAGACTCCGGCGCGTCCGCACCGAAGTCCAGGGCACCACCATTTATTTTTTCTTTAAAAATACACACACAAAAAAAAGCACCAACAGGGTCCAAAAACAACAACTAAGTATCGACGACCGGCACACTGCCGGTTTACAAGGATGTACGAAGATGTACTTGTCATACCTTTTTATATTTTGAAAGGAATGGCTATAGCTTGATGATGTTTGCAGGGCTTGTGAAGAAATACTCTATAGAAAATAGCCATACAAAAATAATAACGCAACTTAAAAATACTGGAGCCACATCTGATTGACTTCAATTTTTCTAAGGACATTTTAATACCTCATTACATAGGGGAAACTTCCGATCGTTGAGAAACTACTTCTACTCACACCAAATTCACTTTAATTCGAAGAGTTAGTCAAATGTCATAGAGTACGTGTAGGTCAGTGCTGTACTTTAAAAAAGCAGATCCTATTAAAAACACCAAATCCAAATTCTTATTCAAACACTATTGTATTCCTTCCGATTCGCGTGTGACTTCGGCGTTCTATTTTTAGACTACTGTCAAGAATAGCTTCCACTTGCAACATGGGTAGTGCCGAACTATTTCCAACTTCGAGAATAATAGTCCTTTTCAAGATTACATATGTAAGTGACATCATATATTTTGAATTGATGATCCACCGCTCGAGAGTATGCTGAAATTTAGTCCATGCTTTTTATACCCATTTCAACGAAATCGTTTCAGGAGAGTTAGTCACAGGTGGTTAGTAAGTTAAGTTTGGGTTACTTATGACAATGAATCTCCGTTCGGTGCCATGGAGATTTTCAAAGGAAAAGAAAGACATTTTTAATTTTCTAAGGAAGCTGTATTCAACGTATTTCGTTTTTATGAACCATTTTTGTTCGCCTGTTTCAGAAATCGAAACTATCAAAAGTGACATCAAAACGAGAGAAATTTATCAGATCGAAAAGTTCTATTTTAAAGAATAATGAAAATATTTTTACTTTTGTTTAACAAAAAACTCATATTTCTACTCCTGTTATTAACTATTGGAATATTATTATTATTAGCGGTGTAGCACTTGAAACACATTCATTCACTAGAGTAAACACTCAGCACAAAAGCATGAATACAGAGAACCAAACATCAAAACGAGATAAAAAAAACCATATAAGCAGCTGTTAATCAGTTTGTAGGCTTTGAAGTAAATCTCTTGCCTTCCAAAATCTTTGAAAAATGCCTCCGGACAATCTTGGGCAAACCTCAAGGTGGGTAGAGTTCATTTCGTCGCTACCTCCACACAGGACACAATTTGGACTGTTGAAAATTTTGTATCTCTACAGGTGTTTAGCTAGGCGATCATCTCCAGTTTCCAATCTGAAGACAGCAAAAGTACCTCGATGAGTGGTAGCCGGGATATTTTAGAAAGTGGAATTGGAAAGTGGACTATTGGATATAGTATAGTCAATAAAAATATAACAGACGCGCGAAAAGTAATATATATTTGACTTGGTAATTTAAATGAATTGATTTGAATACTAACCATTCACTTATATGGGAGCAATTCTCGTACTCCAATCCTCTCCCACTGAAAAATATAGCGACCTTTTTATGTGATCTCCGACACGCTGTCTGAGACATTCTATGGAACGAGTGGCGAAACGTCTAGTATTCAACAAGATATTTCACTATGGTCTCTCCTCAACATTCCCATTGCTTTCAACTCGCCTCCGCATCGGACACATATTTACACTCTGGCATCTTTTGTTAGAAGGGAATAAATCTATGCGTGGTTCCTTTCACAATCTATCTCTTATTCATTAGTTCAGTTTATCGTCAAAGATTTTTTAACAGTTCTATTTTAAGCTTGACAGATTTGGAGGGGGAAATTCGTCACCCGAATCTCTACATTTTTCACAGTATTACATTTTTTAAATTGTAAATAATGATTTTATCCCCATACAGGCCTCTATCACCTGTCATAAACATCTGCTTTTTTAAACCAACGTCTGCATAAACATATTTTAATCAACCACTTACTGTTTTTATGATGTTATTCGATCTATTTTAATCTCATATTTTTTCCTGCTTTTATACTTTTGACCAAAGCGTTTTTTTATTTCACTCATTGCTATTACAAATTTTCAATTTTTATTGTGATATTAAATGCAATTCGTTTGCAATAATTTTATGTCTATTCAGTTTTGTTTTTATTTGGTCTTGCGTTTGACACATCATGTCCTATTTTGAACCTTGCACCATAATATCCTACGCGAATAACCAACTTCCCTCGTTGTTTAACTTCGAACTCTTTTGATACTTAAGAGCCATCTTTATTAAAATATTTGTATTGAAATAGACCAATGTCAGGTCAATTATTTGATTGACTCAATAAATCCTTGAAAATATTTGTGAGAGAGATGTGTTTTATTCCTTTTTAACCCTATAAATAAGTTATTAATTATAGGAATAAGGAATAGGGATTAATTTTATGCGAAGGGCATCTATATGAAACTTAAAATAAATAAAGAAGATTTTATCGAGCGATTGTATATTAATTTAAGAAAGGTTTTTTAAAGAGTTACTATACACATTTGGGATGTGTACTAATTATAGTAATATCTAATAAAAATGATACATTTAATATTTCAATTCCTCTAGTGTGTGTTTCATTGTGCTCACACGAAGGTGTATTAGTGTAATTAAAATACATATACGCGCCATTCAATACTATTTCAAAAATAAATTCCACGTATATGCATCATTTTGCTTATAAAATGTAGAATATGTTAACCTAGATGTGAAAATTTACATCTTAAACATTTAAAGAAATAGCTACGAATATACTAAATTGCTATATTAAATGTATAAATTTTGTTTTATTTCTATTGAACAGAATTGCACTTCGGCTTATCAATTCGTTTACTTTTAGGTCAATATATCTATTCAGTTGAATTCATTTTGTTTTTACCTTAAGGTCCCGATCGAAAAATAAATAGAAAGGTCTTTACAGCTTTTGGTCTGGGTATATTGGAGTAGATTTGATGTTTACAGCTCTAAGGTCTTTTTTTGTTATACGAGGGAAAAGACAATTGAATAGGACTTCAATTTTTTCGCCTGTCAGCATTTACTATCAAAATCAATTCAAGTTCCTTAGAGCGCTACCTTTTTCAAGCATGCTAGGAAGAAAATAAACTTTTCTGAAATAATAAGTATTTAAGTATTAAGAAGCAAATATCGTAAAAGATGTAGAATTCTTAATAAACTCTAGTCATCGGAATAAATAATTGCACAATTCAACTCCGACAGCAGCTGAATCAATTAATCGAATATGCTTACCGACTCTTCCCACGATTTTACTCACTACTTTCACCACAAAGAGAAGGTAGACTATCTGGAACTTTAATAGAATGTCGCTGCTGAATTATTTCGAGAGCAGGTGGTTTGTTTGAACCGTTAGAAGGAATCCCCACAATCCGATTACCAGCATAGAAATAAACAGCTTCAGACTAGGAACAATGAATGGCAAGCTATCTGCTTCGCGGCATGGTCTGTCGGTTAAAGGATCAGCAAAAAAAAAAAAACATAGGTAAGAGGCAGACTTAAATCTTAGACAATTTCCGACTCAACAGGAATTCGATTGGGACGACGATCTTCATTGAGATGACGGGCAAAGCGGTAAAAAGCAGAAGGGAAATTTAAGGTAGAATGGAGTTAACCCTCCTGGTGGTTGCTTGAACGAGTTATCTGAGGTATTGTGGTAAAACTTGCCAGATTTCGATGGACGAGATATCTCGTCATCAGAAGAAAACTGATCAAATCTTGATCTCGTCATCATCAAAATATTGGCAATATTCTGAAGACGAGAGAGATATCTCGTCAGTAGCGAAACTTATCAGATCTTGATGGACAAGATATCTCGTCGAAACAACTTGGAGGGTTAAAGAAATGTAGCTGAAACTCGATGTCCACGCAATTGGTGGCATATTGTTCATGCAGGCATGATAGCAATTAAAATTTAACTCAACTATTTTCCTAGAAATAAGCAATACTTTAAGGAAAATATTCTCTCATATAGCTAAGATTTTTTAATATAAAAATACACAATTATTTAAAATGACTCCATTCTCACATTGAATGGCTTTGTAGTTGAAATTGATTTAGGTTGTCACTTATACGTCATTTTTTCTACACGAGGGTTAAACTTTATAATTGAGATACAGCTCCCCAGGGTAAACAAAAACTGTACGAAAGTAAACGCTTGTATTTAAAAAATTAGGCTTTCTAATTGTCACACACATCAATCGATCACGTTAAATTAGTTAATAATACATAACCTAGTTAATATTTTTAGTTTTAAAGATGCTTCTATATATTCCAATTAAAAAAATTAACACGACAATAACGAGCTCTTAAAATTGAATCACTGATATATTAGTGGATCTGACAACCTTCCAATCATATTGTGGCATTTGTTTATTCTTTTAAATTTGAAAACATGGTTAGAGTGAGTCAATTAGAACATGTCGCGATTTCATGTGATGTGTAAGTAGGACGTGAAGCATTTTATTAATTTCTATCTAACAAATATATTAGCCTTTTTGATTATCTCTAATAGTCTTCAAATTATGGGTAGATCAAGAGCCGAATAAAAGGAAATACGTTCTTAAGAACGGGAATAAAGGAGATGAAAGTCCAACTGTTTCAGCTGTAATGTCCGAATATTCTTGCCTCGAAAGGTTATAAAAAGGACGCTATATACACATTTTAGTTGCATTAATTTTCAATCTCCTTGTTCATAAATGGTTTCATATGATTAATTAACTGCTAAAGTACCATTAATGAAATATTAATATCAGCTTACCAGCTCTATAACAAGAATGGTATGAAAAATGTAACAAAAAATTAATTGCAGTAGCTATAGAAGTTCAAGACGGAATCTCGGAAAGTAGTGCAGGTAACTTGTTAAGAATGTTAGACTTGTACGATACAAAGGATTTGTGCATAAATACAAAGTAAATTGAGATTGGCTTTTGAAATTACGGAAAGCAGTACAGTTTAATTATATTTGTGCAAAGTTTCTTTTTACGAGTTGAGAAATAATGGGTACGTAACCTGTGTAATTGGTAGCAAAACAACTGACGAAGGTGAGTGTTATCTATTTTTCTTGACTTACTCTTAAAGTCATGTTATTTTGTGGTGTGTTATAGTAAAGAGGGACCTGTACAGCATTATTTAGACATTTTTTTATTATTTTAAAGTGAGTAAAGAAATGTTAAACTCTTGCAAACTTTCAATATTGCTACAGAAACTAGTCAAACATTCTTAGAATTTAAATACGTATTCTATTACCACATTATAAATTGTTTTGGTTTCTATCAAAATTAATATTATTAATTAATTTTAGTTTCGCTATTGGATTTGCTATTGGATTCGCTATTGGATTTCGCTATTGGATTTCGTTTTATCTAATGAAAATTAATTGGTGTCTTGTTAGGTATAGTTCTGTTCTGACACATTTATAAAATGAATGATCAAGAGTAAAATTTTAAATTAAATGAAATGAATGATCAAGTGTAAAATATATAATATACCTTTCCAAAAAACGACATTCCCAAGAACAGAATAAAAATATATTCAAACTTGACACTTCGATTCGTAATTGAATAGAGTATTTTCTATCATGAAAAAGTTTTCTCCATAGATGTACATTATAAATTTACGAACGCGTGATGCAAATCATACTTTTATCAGATAGGAAGATTATTGATATTTATCCAGTGTTAAATTGACCGATTTTACTAATTTTCTAAAATAATTTACAAGCAATAACTTAAATACATACTTTTATTTAGTGATTTTAATAATTAAAAATTAATTTAAAAAATTAAGAATTACATTAAAAATATGTAAGTTAATATGTCAAAAATCGACTCAGCTCTGTAGTTTTTAATTATATACACCACAAATTTTCAACTGATAAATGTAGCGTTAATAAAAACGGACATAAACCTATTTATTTTTAAGATGGATGAAATTTACATGAAGTTCAACTTTTGTATTTTTCAACGGAAAAGTATATTCAGCAGAAGTGTCACAAGCCCATGTTTTTAACGATCAAAATTGTGAACATTTTGCTTTACGTCAAGAACTTGCGAAATGTTACTATAACAATTATGCATGTCGAAAATTACATTATGGGATTACAGATTAAGCAAATTTCTTTTTCTTAAGAGTATACGAAGCTCCTTCGCAACGACGACATAATTCAAAAACAACATTTAAAAGCCTTGATGTATTTTGAAATGTAATCCCCGAGATAAATATTATTTTAACAGCTTTAACTTCAAAAGTAGTCCAGAACAAACAGAAAGGAAATTGAATTCCATAAAATTGATCTCTTCGCGTACAGCAGCTATTTTTCACTTCATAAACTATCACTAGAATAACAAATCGAAGAATTCAAATACCAGAAAGTTTTTGATTGGATTTTAAGGATGACTATGATAAACAACTAATTTTAATAACTCTAATTTCAAAAGTAGTTCGGCACAAAAGAGGCTGGAAATGGAATTGCATCAATATATATTTTCTTTCGTGGGTACCAACTGTAAGGACTGACTCATGGTTCCTCTGATGAATATTAATGTAATTGGCTGACTTCACCAACCCGGTTAGCTATTTGCTTGATTAGCAGATGTCCCAGTCGCATGCAAAACAAATCAAGTTAATTTGAATGCAAAGAATAAACAATCCTCTTTCAGTGAGTGACCTTGGAATAAGTAATTACGTCACAGTTTTGCATAATGTCCACTGCGTTATTTTAAGCCGATTGGGATTTCAAACTAAACATAATCTATGTCTGTCAAACTTTCAACGAACTTATAAGGATGCGCATGCAAAAAACAAAGCTAGATAAAGAGAATTATAGGCACAAGGTAAAATATCAAAAACGCGCTCAGTCATCAAAATATACCCTAAAATAAAACGTGTTTTAAAAAGAAATATAAGTATCTTCGATTTTATTGATTTCGCAAACAGCATTGGAAAGGGCATGAATGCTTTCAACACTCATTTGAGAATAATTTATATATAGAAATTCCTTGTCAAAGTATATGTAGGAAATTTCAGTAACACGATAATTCATGCTTGCATAGAGTATTAAATGAATTCTAAAATAATTCATTTATAAAAAAAGTTCAATCCAACGATTTACTTCACCTGTGCAGTTTTTACAATGATGTACTTTGAAAAGCACTTTTTACTAATTTTACTGTATACTATCAAAATTATTTTGAATAAATCTTCAACATTTTTTTATTAAAATGTTTTCTAAAAGTTGATAAATAGTAGAAGAGCTTAAGATGCAAGTCGTTTTTGTATACAGTATGCATATAAATTAGAATTTGTTTAAAAAAAGATGTGACTTACAATGCAAATTAAGAATACTCTTGTACAAACATTTCTATTGATAGTAAATTATTATCTCTCATTAAAATATTTAAACGATATTTAAGTTTATTATCAATTGTATGCTTGTGAAAACTCTAGACGAAGTCAAATAACAATCATAATCGGGAGATTATTACTATTTAAAGCTGAATTTTAAAGTCTTACAGATTTCGGGCTGTTGAAAAATCAGGGCATTACTGGGCAATGTATTCCTGAAAACTTTCTTCCGGTGGATTAGATTTAGAAGGTTAAGAATGGTTTTCGGTAAACAACGTAATCGCTGTCACATCCTTTGGTCAAAAATGATACTGATGGAGAAAAAAGCGAAGGAGCCTAATTGATGTGAATGAGTTTCGATATTTTCTAATATAATCATGACTTGGTGAAGTTGTAAGTCCTTTCTTGCTTGGGTTGTCTGTCTTGTGTTTGGCGAAGCCTGACCAAATGTCCCTTGAGCTATAAGATCCAACCACCCTTTTTGCTTGAAATCATATTTTAAAAGTTAACACCTTTGAGATGACGATGACAGTTCATATGCATTATTTTTAAAAGGACGTCAGCGAATTACTTCGTTTAGATGGAAAATTACCAATTGAGAATTCGTCGTGTGTACTCAATATATGATAGGGCTCAACACATTTCTACACAACTCTTTTTAATATAAACTAAGATTACCAGTTAATGTGATTAAAATTTCAATCCACTGAGAGTCATGCACGCATTATTCCGCCATGCACCGGCAGTTTCCCCGCATGACTTCTAACTAGTTTTAGAATTTTTCATCAATATAATCCTTTCTAGGATTCTTTAACAACCAATAAAGTGGTTATTTAGTTATGTGTGTTATAGAATAAAATAAATACTACATTGCTCGGAAATCTCGTGACGCTCAAAAATATATCAAAATACACAGCTCAAAAACAGTGGAACATATGATTAAAACGAACTTTGAATTTTATTACATTAAGATCACCTTCAAGTGTTAACTTCCAGCTGTTATTTCAGTAATAATGGTTTTGGCTTTGGAAAGAGCAATTATCATTCCTAAAATTCCGTATTGGTTCAATGAAAATGTAATATATTCGCATACACAATCCAAAATGCTAAATAAAGTAGATGAACGAGAGACACGTAGACTTATGTGGTACACCGTCGGTAAAGGATTGCAAATCATGGTCTGTAAATGACTCCTCGTCAAATCGTCTTTATAAAATAGGCGGAGCATGGGGCGGAGTCACTGTCTTAAGATCTCCGAAGGGTAAATCACGTGGGCTTACGAATCGCCTTGGGCCAATTGGCTATCGAAGCGCAGACTAGTGTTTTTAATCACGCTGGATAATAACTTTAACAAGTCAATAATTTGTCCCGCAATAGGATTTATGCTTTTCCCCACAACCACATGACAGAACTTCAAACAAAGCGATCGGCAGAAATGACATGAAGCTGCGCGCATACTCCGTCTATTTCATTAGAAGGTCGATGCTTGTCAGACGCTACGTAATTGAAATGTAACCTTGAATTGATTGGCCAGCCGGCTACGCAAATCCGAGACCTCTGACACTGCAGATGAGTATCGAGAGCTTCAGTCCCAGATTTAAAGGCTCTTTAACTTATTGTATACTTGCAGAGACGACTTTAGAGTAAAGTTACTGATTGCACATGTTAAAGAAAATTGATAATTTTTGATTAATGACTTGTTTTGCGAACGAGAATGGAATTTATCAAAATTTTGCCGTCGTGTCAGTATAGGATTTAATAAATTTGACGATTGATTCGGCCTGGTATATATAACAATAGAACTGGATTTCGTCAGTTACCCAATTCGCGTCTATTGAATTTAAAAGTCGAGAAATATTTAATACAACCTTGAATGAAAAAAAGATACCTGAAATGAGAGTGGGAAGAAACCGGCATGTTGTGTATTGAAATATCCTGTATCAATTGAATAACAAAGATAACTGAAAAATAGGATAAAAGAAAGACGATTGTGTCACGGAAAAGTGGAAAGATTGGTTCAAAACGTACGGATATAGTTGGTTACATATATGAATTAAGTTCTCTTGATCTATTGATTATATTAGCTTCAAATTATATTTAACCTAAAAGTTAACACTTCATTGTAAGATTGTGTTGCTGATACTAAACACTGAAATAAATATAGCAAAATTATTTTATTCAATGTCTTCGCTTAAACAAAAAAGATCATTACACAAATAAATACGTTGATAAAAGCTAAAACATTAAAAAAGTTGTTAAGAGACATTTTAGAACCGTCCATACCCATTACCCATTAATCAGAAATAAATATTTTAATCGGAATTGAACCCATGGAATTCTATTTCAAGAATATATATATATAGGAGAGTAAAAGAGAGACATTGAGAGTAAGAGGGAGAGAGAGCAATTTCGTGCTTAAATTTCAGATTAAAGGAAGTATTCGTTTCTTTCATTTTCTTGTCTCACTTTTCAATTGGAAAAACACTTACGTTATGTGTAAAGTTTCATATTTTTCGTACAGAAGAAAAATATTCTAAAATTACTTTCTATCGAATTCATTTCCTCAACTAATGCAAGAAATGTTTTCAAGCGTTTTTAGAAGTCAGTGTTTTGATATCTATTTTTTTAAATAACGTAACAATTGTAAAATCAAGTTAATTTATTTATATATTTTTGCGTTTTTTACGTACAAATTACATTTTAGCCTAACATTTCCATGCTAAATAGAGCAAACTAAAGTGGAACACGAGGACACGCTATTAATTTAATGTAATAGCTTTCGCCATTTATGTATTTTTATTAATGAGTTATAAAGTGCAGTATGAAGAATTTGGCCCTTTTCATCGATGTTAGGTTTCAGCCATAGTTTGATATTTCCTTCGTCGTCAATATGACCCATTAAAAAGAAAAACCTAGCCTACTTTACTATTGTAGAATTTGGGGAGCTTTTTCAGTCCGTAATAGGCTGTCTGAAGCATTTACTGCCTGCACTTTAGTTTCACAGTGGGGACCTAATTCAAGTATACCTCAAATGGTGCTATTTCGGTCAATAAATGGGAACTATTCCTCTCAGCAGAAGTCTTGTTATTGACATTTGATTATGGTCATTCCATTGTTCAATAATGGCGGTAATATCGAATTTTCAACGGATGTCTTAAGCGTTTCTGCACGAAACCATCAATGGATTTTGCCTACTGGAATGAAACCATCATATCAGGTTTATAGATAAGTGCACTACATTTAAACCCAGTTGATGAGGAACAGTTTTAGTTGAATTCAAGGAGACGATATTGATTGTTTAGAAGTATTATAGAATAGTATATTTTAATGGTTAATTAATCTAGTTTTTTCTATTATTAGACTCGAATGGTTTACTGAAATTTTACCATACAAGTATTCTGTTTTAGATAAGGAATATTTTAAGCTCTATCAAAAAGTTTTTGAGGAATCACGTTCAAAAGTTATAAAGTAAACTGTATTGCGATTTACAATTTAACTTCGTAGGAAACACATTTTCAGACTTTTATGATTTTAATGGATTGTAAAAGTTCGAAAAAATAAACACACAAGTAAAAATCTATTAGAGAGAGAAATGCATTTCCGAATATTTATTTAAATATATTTGTTTTTAAGTACGTGTATAAAGCTTTGTATAGCAGTTTTCGAGACAGATAATAATATAGGAACACACTAGTAAGTGCATGGACATACACAGATAATATCGGTAGGTCCAAAATCGGCTGTATAAAAATGAACTTATTTTTTAAATAGTTAGATTCTCACTAACCAACAATGTTACATATAAACTGATTAAAATTTAGTTTTGTGAAATACTCAATTTCCAGCTCATACCGAGCCATATTGCATTTGCTGAAGTGCATGGACATACACAGATAATATCGGTAGGTCCAAAATTGGCTGTATGAAAATGAATTTATTTTTTTAAATAATTAGACTGTCTCACCAACCAACAATGAGTACATTGTTACATATTAAACTGTTTAAAGTTTAGTTTTGTGAAATGTTCCATTTCCAACTCATACCGAGCCATATTGCATTTGCTGAATCTGTTTTCGTTTTGCAAAATGCTAGCATTTGGAAAATCAATAGTTTGCCGGTGGGAACTCCCCCTTTCTCCCCCTTGTACCTACAGAGGAATCCTAAAGCTGTGAACGGAGATTTTCTCTTGCTGTGTGCTGGTCACAGAATTTTACCCAAAGGACTAAAAATACGCTTCAAGGATTTCAAAAAAGGATGTTTCTCTTTTCCAAAATATTGTTTTTGAACAATTTCTCTTTTGTCACTAAGCAATGGCAACATTTTTCATATCTCAATAACATGGGAAAATAATGCCGATGGAATTAAAAAAATTAGGCATAAACTAGATTATCTCTAAGTATTTTGCATGGTTCGCTATGATATTCAGAAAGTTACGACAGCCATATCTTCACAACCTAGATGAAATCCTGTGACCCACTAGTAACCTTACAGACCATTTAGATTTTTCCCATGAACTTGTTTTGAGATTCGAAGATAAAAATAGGGAGTTGTCTGTTTCATGTTTGATTAATAACCTATTCTTAAAACACCATAAAAAAATTATCAAAATTCCACTTTTTTTGCTGTATTTAAGGACTCGGAGGTCAAAGCTTCTTTTCCACAATCAGTCATATTTCTTTATGTCAAAAAAATATGTTACTTTAACGAATCCTTTAGTATATTAGTTCTGTGTGAGTCATGAAACATACTTCAAAATTTTATGCAGTGAAAGCTAAGCTACTGTTCTTGACATTAGCATTCTTGTAATTGTAGGATCAAATTTGATTTTTCTCGTCGTGTTATCCAGAAAATATGAGAGTTGGTTTCGAAAATTTGATACCAAATAGTGTATATACAACGGATTTTTTTAATCTTTGAGCCCAATACAAATGTTCACATGTTTATCATATATTTATTAAGAGGTTAATATGCGGAACTTCTTTACACTAAGCAGGTTTGTCATGAAATATTAACGCTAATGCTTTTTTCATAGATTAGTCAATATTTTAGATATACAGATGAGGGAGATTCAGACGTATTTATCTATGACGCAGAGTCATAGACCTAGTATTTCAAAATCTACAAATCAACGTATTAAATTAAAATCGAGTGTTCAGTTCACAATATAAGTGATAGAAATGTTAGTAAATTTTTTGCATCAGATAGCAGAACTGTAATAGTTAACTGTCTATCGTTAAATTGAATATCAGCAAAAATATATTTTTCAATGTTGGAATCGGATTTATGATAATGTAAGCAATTTTGTATTAAAATATAGTATATTTTATAGATAGATGCAAATAGAAAGCGAAACAGTACTTCGAAATAAAACGGAAAATGAATAAAATATTGTCAATTACAGGAATGAAGCAACAGACAAGTGTGGGAAAGTGATATATTCTATATCACGTGGAGCATTTCAGGATGAATGTAGTACACTAGTACACCATGTTGAGTTTTTCTGAGTAAATGATACGCGATCGAATTATTTAACACTTACTAAAATTGCGTATGATTTAAATGACGGTTAACAGTTAGAAAATGATTCTATCTTAACCAGAAATTTAAAGCATTTAGATGACTGCAACATTCTAGCCAACATTCGGAAAATTACCTATACAATTACTCTATTTTACTCAAATGTGAGTTGAACGTATGGACGTGACAAGCATTTTGATGAGCAGACACTTCATTTTATACAGAGAATATTGAATCAACCGTTAACTTTGAATCAAGGAAGAAAATGTCGTTTTGAAGCATCTAAAAATGAAAAAATATTTACGTTATCTAAGCTGATACCACTATTTATGACAAATATTAATAACTAATATCGTATTAGGTAGCATAAAAATTTACGCCATATATTAATTGTTCCATAATTAAGAATAATTTAATTACGTGTAGAATTAAGTATAGATAAGTGTATGCGGTGGTTTTCTTACTGAAATAGCTCTCCTAAAACTAATTGCACTCTGTTTTGCTTCTCTTGAAATTAGATTAGTGTACTAAACGTTTACTTATAAGACAAAACACATTAAACCCCACTGAAAACACAATACGGTAGAAGTGGTAAAAATTGGTTTGCTTACAGAAAGGGGGTCTTTCTTGAGAAAATATCGCCAAACATATTCTAACAAACTAACGTAGTAAAATGGGGTAGCAGTACGTTATTTAGAGTACTTTCAGTTCACCTATGCAAAGGTCAAAATGGAGAGCTTGTTGGATATTGGAAGATCGCGTCGGAATTATCAGGAACTTAAGAACAAAAATGAATTTGATTACATAATACATCGTGAATAAAGAAGCTGAATATAGTCACTTCGATTGTACAGAAGTTTAACGATAATTTCATAGATAAAAAGAGCATTGTATTTAGCAAAATTGACCAGATCTTGACCTCGTCATCACAAAAAAATAAGCAATATCTTGATGACGAGATATCTCGTCATTTGCAAATTTGATCATATCGTCATGGATGAGATACCTCGTCGAAACCCCTTAGAGGGTTAAAGTGATTGAAAAATCGAAAGAAAAGCATTATGATAGTTGTGTCACTGCTATCGAGTTCTAATACAATTACCCACAAGACACATCAGGCTGAAGAAATGACAGAATGAACCGATGAACATTTAAGAAATTCTGCACATGTAAACAGGAATAATTTACAAGTGAACATTTAAAATAGATTACTATACACACTTTATGATCGCACAGCAATCCAGAGATTTCATTTCCCCCACGAGTCTGCTGCTGACGGGGCGGTTTATCAAGCAAGCTTCTCATGTATTTGCATTAATGACCAATTCCGACCAAGTTTCTAACGCTATTAACCGCTTTTAAGGGTCCCCTCTGGACCGTCGGCTGGAAAAATGAAGTAAAACCAACGAAAAATAGTTCCAAAAGTTAGAATTGGTAATTCAGCTCTTTTTGGAGATTCCATACGATGCGGATCTGAAATTCAGTGTCTGAAGATTATGTCATTGCGATGAAGACGCCTTGCGGAGTCATTAGCATCTCCCTGGCCTTAAAGGGAATATTTTGGTACGAAACAGAATCCTATAATGTTGCTTAGATGGCCAACAAGACTGAAGCTTAACTCAAAAATCATCCTATTGTAGATTAAAAGGAACATGTGCCCGTAATTGTATATGTGAAGTGCTTAAAATACAATATGTTCTTTGAAGCACCTTGGCCAATTCGGGCCCTTGCACCCAAAACCCCATCTACCAACCTATTTGAAGCACCTATTAAATAGTGCATCCCTGATAATGCTTTACTGGTATGTTACACTTTTTATTGGATAATCGTGTCTCAGTGGGTTCGCTCGCTGCTGTAGCAACCTGAGAGTTGTAGGTGGCTCAGGTTCGATTTCTCCATGGGTGTATTTCTCTCTTCTGTGTCAGTAAAACGTTCCTTGTGGGTGTATGTCCATTACTTGACGTTGTCTGCCTTGTGTTTGGCACTGCATGGTCAAATATGGGCATTGCGCCATAAAATCCCACACAAACCAGCCATTCTGGTATTACTGGATACTAAACAAAATTTTGAGTCATTTTACAACTGTTACACGCTGTGAATTTCACTTGACGCCACTTCAATACGAGTAGATAATGATTATGTGTATGTGAAAGCACTCTCTGTTAACAATTACATTTGAAACTAGTGAAGTAGTTTCCTATTCCTTTTAGGAATCTCTTCCCGATTGAAGCTGCAATCTTTCGAATGCAGATTTTTTAACAGGTCTCGCAAACATGAGTAAGCTCGAATTTCCATATGTTTGGTCATCTGTCGTGGCCTCAAATGTCCTCTCGTTGGCGTGATGTGGAAGTTTGGAGAGTGGGGTGCCAGCTCTGGTATGACTTCGTCATCTGACCGTGGTTCAAAATTACGTGATGTTGTCCTCGAATCTTTCCCTTCGGGTTTGATCCCGGACCGTCACCAATAGCCCTTTATGTTGCTCCAGTGCAACGTTAATTAAAATACCTACCCATATGTTCAGTCAAAAAATATCATTTCTAATACACAGGTTTTAAATCTCGCCTAACTATTGATGGAGATTAAAAACAAAAATTGTAATCAGTACAATAACACCTTATTAAAAGTATTGAGAAGCGGTGAAATTAAAACCCAATTTCAGAAAAGGCTATGGATAAAACAACACTTAGAAACAGAAATTAAATCGGATTATAAAAAGTATTAGGTGAGAAAAGTTCTTTTTTATCACAGAATATTAATTTCAACTATCGAAATACATTTAAAGTGTGCTTTCTAACGAAAAAAGTACATCCAGCAACCTTTAATAAGCCTAATTTTCGCTGTCTCAGAAATGAAATGCTTGAGTAATGTTAGTGCGACTTCTGACATAACTATCCTCATTTTTTAAAAACTAATCAACTTTTCTCACCCCAATAAAACTTCACGCTATCTATTTGTATAGGTTTTATATATTTCTTCAAATATTTTATTCAGCTGTTTTGTCTTTATCGTAGTTGCCAAATGTTTGTAAGAGTAGAAAACTATGCACACTTATAAAACATGCAAATGACAATCACTTCCATGAACAAAAGGAAGTAGCTACAAAATGCTACATCCTTGATATTTATTTGCATCTGCACCAGATGGCGGAAATGAAATCGAAACACAATTAACAGGAAGATTTTTTGTTCAATATGCGTCTGTTAAACAGCTGTCGGGTGCGAGTAAATATTTTGTTACTCATGACTCAGTCTATATTGAAAAAATTCGTATATCTACTGTTCTTCGGTTTAAAGGTACGTTGAAATGTTAGTCTGTATAGTAATTTATCTTACTAATCTTAAACTGTTAGTCTACAGTAATTTATTTTACTAATCATCTAATATTTGCATTTATTAAGTAGTGTTTCAATGTTTAGAGGATTTCATATTTATTTTGAGTTTTCATTTTGATTATAGAGATTTATTAGCTGAGTGCTTCTGCTTATAGAAACTATTGGGAAGTATTGTTGCCCTAGATTCAAACATAAAAAATACATAAAGATAGGATAGATATTATAACTACTTTTGCAATGTAGTAGCTGAAACGAAACGATTATAAGGAAATATAGAAATAAGAAATTAAATAAAAAAAAATTTAAATTCGAGATTAGGGACAGACTTTCGAAGGTTTGATAATCTACTTCAGACCTGTGGACAAACTGCATCCTGGAACATTCCATTTGAAGCGATAAATTATTGAGAAATGAATAATAAATTAAAATATTTATATTTAGCATTCATATCCCAAGAATATTTGAAATTCTATGAATTTGATTGTAAATTACACTTAGGATATATATATTTCTTGAAACATAATATAGAATGAATCTTTTTCTTTGTATTACAAATTCGCATAATTTGTAAAAGATATATTTGTAACAGATGTATCATCTATTAAAATTACTTATGAAACAGATAATAATGATAGAATTGATCAGATGAAGAAGAATAATTTCTCTCAAAATTATGAGTGTAAATTGGTTGTGAGGGAAATAATTGATCCAACTTAAGCTTCTGATAGGAGATGGCTGAAAAGAGAAAATACTCTATTGATTTTTATTTCAGGTACTTTTTGGAACTTGTTTGAGTCACACGCGCTAGTCTATCATTAGTTTAAACCGGTAAAATCAATCAACTCTTTAAAACTTAAAAAATAAATATTCACAATATCACATTGGAATTCAGAATATAGATAATTCAATTATTATATAGTGATTATAATTTGTGATAAATATTTTGAGATATAAGCGTTGCATATTTTAAATAGTGAATAATTGGATTTTCATGAATGTGAATTCCTTCAAATTTAGGGGCCATCATGACTCAGTGGGTATGCCCACTGCGCTAGCAACCTGAGAGTTTTACGCGGCGCAGGTTCAATTCCTGTCAGGTGTATTTCTCTCTTTTGTGTCAGTAAAACTTTTATTGTGTGCGTATGTCCATTACTTGATATTGTACGTTTTGTGTCTTGCACAGAATGGCCAAATATGGCCCTTGCGCCTTAAAACCCCGACCAACCTCCAAATATAATTTGTCTTATGAAGGTATTCACACAATATCAACAAATTAAAAAATAAAACGACACATGGTATGATTATTCTTATGAACTTTTGATTCCATGGTTCATAAAGGGCAATTGGATCTTATCCTTCGGAATTGATCTCGGACCGTCGCCAATAGCCCATTGTGTGGCTGCAGTGTGACGTTAATTAACTACCTACCTTCATAAAGGGCATGAATTCTTAAGAGATCGCTCGGAAAATGGAGTCAAGTGTTCTGAATTCTGCAGTGAACCCATGTAGCAATGCACTTAGCCTTGACATTCATACATCGTGGTTTTTACATGCTAAGACCATTGAGGTGAAAAAGGTCGCTGATTGCACGATATCGAAAATAGTTTACAAGGTAATTCAGAATATATATTACAGCGATTGTCCTTTAATCGTTAGTCAGAGACAATCTTCAAATTACAGAAACTCTTCGAATCACGTGTAAATGTTGATTTTATCGTTATTTTAAGGGTGGGATATGGGTAGAGTTCGAAATTTAACCTTTCGTGTTAACATTTTACTAAGAAATTTCCAGAGAAGAAAATGTTTTCATACATCTAATGAGTTTGGAATGGGATGGAACCATAATGGAGAGAAACCAAATCCGTGTTTCGAGATGAATTATACAAGCCATTAAAAGAATTTGAATTTTATGACACAAACCACTTCACCTGCTCTATTGCTGTTTTGCGGCGAAAAATATTTCTTTAAGAGAGACCTTGTGAAATGAATCACGAATTAAATCAAAAGGCTGTCTCATTTCCTCGCTTTGAAGATGCTCCGCAACATTTTAGTGGCCAATGCTATAATTTTTAAAGTTAGATATCAGAGAATATATTCTGCTTAAAAAAGATGGCATTTTACGTTGGACTGATTAGACGCAAGAAATCATTTTTCTAACAGGATGCGCCTTGGTAGAGAGATGCTGAATAAAAAAGCTACATTTCGTATTTTTAGACACATGAGGGAAAAAATGAAGCACCTTTATTCTTGCATCATCCATAGTATAGCTAAGTACCATTCGCCTTAAAAATATAGATAGCGACCTTGATATATTGTGATTGAAATCGATTCAGGGCGTTTCATGTGACTGCAAGATTTCAGTTTTCCTACAAGTAGAATTCCATCATATCTTGCAATAAAATGACTAAATTATCGTCAGGAAAGATTTGGAAGTTAGTAGTCATACAAAAAGTTCTGAATCTATTTCCATCTATATATCAAGGTTGTTCATATTTTTTTTAGCTTCATTCGATAATCAATATTATATTAAATTATTTAAAAAATACTCATTACATGGATTTTATGGTCAGCTTACAAGTGAAACACACTAAGTCAAATTTTCAAGATGAGTTTTTTTAGTTTTCTAGGCCGGAATATGGTGACTTTTAGACTGGTGAAGTCCACTAGGTTATTTTTCTGTGCATGGAATTAGATTTGCTCTTGAGAAACACACTTAGTGAGTAAAGCTTAGGGAGAAGAAATTTCCCTCTTTCTCAGAACTCTTTTTGACTTAGTGTGTTTTACTTGTAAGCCGACGTTATACGGATTCTTCCATAATACCATAATAAAAATATCAGAGTGATATGAAGATTATTTCGGAAGATAGGAATAAAAGTAGTCTGGGAAACTAATTTAGTATTAGGTTTGGTTGGCAGCTCTACATTAATTTTTTCATACTCGAGGGTAGATTAATTTAGCATTAGGAACAGCAAGATTTTCTTTTTAGAAAAGCCGTCTGGTCTTGATCGAAGGATAGAGATTTAATGTGACCACTCACAAGTCTAGAAAGGGTAGTTTGACAATTTCTGTCTCCCGTATATTTGAGCGAGGCTCCAAGTAGTCTATGGTACCAGATATATGTGGTCGGGGCTCTAAATTTTATTCATTGAGCTCTTTATTGCGAATAACTCTTGATAGGTTTGTGGGCAAGGATAATCGAGGTATTCAACATCTATGAATGATTTGAACATTCAACTGGAAATGTTTCTACATGGTTAAAACATCATCATAAAATCGATCGATTCCATACATTGTGTATAGTGAGATTGAAAATGCAAATAAAATTTCTCCATTAGCAACGTTTGATGCATAATACATGCCTTTTAAATGGAACCTTTTCCCTATCCCCTTATGTGATATTCTTCACGATTTAACATTATTAGCTCTGGAAGCATAAGGATATCCACCGTTCAGTTCCTGTGTTCTCTGAATTCACACGCAATGGTAGAAACAGGAAGAAAGTCATTTCCCTTCTTTGACTTTGTGAAAAGAAGTTCCCTCAAATGAAAACAGAATGCAAAGCAAGGAAAATTATTTCTTGACAAACTTTTCCACGTTGCGTGCAGGTTTTTCTCAAAACTTGATTAACTATTCGAGTCAGTGTGTAAAAGTAATCGCAGCAATTTTTCATATAATCTCAATAAATTAATCTCTTAGATAATGCAGGAAATTCAAAATCCTATGGTATTATGAAATAGCCCCTGCATTATGCAGAATGTTAAGAATATTTTTTCTATTAAGGCTAAATTCTAAGAAGTTTATAATGCTGCAATTTATGTGCGGATTTTAAGTAGTAGTTTAACAAGAATTAGCTAACTAGCTAATCATGGCAGACAATAATAATTTCAATCCTTTCAAATGAATAGAAATATTTAATCTGAAAACAAATCCCGTATATTTATGTTTCTTAGACATTTTAGCCATCCAGATCTTAAATAAATTATGCTATTTTTAAAGTAATTTTTAAAAGTTTTCAATAAAATTAATTATAAAAGTTATATAAAATATGTTTTATAAAATTAGTCATACATATTTAGATAAACTTACGTGGGGTAAATACAAACTTGAGTGATGATTTTACGATTTTATGTACATAAAAAATCATCTTGCTACTTACGACTCTTTTATATCTACATTGTCCTGTTAAGTATGTTATGTTGAGTATTTTTTCAATTTAAGACCTAAGAAGGGGAGTTGTTTGAGTATTTTACTGAAAAGAAACACATTTCTCACCTTGCAATTATTGTAAACTTTACTTACAAGAGATTCAATGAAGGCTTTAAGTAGGATATTATTTTACAGTCTTAACATCAAAATCAATAAGTGTAGTATTGGAAAATGTATGGTTTTGTTAATTATACGAGTGAATTTAACAATTTTTACCACGTAAATAGAAAAAGTCAGAGAAGAAAAAAAGAACGGGAGATACGATAGTTTAGAATATTTCTGTTTTCTGTATTCATTTCAAAATTAATAATTACTTAATACTAATTTTGATATGAATACATGGGCATAAAATAATCTTTCACGATTTCAGTTTGATCAACAAAAGTATTTTGAACTTGATTATATTTTCAGCTGCAGCATACTATTTACAGCTAGTTTTAGTTATTTTTTATTTCATATTTTGATTTAAATTTAATTATTTTGAAATGAAACATAATTTTCTCTTTAACGTTTTCGGTACATCTATGATGGGTTAATATAATAACTTTAAAAGTGTAATGTTAAGAGTATTTTGTATGAAGGGGATACTTTTGAATCACGATCGCATTTTACATGACAACGTGGTCATAAACAGCCTTACAAATGAAAAAATTATTATAATAAACAGTATTTTGGGCTACCAGAATAAAAAATTGTACAAATATATTTAATTGTAAATAAATGTTCCATTGGATTTCCGAAAAAACATTGTAAAAATAGCAATAAAATTAAAGCTTGTTCAGAAAGGTAAACAAATTTATTCAGTAGTTGTTTGATAATTGAACAGATGAAATTGTCTAAATAAATCTGTTTACTCGAATAATCTTTGTTTTATAAGTTTAGATTTGATCTTGAGTACACCGTGGGGGCCAATCATCTTTTACTACCAAGGGTAGATTGAAAGATTGCAGGGCCATTAAATTGTACTCTATGTACTCCATAAGTGTACGAATCCATTTCGTCGACGACATTCTAATAGATTTTGTAATCTAATACTACCCAAATTCAACTAAATGAAGTTTGATTTATCGAGACCAGTTTCTATGGCTCAAGACTTATGGTTCTTCATCCTTTTTGTTTTCAGAAGATCAAAACAAATGATGTATATACTATACCACATTTCAAAATTGAAATTTTCAGAGTTTAAAATATTTTTGGTATTGGGGAACAAGCTTTCCAAATTAATGAAAAGCGAAACCTGTAGAAGCATAAATATCGTCAGCTTAGTACAGAAACTCATTAACTGACAAAGAAACTATTTTACTGTACAGCTGTTTAAGACAAACTATAAGTTTTTAGGTTTTCAAAAAGTAAAAACTAAGCATGTTGATAGTGCTAATATCTTTTAAACATTACAATTGTACAATGTATTTCTAATCATGAAAATAAGCCTTTAATGTCTTCGAAAAATGTCAGTTAATGAGTTTCTGCTCTAAACTCGCGATATGGATTTTAATTTTTAAATCAAAAATTGAAAAGTGCTGTAAGCATTAAATATTCAAATTTCCATCCAAGTATCACTTTATATAACGTGGCTTATTGAATCAACCTTTAAGAAGGGAAATGATGGGGTGTTAATCATAATAGGCGTTCACTTTCACACATATTTCCAGAATTTTTTGTCACAGGTTATCACCCACAATACAGTAACAGTAAGAATTACTCAATAGATATTTTGTTCTAAAAATCCTTTTACGCAAACTAAGTAATAGATTCGGTTTAGGAACTGAAGTACGGAAATGATGAACAGTACTCGGAAATTAGTTAACGTTATTTTTTGTAATGAGGAAGATAACAGCCCACATCATTCCGGACGACTTGAGTGCAAATTATTCCAGAGTTTAACAGGTTTCGCCAGACGAATGTTGCTCCGCAAGTGCTGCAAATAGAAAGCCTTCCCAGATGGCCTATGACTGTTGCTTTGTACAAATCATCTATATTTTTTATACCTTTTTGTTTTACTCTAACCTGTAACGGTACTTGTTGTGATAAGCTTGTCGTCATAGAAACACTTTCAATCGACTTTCGATTTCCGTTCTTCCTCAGAAATCTATAGGACTATGAGTTCCAGAATAGAATCGGAAATCATTCATCGACAAACAATTTCTCCTTTCAAATAAAATATTTCAGACTTTCTCCTAAAATAGACTGCTAATGGGATGGCAGATCACGTAAGCATGGTGGATAATAACTCTCATTGTGCAGCTCGTACAAAGCAGCGGGAAGTAAATATCCTTTCTCTCGCATTAGAGGATGGCTGACCGTGTTTTCGTGTCCAGACGGAAGTTTAGAGTCTTAAGCTAACCCCGGTTGTATGTACCCTTTGATATTTAGAGTAGTCAGAATGCACTCTACAAATAAAAGTAGGAAAATATTTCGTGGCGTAGTTTTCTCGATTTGAAAGGGAAAATAAACGAGGAAAACTTCCGCATGTTGCTTTAGCATGCATCGATCTAATTTGGTACTGCCATTTAGAGAGGCAATACGATTCGTTTTTGAGACGTTGAATGCTAAAATAGTAATTCTTTGTCAAAATTTGAAAAAGTATTTTCGATTTTGAAGCCGACCTATTGTGTAGGAAAACATGTTTACCCACCGAATTGTAAGCCATTTAAAGGGAGAAGCTAGAAAACATTCAACGAGATTGTTTTTTAGCTATGTCACATTTGTAAAAGCTAGAGCTTTCAGTTTGATAGTTATTTTTATCGCGATAACTTGCAAACTGTCCTCCCTATTTGCGTAAATTTGAAGCATTACACGTTGGCAAATAAACAAGATTCCATTATAACCTGATTATTACTACTGTAATTTCACTTTTATGATTTTACTAAAAATTAGTCATTTATTGTAGATGAATCAATATGTATTCGGTCATATATTCTGAATTTCTGTAATTGTCTACATTTAAAAGAAAGCGAATGCTTAAATTAGTTCATAAACATCATAAAATCTATAAAGTTAAAAGTCTATAAAATAAAAAATGAAAAATAGCATTGTTTATAGTATAATAATGATAAATGTACCAGAAAAGCCTTTTTTCCATGGTCTTAATGACTCCCGCAAATAATATATAATTAATAAGGAATTCAGACAAAATCAAATCAGTTGCAAGTTCTTATACAAAAAATTATGATTTTTACCACCATACAAGTTACTAAACTATTTGGTCTAAGCGTTTATCGTATTACCTGAGAAAACACTACTTAAAAGCAAAACACTGTGCAGCCGACCTAAAGTACTTTGATTTCAAGTATATGACGTACACGTTTATCATTCAAAATAGACAGCTGTCTCATTCTTCGTAAAATGAACTGATATAAATAACTGTTCCAATGCATAATCGTCTAAAATGATGAAACAGCGTAAACACACAAGTCAGGTGAAAATGAATCATCAAATTTATATCTATATTCATATATATTCATATCTATTTATATCTATATTCATATCTAATTATATCTATATTTATATCTATATTCATATCTATTTATATCTATATTTATATCTATATTCATATCTATTTATATCTATATCTATTTATATCTATATCTATTTATATCTATATCTATCTATATCATAAATTTATGTCTACTCGTTAAAAGATTGAAGGACCTTTTTGTCATTTGGTTAGTTTTTGGGTTTTATGGCGCAAGGGGCATATTTTCCTACCTGCCCCAAACAACGTTAAGTAAAAGGACCTGCATACGCAAGGAAAGCTTTTCTGACAGAAGAGAAATATCCCCTGTGAGAAATTGAACATGCGCCCCTACAACTCACAGGTTGCTAGAGCAGCGAACGAACCCACTGAGTCACTTTTTGTCATTTGAATGAGAATTTTTCAAACTCTTTCCTACTTACGAGATGGGTGGTACATTCCTATATGGGTGTATTTCTCTCCTGTGTCAGAAAAGCTTTGACTGTTTGTGTGTCAATTACTTGATATCGTATGTCTTAAATTAGTTCATAAGTTCATTAGTCTCGTGTCAGTTACTTGATATTGTATTGTGTTTGGCACAGCATGGCCAAATATAGCCCTGTTGCCAAATATGACCCTTGCGTGATAAAACCCCCAAACCAACGAGATGGAATTAATTTTTAAATGTTTACATAGTTTTGGTATGTAGTGTAAGACATGGTTTGAAGGCCAGTTAACTTAGAATACAATCTATTTCTCCCCACAGAAATAATATGTCCCTTGCGCCATAAAACCCGAACAAACCAATCCAAACATCTCATAGAAATACAAATTAATTTACGGAAAATACTCGTGAACTGGTGAAAAATATAATTTAATTTTGACCCATCTAACACGACTAACAACCCACATTTCTTCCCAAACACTATTCAATATCCAAAGATAATTTACTACCAAAACGATGCCTAAAACGAAATCCATACTTTGATTGCCCGGCGCCTCATCACATTATAGCATTCATAGTTCCCAGCCATCATTGTGAGACAAATATTTATGTAACTAGGATCTTCAACGAGGCTCGTTTCAGCACTTTATTAATGAAGAAAACATATTCGGACTATAATTCGAGCAAATTCCGCCATTCTACACCAATTCATTTCAATTCCCAGCGGTGACGTCTAAAAGAGTTGAAAATGTGGGCGTGACTTCAAATCTTTCGGGCCTGCAACAAGTTCTCGAATAATCAATAAAATGATCCTTCTACTTTCGCCATCGAGTGTCTCTCTTTTTCCAGCCGCCTTGCCTTTCGTATTATTCTCGGGGAATATTTTTTAACTGATTTGTGTCTTTGAAATTTAAATCTCTGAGACTACTTGAATCCGGCGAGGGAAAATAATTTCCCAAGAAGTGAATCTCTTTGTTGGCCGGCGTGCGAAAGGCTTTCGAGGAATTGAACACATCTTCCAGAGAAAATGAATACGGAAATGTGAATTTTCCTTTCCTTATACTAAACGGGTTAAGACGAGCCTGTTCTTAATAGCTCCCGACTTGTGTATCTATTATAGGGTGGCAGTTAAAGACGCTGCCGTAAAGGAACACATTTGAATATTACAAAGTTACGACTGAATTAGTTTTTAAAGTGTGCTAAGAAAATATACCGGTAAATCATCACACATTACTTTTTGTGTGTACTTTGTATTAAGATGCATCCTATTCGGAGTTGAATCAATATTTTCGCGATATGCAATTTAAATTGCTATTTACTTTCGGGTTTATCGACCAGTCGATGTATATTTAAGTGACTTGTTTTGATATTTATTTAAGGTTTCCATGAGGTTGTTTTACTCTTATGTGGGCTACAATTTATCTAGGGCTGAAAAGCTTAGAATGAGTTTTGAAACTGTAAGATATTAATTACAAAAGCTTATTTTTTACATTAACGCGTGTAGCGAAAAAGTTGATAAAAGAAAGAGGTTGTAGTTTCATCATTTAAATATGGCTAATTGTAAGCACTATTTTGAGAACCAAAGAGAAGTAAAAACTATTCTGCTATTGGCTTGAGAGGCGGGCGAATTTAGTCGTTTCGCCATAAAATAGTTCCACACAGGTTTCTATGGCTCATTAAACTAAAATTGAAAAAACTATTTTAAAGTATAAATTGTTGGGCAAGAATTACCAATAGTCTTTTATGTATCCATTGTAAATTCAAGCAAGTGTTGATTTTTGTAATACTCATATATCAAATTATCCATTGCCCTCAGTTGTATTTTAGAGGCCTAGGTAGCCCAGTTGGAAGAGTAACGGATTAGCAAACGGAAGGTTGCGAGTTCGAAACTCGGTCCAGCCAAAGATCTTCGTGTACACGAGGGCTGGTGCACGTTAAAACGGTCGTGGCCTCATATGTCCTCATGTTGGCGTGGGGTGCAAGTTTGGAAAGTGTGGTGCCAGCTCAGGTGTTGCTTCGTCATCTGACCGTGGTTCAAAATTACGTGGTGTTGTCCTTGGATCGTTCCCTTGGGGATTGATCCCGGACCGTCGCGAATAGCCCGTTGTGTTGCTCCAGCGCAACATTAATTAAAATACCTACCTAGATCTTCCAACTGGGCTACCGCACCCCGATATTTTGAGAAAAAGTGTAACGACTTGCTGAGGTTTGCCCGTGGGCACTTTGTACTTGGCCCTGGATATAATTAATAATAAATACCCCTCTACACAGTATTGAATCTTTCCCTCAGGAACTGATCCCAGACAGTTGCCAATAGCCCGTTGTGTTACTCCAGTGTGACGTTAATTGACTACCTACCTACCTACCAGTTGTACTTTAATTCCGTAGTTGTGATATCATTACTTAAATGCATTTTTAATGTATATACTTAAATGAGCGAAGCAAGGAAAAAGCGTATAAAGACAGTAAACCACTTCATCCTACTGATCGAGCTGGAATCAAATCTCTTCGTCGCTCACCCACGATCATCCCAGTAAAATATTAACCACCATTCCCGATTACGATTGTTATTATAGGTCTAGAGTGCCGGTGTAATCAATTCTGTCACCAGTGGACCATTTAGAGTCTATACACTGAAGAAAAAGTTAAATAGGAAACCTCCTCGCTTCACTAACCTCTTGGTTGAAAAAATAGTCTTGCTCTCCAGATCACGGCGCAACTGAAATCACTCTTGTTACCACGGAAGCAGACGAAGGAAAATTACAGCTTCGCCTTTTCAAGGTAGGTAATTAACGTCCAAACTTCCACACCACGCCATCGTGAGGACATTTCAAGGTAGTTTACCTGTTTAACTATCAAGACGACGATGGTTCTTTTATCCTTTAATAACGTTTAAGCACGCATTCATACGTACATACAATACTTTATAAGGTACATTTACATATAACAATTATTTGAAGACGAATAACTACGTATTATTGATTAGTCATGGGTTTTGATAGATTCCATTAACTTAATTGAATATTCAAAAGCAACTGTTCACTGAGCTTTAAAAAGCTATGTGGCTTCAATAAAGCTCAGTCATACTAAAACACGTACAAAGGGCATTCAAAAAGTAATGAGACTAACGTATTGGTATTTCTAAACAAAACCAATTAGAAAATTGCAGTTACCTCTGTCCGAAACCCTATAATTTCAGTTATATGACGATGCGCTGTTACACTCTTCGCTCATTCACAGTTGTAGACGGTGTAGTTGGTTTTGGAGTTTTATGGCGCAAGGGCCATGTTTGGCCATGCTGCACCAGATACAAGACATACAACATTAATAGAAATACACACAATGAAAGCTTTACTGACACAGAAGAGAGAAATACACCCAGGGAGGAATGCCCCTGACAGAAAAAGAACCTGCACCGCCTACAACTCGGAGGTTTGTTAGAGCAGTGGGCATTCCCACTGAGCCACGACGTCCCCTGTAAACGGTGCAGAGTTCCTAAATATTTCTGTAGCCCAGTATGGAAGCATACCCTGTATTCAAATGGTTATTAATGTAGATGTTCGTCAGTTCCTTTAACATTGTGAAAAATGAATCTGGGTAGGCACATTTGCCTTTGGTTCATTCGTGAGCAAAGCGGATTCCCCATTTGATCATGGATGAACCAAAGGCAAATGTGCTTACTCAGAAGGTTACCCAAGATCGAGGCATCGAAATGATGGAGTTTTCTCTGCATTTACCAGACCTGGAGTCATGACTTCCACCTGTTCCCAGAAGAGAAAACTTTATGGGCGTCTTTTTACATCAAATACTGTATTGAACTATGCGATGGGTATTCAGAACATCAGCTTCGAGTTTAAGCTTCGAATACACCTTCCGAAAATGTAAAAGAAAGTGGGACCGGTTCAACCCAGTCGAGGAAAGATGCTTCGAAGGTATATAAGAGTAAATATATTCACTGCATTACATTTGTGTCCCAGGTAAGAACAATCATGGTACTTTTGAATGACCTTCGTATATATTGCATTGAAATTTTACGAACCCGAAAGAATTTTCAGTTTACAGGAGTTGACAGATTGTATCATAAATACGTATTTGCGAAAGTTAACTAAAATACAAAATTTCGTTTTATGATTCGATATCATGGGTATTATATAATTTTATTATTAGTAACAAGTTATATATGAATTATTCATGTGCAACTGCAATTTATAGTTTTGTTTGATAATGACACACTTGTACATACAGTAGATGCTAAGTAATTATACTAAGTAATTATACGAATCTATGGTTACATTTTACTAATAGTGAATATTCTATTAATTTTTTTTCGGTAAGATATTAAAATATATTTAATTTACGAAAATAACATCATTAATTGAGTTTCTTGATGCATTTATAATATATTTTACAAGTTTTGGCTGGCATTGAGTACGAATTGAATAAGTGACATTTATGTATATATGCATATAATGGCACTGCTGGCTTGGCTTCATCATTCAGAAGATTTACTGATGTATTAAAATGAAAATAAAGGAATTTAGTTGAAACCATTTTGCGTTTGATCCATGTGAAATGAATGTTTACTCTGTTGTAAACTTTAACATTATTGATTCGCCAATTTAAGGTTTCTTTCATATTCACAAGCTAATGCTCAATAGCGTATGATAGAATCTTATGCATAATGTATTTGATTCAGTATTCATTACTATTAGATAATAGTAATGAATACTGTCTACTAATGAATACTGTCATTACTATTAGATAATAGTAATGATCTTTTCTTTATAATCCCAATTTTTCTGTTGGGATTTTACAAAATATCTTACTTTTATATCTGACGTTTGAAACTATCCATAAATTAAGAGCACTTTTTGAATCTTATTTATAGCACCATGAATAATTCATTCATTATTTGCTTAGCTCTTGTTGAACGGGTATTTTAGAATTCATTGTAATCTAAAATGAAAAATAACCGATTAATATTTAAAAGTTCATTCTAAGAGGCAATGAGAACTGAAGATAATAAAGAGAACCAGGAAATAGGGCAGTGTTGTCATCATCTGAGCAATACTTTCACCTATTCTTTTAGTGTCCATTCTAACTGGTTCACAATTGGCATATTTGTTTCAAATATATTTTTTATGAATAAGGGAATATTAATATTTTTTATGAATATTTTTTTTATCAAATACTAGATAACAGCAGCTCTAATCTTTCAGATCATTAAGATTAACTCTAACATGGACTCTGGGATACATTAATACGATATTTTATTTTTTCGAGTTCGTATTTTAAAAGTATGACGTGAACTAAGAATTATAAATTAATTTCATTAACTTGACTATTAACGGAAAATGACTTGTAAAGATTCATAACGTTTTAAAAAAAATTCTATAAATACGAGTATAATTGAGTACGCCTAGTGGTTTATTGTACTAGTAATAATTTCTTTACATAAAATAGTCTCTATATAATTTTTTTCTATATATAAATCTATATAAAATAGTTCTTTGGATCACTCAAATAGCATAAGCAACACAGTACTGTTGTATCAAGGGAGAATATGGCACATTTTATTACGCCAGTTTTAAGGAGGAACACTAAAGTGAAGATATGAGACAGTACTTTGATAACTCACGAATTAACGTATCGCTTAACGCGCTGTTTCCTAAAGTGCCACTTACTTTAACAAAAAGATTCTCCACCATAGCAGGTAAAGTTAAGAAATAAACTTTAAATACAAGGTGGCCTTAATTAAACTCGCACTACTCATAGCCGTATGTAGTTCGATATAACAACCGCAATAGCACTATATTTGGTAGGACTAATGAAGGATTCTGCGAATAAAAAGTAGTAGTTCCCAAAGACACCGATATGGGGAAATGTGGCGCCATGCAACGTAAATAAGAGTTACAAAGGACAGACAAATAACAAAGACGAAACAGCTCTTTATTCAACTCGTTTGACTTGGCTCAGCAGGTATGCCCACTGCGTTACCAATCTGCGAGTTGTAGGTGGCCAGATTCGATTCCTTCCTGGGTGTATTTCTCTCTTTTGTGTCAGTAAAACTTTCATTGTGTGTGTCTGTCTATTACTTGATATTGTATGTCTTGTGTCTTGCGCAGCATGGCCAAATATGGCCCTTGCACCATAAAACCCTTAGACCAACTAACCAACCAAATATGCCCTTTTGCCATGAAACCAGACTCAACCATCCAATCAACTCGTTGACTACCCCCGAGCGGTAGTTAACCCGGTTCAATGTGCCCACCATTCTTGATGACCAGAAATTTCATCCGGTACACAACATTCTCTAGTCGAATGTACGACGTCTGAAAAAATGATCATCACAGCCCGTGATATGTTGGCCTTTACGGTAATCAAGATTGGGTTGGTTGGTTTTGAGGTTTTATGGCGCAAGGGCCATATTTGCGCCAGACACATGACATACAATATCAAGTAATAGACAAACAATGAAAGTTTTACTGACACAGAATAGAGAAATACACCCAGGGAGGAATGCACCTGACAAGAATCAAACGTGCCCCACCTACAACTCGAAGGTGTCAAGTTTGGGACCCCTCCAAGATAGATAGATCTTGGACTACAAGTAACCTCACAGTCAAAATTCGCGTGGAGCTATGTCCTGAGAGCTAGGTGACCATGCAACCGAAAAGAAGTGACTGTTGATTTCCATTTGTGAAGTGATACCATGGAAGCTACTGTACCAATCGAGCAATGTGTGGTGTGATTCCTCTAGCATCAAAATTATCTCGTCCAGACATTACCTTTGATGGAATTGCGGCATGACAAAACCGTTCAGTATATCGAGATATTTCTTTTTGGCTATGAAACAGGTTGATGTTCTAAACACAGATTTCCCTAAGATGGGATCTACTGTGAAGCCACATCCAAATTCATTTTTGATGAATTTAACTGGATTTTCTGAAACACATAAGATGGATCAGATGCTTATATTCGACAATTTTGGAAGTTGACAAACCCATCCAGATAAAAGCGGGCTTCCTCAACCCCAGATAATTCTTCAAGGCCAAGCAACGTCGGCTTCCATCCTGGCAATAAACGCGAGAGTAAATTTCAATTGCCTATCACGATTGTTGTGTTCCAAGTTGCTGTACCCTGTATGGATAGAAGTGGATAACTTTCCCCATGACTTTCTATTCCGTGGCACAGTTCATAGCCAGTTGTCGCGGTACTTTTCGGGCGCTGCTACTTACCAGCAAGGGTCCCCTCTGAACTCTCGAGGATCGCAGTTGCAACTTCTGTAATTTTCTGGTCTTGTAATGGTTCTGTCCTCTGCCAGACCGAATCGCTAGTTATCCTGTTTCTTACAACTTCTGAACCATCGATTTCTATCCTTTAACATTCAGCTTTTATGCGGAATCCTTCCCATGTCTTAATTAGTAGTCTCCCTACCAAATTCGGTGTCATACCGGTTGTTAGAATGAGCTACAGATGGCTTTGTGCTGGGACCGCATAATTATAGCCATCTTGTACTTACAACTTCACAAATATTTCATTTAAAAACAAAACTATTTTTCGTTCCAGTTATTAAACATCGAAAGCCATTTCTTGAATTGTAATTGGATAAGTTTCGTATGAAAACTTAGTTTTCCCATTTTTTAAAACATACTTGCAGAATAAACGGTACATATAACATGAAGACATAATTTGATTTCCAATTAAAAGTATGTTTTGGTGACAAGCATTTAAGATTATTACGACTACCCATCTGATGGATGGATGTTTGGGTTTTATGGTGCAAAGTCCAAAAGCGGACAAACTGCACTAGACAACCCATCTGAATTGCCCTGTAAGTGATAATAAACTTTCAGTGAATATTAAATGCCAACGTCGCAAGTATTTCCATTCAAACAAATGAAAACCTTCAACAACGGCTTGATACTTTTGCGGTCCGAAAGTGAAAAAATTGCCGAGAATCGCTGATTTCAGATGTATCGCATGATGCGTACAAACTCGTGTATTTCCTAATAGAATACAAATCCACCGTGAACAACTAAATCATACATAACACTGTGTTAGTCCTCCTCTGGGAGTTTAAGATCAATATCCTTTTACGCACATTATCCTCATAAATGTTCTTGAGGAGAGTAAGCCTCGTGCATTTTTTAGCATCAAAGGGAATTTTATCTATACGGAAAGCTATGAGCAAAAAATGTATTATTTTTCTCCCTCCCTACAAACTTTTAAAACTGGAGCTCGAAAGATTCTGTCTTAAAGTAGATAGGTAAAGATAAGAGCTTCTTACCGAATGTCTGACAGACCTTGCAACGTAAATAATAATTTTTAAGTACAGCTGGAATTCTTAAGATATTGCTTTTTGAATTATCGAATACGGAGACTGATCCGCTCTGCCTTAAGAGCAATGTGTGACCCAGGAACACTGCGTATCCTACTCTTGTATTATTATTGTTAATATTTTACCTTTTCATTCTGTAAATTATATTAAATGTTTTAAAATAATGAAGTTTTAATTGTCAATTTCTTGAACCACATCTAGAAATTAACACATAAGATGAAATATAAGAAAAGGGGATCTCCGCGATTCCAAAATGGCATGCTGTATAGAGTTAGTTTTAACATGAAATAAGACATTTAGAAAATTTACCAATTTTTGGGTTCGATCCTGTATATTATTCTGGATGTAATTTATTGATGGTATTAGTTTCAACCTTGCTAGTGGTTTTGACTGGGTGTATAAATATTGCCAAACAATAAGAAAGATTCTGCACATTTATAACACAGGATGGACGTATTCCAAATATGCATACACGTAAAAAATACTCAAAATATGCATTCCAAATATGTAAACATTTTCTCGCAGGAATAAATTTGATCCATTTCCCTGGGCGAATTTCAATTTTGAAGGTTCTGATTTTCGTCAAATTCAGAATTCCAAATGAAAAGCAAATTGAAGATGTTTCATTTTATTTTCGCCTTGTTATACACAGTAAAGTGTGTATTAATAGAGTATGAGTATAAATTATGTCATACACATACTTTGTGACTAGAGTATGTGTATATTTAGGCAAAAGTAATACGCCTGAATTGTCTTTAATGATTTCATTTGAAATGAAACTATTATGAAAGCAATAAAAGCGAAATTTTTAAGCAGATTTGACGAACGATGGGAGCTAGTTTAAAATTTCATTTAAAATATTACGATTCAGGTTCAAATGAGAAAATAGTACTTTCCAGATTCACTGTGTTTTCATTATTTTTTACTTTCGTTACAAAATTCGCTGTTATGTAAGACAATCATCAAATTTAGACTACATCATTAGTAAATCCTTTCACTAGTTTTTGAAAAGAAGATAACTCGGAGTTAACTCTTGATTAATCTAACTACTTAAATATAATATACATATAATATACGTAGCTAAGTATCTTCAATTTTGACTCCTTTTTCAAAAACGTGTTTGAGTTTTATATTGTATTTGAGTTTTAATGCAGTGAATTGAGCATAATGCAAGAAAGAAATTGGTGAGACAAATTACTAACAGATATGGGCCTCAGTCTATTTTATTGTATATATAAACATATCTGAAGGTAATAGAAATCAAATTTGAAATTTCTACTTCACACGCTCTAGGGAAAGTTACAAATGAAGGCTAAAAGTATTTGCTAAAGAAAATAGGTACTTTATAAGTGAAAAGATACTGATTATAGAAATCAATTATGAATTAATAAAAGACATTTATATAAAATTTAAGTCATGCGGGGAAAAAGTTATATATACGTCTAGGAACATTTCACCGTATAGATTGTAGTTTATTAAAATGTAACGATCCATTAATTTTTTTGGATCGTGTTTCTTTTAATATTAGACAAAGGAGTATTAATAGATAATGCATTTATACAATTTCTAAATGTATAATGCAGTTCAATAGGATATATCGTGATTTTATTACTAGTGTTTTGTACTATAATTGCAAAACACTATATTCATTAATTTTGAAAATATGTAATTTTTCCGAGTTCCTTTTTTACATCCTGTTATTGGAGACTAACATGGAATTTCAAAATATAATACCGTAGGAACAGATGCAGCTGTTACCAATTCAATTTTTATGTATTTTACCGCAATTTAGTAAACTTTAAGAAAACAAAGCTTCAACAATGTTTAGCAATCTTTAACAATGCAATATCGATATTTAGCAATCTCTAAAAACACAATACTTTATGAGAATTTTGCTGCCCTTACTCACTAATGTTGGAAAACTGCTGTTCAAAGTTCCACTTTATCAATTGAAAAGAGGACGAATACCATTTTAAGTGTCCAAATATGATGTAGCATCATTGTTTTCAGCGATTAAGACAAAGAAACTGAGCATACAAATCTAACAAACCAAATTGACAATCCAAACAAATATTGTCCTCTCCCTTTTACAGACGCTTTGCACTCGATATACAGTGTTAGCCCAATAGATGCTGTCATCGGAGCCGTAATAGGTATTTTAGCACGGGTCATTTAGGTAAGTATGTCTAGGATTTGTGCGGATACATTTCGCTAATCGAGAATGTCTGAGAAGTTGAGAGGATCTCTTACAGTTGAGATGGGATCAAATGACTCCTTCAGATAATCTCTGTGACCTTCGCCAAGATAAATGTTCTTTCATTATCGCTTCATAGCAAGGAGGAATGCATCATCTCTGTCGAAGGCGGCATTTCCTGCATAATCGAGAAATTCAGTAAGCGATTTTTTCCGCCGTTTTATATGGCACTTTTGAGCGCTTCTCGAATTTCGCTCCAGATAGTCAACCTTCACGGTATTTTAATAAAGCAGCTCTGATATGCTTTTATACATCAATAAAATGAAATCCAAGGTGCGGAAAGATTTCTGCGAAGTACTTCTCGAATGCGGACCTTAAAGGCTTCAAATGGGAATAGGAATGTATTTAATTATGTCATATATTACATACCAAACTAGGATTGAAGAGTGGATGATAAAACGCGCAAATTATTTGACTATGTAAAGTGTAAAATATTATATTCATATAAATGGCGTATCAGAATACTATATTTCAATCAGTTCACAGTAATTTATGATTGCATGTCTATTCTGAACTGCTTGCTTTATCTCGCGAATCGGTAATTTGTAATTAACAAAAAAGGAAAAATTAATATCCATAGATGAGAGAAATGACACCAAGAATAGCACACGAGTTCGAACCAAAGCTTTTAACACCGTGTACACCTGCTAGATATTTATTCTTAAATGTTTAAATCAACCAACCACAAATGGGTATTTGTAGTTGAGCAATGATTCCCCTTATTATGTTTTCCATTAATTTCTAATGTATTTCACTTTTTTAACTGTAATCAACCTTTATCAATTCTTTGTTTAAGAAATTTGGCATATTTATTGAATGAAAAGTAAAAGCTAATTAATAATAAAGCAGAGTTACTATGCTCAGTGTTTTCTAGGTAACATTGCGCCTAATGTACTATCACAACTGTAAATGGTATACCTAATCTGAGTTCATTTGTGCTTAAATAAAAGGTAATTCCATTATGTTTCTTAGGAAATATTTAACAGATTAAAGAATATAGTAACCATTCAAACACCCTGGACATAAATTTCTACAATGTATATCAATGTTTTTGGCTCTGCAGAAAAATGTTCCTACGTCAATGAAATAGATTGTACACTGTGTTCAAATTATTAGAGACATCGTACTAACAACGAGTTGGTCCTCGTCCAGTCCTTGTCATGATCTGATCGCAGCCGTAATTCTTCTAGGCATAGATTCTACAAGGTGTTGACACCGTGGCGCAGGAATACTGGCCCATGCTGACAAAATAGCGGTTCAAATTGAATAGCTGCGTCCTAGGCATCGAATGGATATTTCCACCTCGTCCCAGAAATTCTCGATGGGGCTGAGGTCAGGTAACTGAGCCGGCCTTTGAAGCAAGCGAAACTCCAAGTCATGTTCACTGAACCAATCCGAGTTCAATCGAGCTTAATGACAGGGTGCATTGTCCTGTGGAAAATGATCTTCTGCGTCGGGGAACACTAGCCATAACCGGAACCTGGTCTACAATGATGTGGAGATAGCCCGTAGCATTAATAGATGTTTCCAGGACTATTAGGGGTCCATGAGTGTCCCGGGAGAACATTCCCCAGGTTGTTATTCCCGCCTGTTGGGTTGTAACTTGGCAAGAAGGGTCCACGGGCTTGTGCTGCTTTTGCCATATCTTGATTCTGCCATCAGGATGGTAGAGAATGAATCGAGACTCGTCAGACCAAGCGACCTTTTCCCATTTATCATGTGTCCAATTGATGCTTTTGGACGCACGCCGCTTTCCTGTTTTTCTGAGTTAGCAAAGACACTCTTGACGGTTTGTTATTATAACCAAGTAGGGACAGGGTTCGGCGTGTTGTGCTTTCTGGTGCATTTACGTTGTATCCCCTGAGCTACAATCTGCAGCGTTGTTGCCCTTTTGTTTGCCTCAGACGGTTCGTGCCAAGTTTTTTGACCAAATTGCAATTCTCTGAGAAATCGAGAAATACCGAGAATGTTGGCAGTTTCCGAAATATTGCAACCTGCTCTCCCTGCCCCCAAGATCAGGTCACGTTCAAAGTCGTTTTAACCCTCAAGTAGACAAGTTTTAACCTTCCAAGTAGTTTCGACGAGGTACCTCGTCCACCAAGATCAAGTTTGTCAATGATGAAATATCACGTCCACCAAGATCTGGGGCCGTCTTGGCTCAGTGGGTAAGCAACCCACTGAGCTAGCAACCTTCGAGTTGAAGGTGGCGCGGGTTCGATTCCTGGCAGGTGCATTTCTCCCTGGGCGTATTTCTCTCAGTATTTTTGTGTCAGTAAAACTTTCTTTGAGTGTGTTCATTTCTTGATATTGTATGTCTTGTGTCTGGCGCAACATAGCCAAAACCAACCACCAAGATCTGGTCCGTTTTGGTAATGAAGATACATCGTCGAGACAAAACCGCCCAATTTCTCCAATAGGTAATGAAGATCCACGTTGGTAAAGGTTTTGTAAACCACCAGGTAGGTTAAGATAAATCACCAGGAGGGTTAAATCTTTTGTCTCACCCATGTTCAAACTAACTGCATTGATAAACATATCTTGATCCTGTAAGTGCCTATCATACGCTTCACGTTGTCTTTACGTCACCATACGTCACTTATGGACATGTCCAAGTTAGAATGGGAGTCCAATAATTTGCCTGCGATGTATGTTTAGAAAAGTAACTAATATTAGAAATTACTAGTAACCAGAAAGATGTCCTCACTTTCGAATTCTTACATTTTCTATGCTGATAAAGAGGATCGGTAAAAGAAAATGATGTATTATTTTTAATAGAACTTTTTATACAATAAAAGCAAAAGGGTGTATATAGTGAAATCGAGAAGTTATAAATATTTTAATCAATACCTTATTACAGATTTGTAAATTTTCCGTTTTCTTTGACATAGTTTACAAAAAGTATGTTTTTGGATAGATAGCCATTTTCGTAAACATTTCAGGGTAACTTCTGAATAGTACGGTTGCAAAAGGATGCTGAATATCTCGTTATAATCTTATGAATATCAAACAGCTTTCTCGGAATAGTTTATCACCTATTAAATTGCACTGTAAAGTTTGAATCCCTATTTAGAGTTTGAAATAAGTAGTTCAGAGGACTGTTTACTCAGCACGGTTTTGTGGCCGAAAATTGGACTGGTGCGTTGATTTCAATATAAAGTTGATTATTCAGAGGACTTACTTAGAGATGTCTTCAATTTCAAAGGCTTCTCCGTCTTATTAAATTTCCGTTTTGGTTAGGTCAACGTTATTTCCTTTCATGTTAGTGATGCTTATTTTTACTACTCTTAAATAAAGGCCTTTATGTTGAAGGGTTTGATATGAGGTAGGCAGTTTTAAGGGAGATAATAACAGCCTTTTGAAAGAGGAGCAGACTGGGTTTGACTTGCGCAGCCCCAAACTGGCCAATACAACAATCTAATTTTATCCTATCTATATAATTTCTTATCAAATAAAAGGATGTTCAGATCCATGCGATTTTTAAAATAGTTAAAAACAAATAATGAGGTATGAATATAGAGCTTTATTTTTATACTTACTGACTAAATTTAGAGTATATACTCTTTAATAAAGACCTTTATGTTGAAGGGTTTGATAAGAGGGAGGCAGCTTTGAGGGAGGGCAGCCTTTTGAAAAAGGAGCAAACTGGGTTTGACTTGTGCAGCCCAAAACCTGACCAATACATCAACCTAATTTTATCCTATCTATATAATTTCTTATCAATAAAATGATGTTCAAGTCCATGTGATTTTTAAAATAGTTAAAAACAAATAAGGAGGTATAAATATAGCGCTTTATTTTAATACTTACTGATTAAATTTAGCGTATTTTTTCATTTAGAATATGTTCTTTTGGGAAAAGAAATTACGCCTTACATCGCAATTATATTTGAGTAAAAAAATCCTCTTATTTATGCTATTATTCGAAAGAATTGAATCCAATCAAGTAATTATTCCATCTAAATAGAAAAGCAAACTATCCCAAATTATAATCCTTGGTTTATCAATTGTTCCTATACCTGCGATGAAGAAAGTTGGCAGAGTTAGGGTTTGCAGCCATTGATTGAGAATCCAATCCGTATTAAAAAAGGAAACCGCGATCACTTTCTGATCCAAAGAGGCCAAAGTTCAAACACCGAAAGTGGAACGCACGTTCGCCAGGTCCGGTTTCCTACCGTGTCATCATTTCTAGCAACCTGAAACACTTTTCTCATTCGAGAACTCGGCATGAGTTGCAGCGTCCTGTTGCAATCACAGCTTTTACCCTCGACGGGCGAAGAAATGCAGCTCTTATAAAACTAGTCTTCGGAGGGAGCTTTCCGTGAGTTTGGAGCTAGACAGTTCTCGCATTGAGGGTAAGTGAAAATGCGCTTTTCTTCCCGTTTAGCGACAAATGCACAGATGAGATTTGCCGGGATCGATCTCGTTTCGTCTTATTAATGCGATTTTCGACGCCGCATTCCATCGACGGGGAGGAAAAAGGACCTGAGAAATTCAAACTAACAAGCAATTAAATTTCGCAGCTGAAACGCGATACCGCAATATTAATAAAAACGCCCTTTCGCTTTTTTCTTCGTGCTTCATCCCAGGCTTTAAATTAAAATTCGAAGGCAGGTTTCGGATGGCATCGGGAAGAGAGTTTTGCATTCAGTACAAAACAGGCTCTTGGATCGAAAAGTAATATCGGAGAATTTCCTGTAATTTCAGTCCTTGCGGAATTTTAACCTACTGTAACTGGAGTCCATTTTGCACCGTCTTTTCCAAAATGGTTTCTTCGGATCCTTTTACATTTTAAAGCATTGCAAAACTGTTGGATTATGCAACCTTTCAGGAAACCGATTAAATATTTTTATTTTTACCTTTGGTACTGGGTTCATAATCGTACTCGATTTTAGAATGCATCGGATACTTTAAAGTTAATGAAAGATGTTGAAAAGTCGGCCTGAAACTAATCTCGTATTTTAAGAGAGATTAAATGATCTGTTGCACAACTATTTTATATGCTATTTTCTTTAAAAGAATTATTTACATTTATCATATGACCTATTTTAAAGTGGAAAACTTTTCGTTTAATACACTGAATTTATTAACTTTCCTTTTATAGCTTTTTGACAATTTATTTCCTTTTTGGGTATTCATGAATTTATTTTCAGAATTTTCCCTTTCAATCCTTTAATTCTTTTTAAAGTTGGGTACATTGATACATATATCCCAGTTTTCAGAAATGCCCTGAATCATTGATTTATGCACATTTATATAACTGCAAATATGGATAGTTATAAACATCCTCAAATTGTGTTTCAAATGTAACGTTTTAATCAGATTTTAGGTAGTTGCAAATTATCTTTAAGGAAGTATAAACTCATTACATCGAAGTAAAAACATTAAAATTGTAATTTAACTATTGAAATTACGATAGCAATGAAAAGCAAAAACAATCTATGGAAAACCGTTTCCCCTCGAATTTTTTTATGTAAAATATGTCATGTATGTTAACGCGTTTTTTCACGATTCTGCCGATTTTTCAAACGCTGTAGTAAATAACACAAAGCGCGTTTACCATGTTTTCTCTTTATAAAACGATATAATCTTTATTAAAGTAAAGTTTGGTTTAAGTACGATTGAGTCATGTTTTGAATTAAAGATGATGATTTAAAAAAGGAATGATTATGGGCAACTTAACATGGCTAAAAATAATATATTTCTTAGAAATATAATCCTAATATATTTTTGTTTATAGTTTTAATTAAAATTTTCCTTCCTTTAAATAGCAAAATAACAAATGCTCTTACGATATGATTCAGTCTTTTACTTTATTATTTCTTATCTTTCAACTGGAAATTCCTTAAAGAACAGACGTTCGAATTTGTTTCTATTATGTAAAGCATTCTCCAAAGGAAAAAGTTTCATTATCAGAAATTAGCGTTGATTCGGATTGAATAATAGAAAAAACATTTCGTAAAGAAACTAATTAAGAGCTTTTCCTCAAGGCATTCTGTCAAAATAGCATTAAATCATTTTACCTAAACGAGTGATGGCTTTCATATATGATCACATTTTCATTTAGTTTTCAATTATAGATCTATTCAGAGAACTGATGAAACATGTCCCGTTTGCTTTTGGTTTGTGTAATCAGGCGTTCGAAAATGCAGTTATCTTCACACACTAATTTACGTTTTTTGAATTCCACCCGTAAATCGGATGCATGAAAATGATCGATACAACCTTTCCACCAATTCATCAGGGTTATTACAACCTGATTTTGAATTTTTATTACAAACACGTTTCCTTTACTACAACTCGATTTGCAAAGCTCTCCATATCTAATGCAGTGTTAGCAAACGCGCCAATGGACACCGAACGAACACCGAGGCAGAAAAACTCTCCTTCAAAGAAACAAATTCCATTCAAGTGAAACGATGTGTTTAAAGATTGCTGAAAATAACTCGTCCCATCCATTAATGATTTCCTCTTTCTCCGGCAACAGAAGGGATGCGAAGCGTGGTTGACAGCTTTCAATGAGTTCTTTTGTATCGACCCATTCTGTAAGTGTTGCTGCCTATCTCGATGGATTGTGATCTCCTAATTGAAAGAAGATATCATCACCCTACAGAAGGCAGCTTCTTGCTGCTTTTTAGAACCTCCCTTCCTAGAATTGTGTCAAAGTCAAAGCCCGGAGAGACAATAGGGCGTTTTGATTTTCCGTCGCACGGTGTATTCAAGAGCTTTGAATAGCATCTACATAACAAAACCAGTCGAAAAGTCCTCCGGTGGCACAATAAACTATGAGCGTGTAAACAAAGCGAGGTTTATAACTGGGTAATATTTCACCCATTATCAACATCAAAGGATGCGGGGATGTTTTTTACTTGTAGTGCTAATATCCGATTTCAATAATAGTTAATTATTATGCACGATGGATTGAGAGAGGTTTTACCAGTTGTATTATGCTCACTGATAATTCTTTCTGCATTCGACTGATTTGCGTATTCAACGATGGTAACGTCCATTTAATGCTTTGAGTAAGATGATTATGAGTACTTAAGGTGGAATTTTTGGTACGCTTTTAAGAATGCCGACTTCTCAAATGTATTTTAGTAAAATAAAAGTTGAAAATCTAGCAAGTGATATATACCCAGAATGAAAGGTGAAATATTATACATATTTATACATAAATGTTTAAAAATGTTTAGCTCCTATTTTTCTAATAAATTCAATTTAAACACCTAATAAAAAGTAGCTCAGGTGTTGCCTCGTCATCTGACCGTGGTTCAAAATTACTTGGTGTTGGCTTCGGATCTTTCCCTTTGGGATTGATCCCGGACCGTCACCAATAACCCGTTGTGTTGCCCCCAGTGTGACGTTAATTAAAATACCTACCTAATAGAATGTGCACGGGACAGTCTTTCATAATCTATAAATCACTGCCTGAGAACTATGCAATGTTTTTGTCTGCTTCTCCATGAGGAAAATTTTAACTTCAAAAATATTCTGCTTTCGGGATATTAACTCATAACTGAGGTGAAACTTTGCAATTGAAGTGCTTTACTACGATTGATATCCTACCGCAAAAATGCACTCGAAAAAGAGTAGTATTTAGAAATTTAAGATATAAAAACTACTTGGTGTTACTATTTATTCTTGGATCATAAATGACAAAATATAAATATTTATGTTAAAAGAGGTGGATAGAACAACAAAAATGAAAAGTTTTAAGAGTAAAAATCACTCAATTTTATAATTAACGCATACTAAATATAAAAATATGGATTAACACTTAAAACATGACTCTAAGCTAGCTAAATACTGAAAAATTGAATAAAAAATGTGTAACTTAATTATCCACTTAAAGAGTAACCTTAAACTTTTGAGTTATTTAATTTTAAGTATTAATTGCTGACTTGCTTTTAACACTAAAGGCTAAAGTAAATTCTTGGTATACTGGAATTTTTTAACAGAAATACACGTAAGCCACATATAAACAGCGCATTTTACAAAATATACAACGATAACGGTATTCTGCGATCCACTGGCATTGACATCGAATTAATTGCTGACTTGCTTTTAACACTGAAGGCTAAAGTAAATTCTTAGTGTACTGGAATTTTTTTAACAGAAATACACGTAAGCCACATATAAACAGCGCATTTTCCAAAATATACAATGCTAACGGTGTTCTGCGTTGGCATTGACATCGAAACTGATTCTTATCTGAAGAACTTGGCATTTTCAAAAATTATGCGCAGTAATTGCGCTCTGCAATGTACAGATGTTTATATTTGAGATGTCGAAATTGTCATTCAAAGATTACGTAATTCCAGTGTTTCAAAATCGAAATTCTTAAGGTTATCAGGAAAGACAACTTGATTGTGAAATGTATAAGACGTGTCAGGACCGACTTTTATAGAAAATTTCCCTGATTGAATGAGATTGTTTTATCCATTCTGCACCCAATTAGTTTATTTGCTATATATATAACAAACGCAATCTGCTTTTCGTTACATAAATAGTGTAGTCAATGTAGCTAATCAAAACAGAATTTGTAGACTACAAGTTTTCATGCAGGTTTCCAGGCTTTGATTTAGGTATCCTAGACTTAAGTCAAGGTAAACAAAAAATAGCACAATAGCTTAAATTTCGCTCATAGAAAGCAGGATTGAAAAGGTATGTTAGTTTAGTATCCTCACATGAATATTTATTGTAATATTTAAATATTTTCTTTGTTTCTAAGACAGGACTTGGATAGTTTAAATGAATGACAATACCTTTAATGTAATTATAACTTCAATGTGTACTTAGAGTTCAGTTCTAAGTAAAGATGCTTTCTATTGCATTAATGTGAACTAAGCCATGGCAATTATTGAACGTATGTGACCTTAAGTAAAGAAACTCCTGATAAATACTTTGTACTTAAGAAATCTCCTACGCATTATTGTAACATATGTTATATATTTGAGCCCCAGCGACGGATTGAATAATATTTAAATATTAATTTCTTTACATTTGTTTGAATTTTAGTTTACCTATTTTAATGGATGCATTTTCGTCAGAAATGATTAAAGTAATACCAAATACGATTGAATTTTATTACTATTACTTATACGACTGTAATAATCCATATTTGTACAACATTCAACGCGAACTTTATTGAGTTGTTTCTATCTTTCTTAATCATCATTCCGGAAATTACTTTAAAAAACTTGAAACTCATTTATTTAATTGACAGTATCTTATGTACCATCGTTTAATATAAACGCAAATCGGAACGCATACATTTAAGGATAAATAAAAAACCCTGCATGGCTAAATAGTCAAATTAATTACCCTTTTTGAGTACCTTCGTGCCCATACTGTTTTAATTAATCTAAACAAGGACTGTTAATTTGGTAGTTTCCAAGGAAAACATAATTAATGGAATAATATTGAATTTTATTATTTCAATACAAAAATATCATGATACAAAGAATTTTTGTTGCATTGGCTTGAATTTTAATGTCATACTAGACTATGACGCAACATCTGAAGTAAGGAATTTATGTGTTTAAATGATAAATGTAACTCGGTCTTCCTGAGAATCTCACGAAATTAAATAAAAAGCAATGTTAAGATGAATTGAAACAGTATAACCTTACAAAGTGCTAACCAAGTGATCAAAATAATATGACGTATCAGTTTGTAATGGGGCATATCATGAAACGAGTTAAAATTTTATGTGGGTACTGGCGGAAACTGGTAAAAGCAGTTATTCATCATTCATAGCAGAAATGCAAATTGTGACACATAATTGATCGATAGCTTCACTTCATTTAAAGTCTATTTCTCTCTATATTACATAAGTCGTATTTAGCATCTGAAAAAAATTAAAAGCTCTTTAGTGAAAGTACTGAACGAAGTAAAAATGGAATTCGACGTTAAAAGAAATGCGAAACTCCCGTTACTAGCACATAGTACTGTAATTAACTGATTGCTTTACTTCATTTAAAACTCAGCATATTTTAAATATCAATCAAAAATCTTACATGGTGATTCTGAAGGAAAATAAAAAAAGAAGCTTGCTTAGTGATCGAAGTGCAGAAGAAAAATGTTCACACTACATTCGACGTTGAAAAGAAACAAAAAATGATGGGAAGTGGAAAAAAATAAGAGAAAATTTTTATTGCATGGCTGAGCAATCTCTGAGCTTCGGTTGAAAACCTTTGAAACACTTCTGTAGAAGAGATGGTAAACATTAGCTTCCTTTACGGATGGCATGCTTGGATTTCTTCAGGAATAACCGGAAAGAGACCTGTTGCTTGGATCGTTACACTCTTCTTCGATTTACCATCGGGAGACTTTCCTTGGGAGAGGAACAGTAACGGCATATGTTTTAAGATCAGTTTGACATTTAAAATACCTTAGATTCGAAGCTATTTTGGGAATCTACCTGTAGGGATCCCGTGAGTCTTCGTATAAGAAATTTAATAAGTTTGAAAAGTTGACGGTGGACGATGTTGATTTTACTTTTATCGAGCTCCTGACTGTTTCAAAGCGTGTATTTATAGATTTTTCTTTAATGTAGTCAAATCAATGACCTTAAATCTATTTCTCATTTGCTTTTGCTATTAATGTGGTATTGAAAGCATCTTCAGGTAAAAAATTTTGCAATGGAAAAGTATTTTATTTAGCTTTAAACTTCATACGATGCTGTTTTTCTCACTGCTTCTTCATCACTTAAGCATCTTTTTTCCTGTAAATGATGTGCTATTGTATAGATTCTGAACTTCTCACGTATTTGACACTATTTTTTCAGTATTGCTACTTACTGATTCATTTTAAAATCTGTTAAATTGAGGAGATAACACTTTGCAATACAATTTTGTTTCGCTGTGAGGATAAATGCTTTAAAAATGTAGACGTGTTTTCCCATACTTGCAATGCCCTCACGTTTATCTTTTTAACACTGACATTGCTGTGGAGATGTTTCCTTTCCTTTCAGCTATTTATGTAATAAGAAGTGTACCATTTCCATAGTCTCACCTTTCATGTAGTAAACGCCATATATTTAGGCAGGATTTTGATTTAGATGTAAGATGGGGTCTTAAAACAAACCGCTGAAAAAATGGAAGCTATATATATATGTCGAAATATAATCTTCCAAAATACAACTCAGAACTCAGTATAGAAAGCGTATTTCTTAATGTAAGAGAACTTCATTCAAAGATAGTTTTATTTAATGAGAAATTATTCAAGAAATTTATATTTCCCGACTTCCAAATGAAGGTTGTCTCTCGAAACCGGAATGCTATAATATTTCAGTTCAGCGAAAGAAAGTTTATTATCTATTTTCACACCAAACAAATAAAAAGAAATGGGTTGATATTCCCAATGTGTTGTTTCTAGAAATACTTCTGAAAATATCCTTGCACAAATCACTTGAAAAAAAAAAATGGATACTTTCTTTAACTGGTGGCAAAGTTTTCCTCCCCCATTTTCTTCCTCTCAGTAACCAATCAGCTTTGAAATTTTTAGTTTCTTCAGTTTTAGTGTATTGAGTTTTCTATCATATTAGAGTTCGGGGTGGGTTTTCTGAGTGGATCGTTTGATCAAACTTTCATGAGCTTTTTTCTTGGCTACATACAATAGAATTGAAACAATCTTCATTTTTTTTAATTATTTATCATTAAAAATTAAATGGACTTTGCCACTCATCGTGGTGAATGAGATACAAAATAGGTTTAATTTGGACGAAACGAAAGATGCTCTTAAATTTTACGTGAAAGAGCAACAAAAAGGAAATATTAATTTTTTTATTAAACAAGAAGGTATTAGTAGAGTTACAGAGGATGGTCGTACCTCTTTTGATAGCATAACTAAATTTAATAGCTTGCTATTGAATCTTTGTAATAATGCGAAATAGTGGCGTATTCAAGATTTTTTAAATGTTGTCATGTTTATAAAAATTCATTTCCAGTAATTAAACAAAATTGATTCTTTTATTAATTATTTGATATTGAAATTAAAAATATAGAAAATTCGTGATTTTTATTAGCTGTCTTGATTGACTTGATCAGTAAATAAATTCCATTAAGTATTATATTAAGTTAAGTATTTTATTAATCAATCTACTCTTTTGAACGAGAGAAACATTTTTCGCTGTTCCTATATTATTGAGGATCCTTAAATAATGTACTTTACTAGTTTCTTTTTAATTTTTAACTAAGAAATTCCAAAAGTTTTGCTTCAGCTGTCTTCACTATCAATATTGAAGAAATATCTGGAAAATGATCCTATAGAAATATGTTAAAGCATATATCAAGAATGAGGGATCTTAAAGAAGTTGTCTTAAATAGCTTTGAATACCTTGTGTATCAGAAATTTGGAGACTTCTTGATTTGAGTTGCAAAGAAATGCTTTCAACGAAATTCATAAACAGGATTTTTTTTCTTATTTACCGTAAAAAGCTTTAAAGACATTACATAGAAAGTTTTCGAAAACTTTCACATTGTTTAGTGAATTTAAGCAAATAAAATTTGGTTGATTAAATTTGATTCATTCATCTGAACGTGAATGTAATCACGTCGAAATCGCCAGGAATTTTTTTATTGGATGCATACTTTTATAGAAATGCAGAATGTAAAAAAAATTTCTCGACCTTTTTACCTTATCATTTTTATCTGGTACTAGCAATAATCAAAATCAAATTATTGATAAGAAAATTAGCGAAGTAAAAAATAGGGCCGTAAAAAGCAAACGTATGCAAGCTTTTTCATATGCAATATAAAAATACCATTTAATGAGAGAAATATTTATCTACATCGAAAACGTATTTAATCACCCACACCAAGCAAAGCATCGTTGAGTAAAAAATGAAAATCAATTATAAGAGCGAGAGAAAAATCTGAACAATATTAAAAAACTAGAAAAAGAATAAAGAGAAAGAGAGAAGGGGGAAATATCTCTCTTATTCTCTCTCCTTAAGAAGTTCCATTTTTTATATTTTTATTTCTCACAAGAATTTGAGCCTTATATACCGGTCCTACTGTCAGTTGTGATGTTTTTACTCGTTCCACCTTTTAATCTGGGCTATACCTTCTGAAAAGAGGGCACCCTCTTGGTTCGAGCCTTTCACAGAAAAATCTTTATTAAAAATACAATAAGCTGCAAAACTCTTTCCAACTGTAGAAAGAATCGAATCTATTGAAGGACAATTTATTTGCTAACAGCTGAAATGTGTAAAACTCTAAATAATGTAAAATAAATCAGCGTTTTTCATCTGGAAAATGGGTTTTAAAGATTCTGATGTCTTTTTCATTACTTAATTTTAAATAAATAAGGGTTTATAGCATGATAGGTTCCATATGCTTTTCATACGCTTTTACTTCTCGATTTCTTTTATACTGTTCATTATAATGTGATGCGAGTTTTAGGGCTTATATTTGGGAAAACTAGAGCGCACGTCAAAGAGTAAAAAATGCCCTCGAGACAGCCCTTATACAGTCATAACAGCTAAAATTGCAATTACTAAAAAATTCTGAAACCTTGAAAGGCTGAATGCGTGTAGAATTCAAAGTAGATCACCTGAGTTTTTATGGAATGCAAATGGAAATTGGCAATGAAAATTTAGAAAGGTGAATTTATTTTGATTTGAAGTAACTAAATTTTAATAAATTTGATTTAAAACCGTCACGCAAAAATAGGTTTTAAAATAACCTTTTCGTCTGTCCTACGCTATTGGTTGTCACGAACAAATTTTTGGATGCAACATTGCAATTTGTGAAATAACAGCTTTCGTTGCAGTAACGATATAGCAGCGTCGGCTGAAACCGTTAAAATTATAGCACACACAATTAGAAATGTTTGCTTGAAGCACTGTTTTATTGAGTGAACAGATAATCATCAGTGTAACACTTTGCACTTCAGGGCTTATAAAGCACACTAATTTTCCCTCTGATTTATGCATCATATTTTAAACACCAGTTGAAATTGAAACTTCTATTAACCCAAAATAATATTCCTGTAACTAAAATTAAGAGATCCCGTGATTTCTGAAAATATGCATTCAAAATTCAACTCACAAGTTAATTATTTTATAAATATAGCAGTGGAGCACGAAATTACTTGAATATCTAGTCATTATCGTATCTTTACAACTAAATACAGTTATAACATTTTCAATTAATAGGCCGTCATCTGACCGTGGTTCAAAATTACGTGGTGTTGTCCTCGGATCTTTCCCTTTGGGATTGATCCCGGACCAATAGCCCGTTCTGTTGCTTCAGTGTGACGTTAATTAAAATACCTACCTCAATAAATAGGCAAGCAAATTATCTGTTTTGTAGCTAACTTATCAATACCAGTGGAAATTAGGCACTGCGCGTTTTATTTCAGCATGATGAATAAAATGAATGATTACGGATAAACTTACAGATAAATAAATTAAATATATCGAAATAATAAAAATGGTAGTAAATCACCATAATATACCAACAAATATAGCATATTTATAAGACTTATCCAAAATGAAAGAGTCATTGGAGGTGTTGCATTTTTAGCATGATGCTAAGGGTAGACGAAGATATAATACTTATAGAATCTTGATGGAAACATGAAGTGATGTAAGTTGGAAAATAGTTAAATATAGTTTGTAAATTTGGGAATGTATTTTAGATTTTTTGAAATTTTCCATTGTTCTAAAATGACAGATCCACCTGGAATAACTAAAATTCAGGTATAACAATATCTGAATTTTGTATTACGTCAGATTCTTTGTATCTTCACGTGTTGTTACCAATTTTTAAAAATATATTTTACCTACTGAACAAGGTCAAAGAGTACCTAGTTTTTATCAGGCAAAGTAAAAGTTTGAGTGCATTGCAACAACGTAAAATGTATTCATATCGAAGCATGCAATTACTTGGATCTAGGATGTATTAGAGATAAACACCCACCCTAAGAAAATAATATATTTCGAAATTATTTAAATTCTGGAGGAATGTGTGGTCAAATGAACAGACGGCCTGAGGCGTTAAAACGACTTGTTTTTTGACGTTTGACCCACCATTTTTAGTATTTGAGTTGTTGCGAAGACACTAGATATAAAAGCATTCCATCCACTGTTCACTGAGATCTTCAATGCTGTAACATTATATTACCAGAAAATTAAACCACGTTCTTTTTCAAGCAAGATGCATACGGAAAAGAGGTTAAGTAAGCACAGCAAAGATGTACAGCTGAAAAAATGATGATGGACCAGCCAGTTGGAAATATTTGCATAATTTTAGGAAGAATGCTGTGGCTTCTCGGAATCAGCAAGTAGTTGGTAATATGGTTGAATTGAGAGCTTTTAGTATCATTGGGAAAGCAATATTGGCCTTTCCAATTACACGCATAATTGCTAATTTACCAGGAGCTATCACTTCACCAATTTTCATGTATCCATATTTTGAATACTTTTAAAGTAACAATTTGGAAAGGGCAATGCTCCCAGACGTGATCTTAGTAATAGTTTCTAGCTTCCGAAGCTACGATGGGAAACAGTGCAGAACCTCGTCAGTTTACAAAGATAGTTGCGAATGCAACATAGTTGTGCGTTAACAAGCCATTAATTGATGAAAATTAATCTTCATAGAACGATATTAGAAATTTCTAAACACTATGCCCAACACTCGTGCTTGAAATCATCTATAACTTTATTGTAACCTTATTGGATACTAAACTACTTGTATATGTTTCACAATATCAATCTATCATTTGCGACATAATTGAGCACAGAAACCATGAAGTTATTGTTTTTTAATAAGAAAAAGAACCTTTTTAAAACTTTCTGTTAATAAATTAAAAAAGTTTATAAATAGAAACGATGCATTTTCCTTGGGAATCGACGCTACTATATTTTTCCAATTTCATTTTGGCTCTATTATTCTATAGTATATCTTGACCTTCTACTTCGATTTTTGAAGTTATTTGCTGCATTATTTAACCATCGTCAATTTTGCGGCAATTTGTTGACCACGAATCTATAAAGTCACTTGAATTAAACTGCTTCAAACAAATTTGTTTGATTACATACCTATTTCAGAGAAAATTATAATTGATAAAGTAATATTGTTGCGAATAAGAAAAACAGTTGGCTAGGTTCTAGAGGCTGCACCGATATTTCCGATTTGTCTCTTTACGAGTGTTAATTAGACCATGGTTTACACCAGTAAAACGTTGAACTACTTCATTAATTACGATAGTTTTCGAATAACTACTACTGAGGTGAAAACCTTTCGATTATATATATTGATAACAAAGTAAAGTTTATTTCGTCCTGACTCAGTAATATTTTTGTTTGACTCATGAAAAATAATTACACTTATTGCAAAAGTAAAAAAATTCGAACTATTTAGAAATAAAAATTAAGATTTTTTGTATTATTTCCTTTTCGTATTAATATCCTCTCCTTAGAGAAGCAATTTGCAATAATTTTCTTTATTTAACAAAAACCGATAACTATTTTTATTGAATTAGTATGCTTGTAATATATCAATATGATGGCTTATACGTAAAAGTTTATATTATTTGGAAATTGTATACTTATAGATCTTTACATTATGAACATTAGATTATAGTAATTGAGTACGATGTAAATAACACAAAATCACTAACGTTGAATTAAAACAGGACCAATCATGCGAAATTATTGTTAGATTATAGACAATTTTAAAAGCAACAATTGATAACGGGAATAAAAAGATAATATCGAAAGCATCAAACACATAAATGGATTACTTTTTCTTCATAGGAATATAATCTGCCTGATATAAACTATCTTATTCAAATTTTAAGTACTATACCAAAATTTAATACATGAATTTGTGAAAATATACCTACTTATGCAACGAGTGCATTTATGTATATATTTATCTTAAATATAAAATGAGATACCTCTTAAAGAATGTATCTAAATTATGAAGATTTGGTTCTACAATGTCCTATAAAGTTTTAACAAGACGCAAAAATATGACGTTACAATTTAAGAACTAAAGAAATTAATTTTCAATTTCGAAATTTATAGGCTTTTTCTCATTCTAAAATAACTTATGCTGTACATGTTTCTTGCATTGTACATAACATTCAAGGATTTCTTTCTATAATTAATTTTATAAATATGGTTCTTAGTTTTATTTCGCGTTTAGGTTTTAAAATAAAATGTATTTTCACACTCTGAAAGGATCAAAGAAATGTACATAGTATAGTTTTAAAACTGCTAATTATTTTTAATAACTCTTTTACTACAATTTTAACATCTGTTTTTCTGATTCTTTGTTTATGGCAATTTTTTTTTGAGAATAAAACTTTTATCTGACATTTTGTAAATAGGATGCAATACTATGTAATAAATTATTGATAATTTAAATAACCCATATTACCTTATTAAGTATTCGGAATATATTCAAACAATCGAATTTTGCATTTAAAACATCTTAAAATTATACAACATGCAAAGCATAGAATTGTTATACATCATAAGCTCAAGTCAGTTGAATTACTAAAAGTACTATGATAACCTTAAAAATACTAAATCGTGTCCGTACTGACAGCGATGCACCAGTTATAAAGTTTTCTGAAATACCTTTAAGTACTCACAAGTCCTTAAATTTCATATTAGTTTTGAGTGAAATATTTACAAGAGACTCAATACGTTTTTATCAAATATTTTGGTAAAATGCACTCAGAGTGTGTTAATTATGCTATCATTTCTTACAAAACAGTTCAGGTTTAAAATTTTCTTAGTTTAAAATCATATATAATATGATAATATATTAAAGTATCCAAATTATAGAAATACGACTTAGAAGGTTTTTACAAACTTTTAAATATCTTATACAGAGCAGCTTGTAAATGGATTTCACTTTTCATACTGCACCAAAGTTATAACAATTTTGGAAATTTATATAGTATTAAACTTTCCTTGGAAGAAAGCATTTATGTAACACTATTCTCACTAGCTTTAAATTCTGTATGAATTATTTCTTCACGCCACATTAATAATATATTTAAGTGTTACAGTAAAAAGGTAATGCAAAAATATACACATGGCACCGAAAGTTTTACTTTTATCGCAAATAATTAACATTCATTAATAATTTTTCTATGTCTGTGCAGTTAAAATACGTAAATAATTCATTCGTTTAACCTTACGACTCAAAACATTTAACATAACCTTTTAATAAACAGACTTCTAGCACAACTGTCAAATAAAAAAAATTACTGTCGAACTATAAAAAACCGATCAGTCCTATTTGAATTGGTTTCCGAAATATTAATAAGAGTGGGGTAATTTAACAGTATATCAAATAAAAAGGTTTTGAAGGGTTAATTTGGCGAGTACCATCAGTACGGACACATCACCATTTGTATGAAACTGCAATTGGCACAAATAAGAGTAACAATGAAAACAACTCGCCTTATCCATGGAGCAACTTACCTCCATCCACTGTCTTCCTCTCGGAATTCCGAACTTAGTTAAAGTGAAAGTCTTACCTCGAGTGGGTGGAAGAGCCTGTTTTAAAAAAGAATGGATAAGGCGAGTGGTTGGTCCAAAAAGAGACTAAATGCCGTTTCTGTTGCAGACCTGGACATATTCGTACGCTGTCATCCGGATTGTGGGCGCTAGCAGCAATGATGGGTGAGCATGTTGTGAGACCCTGCAGCTCTCCTGCCTTCTGCCGCTCTGTTGTGCTTCTCCTGCTCTTCGTTTCCATGACAACAGGTAGGGATGGCATCCTCCAACCAATTCGAACTCTACTTCAACTCCGCCCGTTATCACTCCATTGTACACCCTAAATAAATAATTAAAAAATGAAGAAAGGGTCGAAAAAAATTACCTTTATTCCGTCGCTATTAATAATTGAAATACGCACTTGCGTTTTTTCATCCCGCTGCTGCTTTCCGAGAACAATCCGAAATGGAGAAATATATTAGTCGTGTGATTTAGGATACTGTTAATTGAAGAGAAGGAATTGAATAATTGATCTGGTGGAATAAATTTTGTGAGTTAAAGAGCTTCACGCTTTACGGTTCGATTACCGTGCTTATAAAATGCTTTGAACCAGGTCTAATAGGTGTGAGAAGACCCTCCATTTCGACTTGCGCCACTTTGGCTTGCAGCTGGTGTTAATGTGATTTATTCTCAGATTCTGTTTTTATCTTTTGCCCACGTATTTCATGTCATTTGAGCAGTAGCTAAGTTTGTGGCACAGGACTTTAGGACGATTCTTTTAGTTCGTGAGGTTTCAATTTTTGAGCTGTGACTTCTGTACGTTTCCATAAAGTGGAGTAATTTGATTACAATTATTTCTTCTGAGTTGGATTGATATGTTTAATTGAAGGAGGTAACTCTAGAATTGATACTGAAAACTAAATTTTGACAATATTGTATTTACAGTAGAACTTTGATTATCCAACCCTCTTTCATTCGGAAATAGTTAATTGACGTTTTTTATGCAACGATTATTTTTGGTTGAGACTCAATTATTCCAAAGCTTTGGAATATTCGACAAAAGTCTTGGCATGGCTAAAGCAGCAAAGCAAAAGATAATCAAAAATGCGTCAATCAAAATTCCATCTCAAACCTTTATGAATGATCTTAAGTGAGTAAATTCAAGGTATAAATAATATTTATTCTTAAAATCATTTTTCTTTCCTATTAAATATGGATATCCTTTTGTGTTGCTCCAGTGAAACGTAAATTCAACTACCTACATCAAATATGTGCACTCGTTATAAAATATTTGCTATTATTTAATACTATAACTGGTATTTATACTCAGACTTGATGATTTTACGATTTATCGAAGTCAATTTGGTCTCAATAAAGATAATATAGATTCTACTGTATATATTTTTGAAATGGTGAAGGCAAAACTGCTTTTTATCCATAGGAATGTGATTTTGAAGACTGGAATACCATTATTTTTGTTTCATATAAAATGTTGTCGAATAAAAATTATGATTACATGCTTTTCCCATTTCAGATGCCAGTGATTGTAGCTTTTCTTCAAATTTTTATTCCAGAAAATTAAAACTTTATAAAGTTGAGAGCTTTGCATTCAAAATGAGAGAATTATGCGTATTATTAGTTTGAATTTTACTATCTCAAAAATTATGCAGTTTAATTAGTTTTAAACACTACTTAATACGTTTTTGTAAAGTAAGTTATTTAATAATTGAGCAGTTTTGACAAATATAGGATTGATTTGTCTCTCATAATGTGCCATTATAAAATAATTGTTTGTGAAAAATTTATCTTTTCACTTCTATTTTTGTTTGAGAGCATTTTATCTCTCTAGAAAACTCAATATGATGTATATTTTGAATATAATTCTAAGTGTATTTCGTGTCATAAAAATCAGGTATACTGAATAGCAAAAGCTTAATGACAGAATGGATCTGAAATAAACATTAAAAAATATCAAAGATAATTTTGCATGATTCCTGTAACAGTAGAGCATTACCTCGTCAAAAGTCGAATTAAATACAGTATTTACAGATTTTACAAGTAAAGGAGGTCTTTTTGATACTTGACAATCTATAATAAAAACACCGTTGAAAAGAGTAAACTAAAGAGAAAATGAGAAGCTAGTCCATCACCAGTTCTTCTTATAGAGTAAAATCGATTAAATAAAAACGTTGAGCATCAATTTAAGATAAAAAATTATGAATTCATCAAATGATCCAACATTTTCATAACCACTGTATACAGATTTCCAGAAGAAAAAAATCCCAAGCATTATCATTAGTTTTATGATTATAAGCAAGAAATTTGACCAACCCTGCATGTTGCAACGAAGCCGGGCTACATACGCAACACAAGGTTCAATACCAGCCTGTTTCGCCATAAATGGATTAAACTTATAGGAATGAGTCCCAGAATAGACTGAATTCTATCTATAGAGGATCTCTAATGACAACTCGAGTCACGCTATTGATCCCTAGCCTCTTGTAATGCTCTATGGCCCCAAAGGATCTTTCTAACAACGCAAGTCTAGTGAATATTCGTATTATAGTATAGTGTTTTGTGATAAACATTGAACAGATATATTTAAGACTGTCATATGTCTTGTAATCTAGTTACAGAAGCTACGCGATATGATGGAGAGATACAGAAATAATTGTAATTAATTTTTATGTATGATAAATATTCCTTTTAGTGGATAAAAATGCTTAATTTCTATTTGTTTGTGAATACAAGCTGAATTCTATTGGTATTAGTGATCAAAGATGCGAATATTACATATGAGAACCATTTAGATTATTTGGAAAGGAAGAATAAAGCTTGAGTGCTTTACGATTTTCATAGCAACAATTTTGATATTTTATTTCAATCTATTGAATTCATAGTACACATTGAAAATATCTGTTGGTTAGACTGCAGAATATATTAACAACTGTGAACGAAATTTCAAAGATTGTTAAATAATCAAGTTTTATCGTCACTTGGATAATACTTCAAATATTTTTATACGTTGATAAAACACGGATATAATTTGTTCATATTACATGCCGAATGATTATTCAAACAACTAAAATAATCTGAATGTCTAATTTAGAAATTACTCTTCATCGCTTTAATCTTGGCTTCTGGTTACTAAAATTAATCGAAAATGTTCGGTATGTTCGTAACATTTACGTAAAATCCATTCTGACGTTATAAAAAATGGAATCAAATTGCTTTACCTTAAAGATACTAGCTTATAACACGCAAAACTCAAAATAATATGTTGCATCCAATTTACAAGTAATTTTCATAAGCTGAAAAAAAATCAAAAAATTTTTCATATAATTTGAATAGCCCGTTGTGTTGCTCCAGTGCGACGTTATTTAATGACCATGACCACCCATGTAATTTGAAAATAAATTTTACCCCAATCGTTAATAATAGCAGAGGTATTCTGACTTTCTATACTACACTATTCTGATACATTACTTTTAAATATATGGTAGGTAGGTATTTCAATTAATGCTGCACTGGAGTAACACAACGGGCTATTGGCGACAGTCCGGGATCAATCACCAAGAGAAAGAGACGAGAACACCACCACGCAATTTTGAACCACGGTCAGATTAGTTTAAATATTTGCAGATAAATAAGAATGTAATACATCTCATGCATTATGTCCCAGTATAAGAAATCGTAAACGGAATATATTATGAGAGGACATAAAAGGTCTTTAAAGTCCTTTCAATCTGCTTAGTTCTAATCAAGCTATCTAAGGAACAATTGAAGGAATAGTCATCGAGGAAATAGAGTTGCATAATAGTACACATTATACCTAAATATTCAATTTACAAAGTGCACGAACGCATTTTCGCATCATTTTGTAGAACTTGAGACCTGGACAAATTTCTTCAAAAAGATTAGATGTAATAGATACCGATACAATCAAGCACTGGATGGTGTAACTTAAAACTTTGTTCTATCCATAATTCCTCTATGAATTGTTCTGATTCAGTTGTTTCAATTTGATCAATTGCCTTTGATAGAAAGTAATAGAAAGTGCAACAAAATAATAAATGAGATATCTCTGAGTTAAGAAAGATCTATTTCTGGGTATGGGTGAGAAAAATGTTCTAGCCATACAAGTGGATACTAATTTTCTACCAAACTGGTCTTTAGTGTGGGCCTTACGCAACGCAAAGAAAGGTTCAAAACTAAATTTGTAGACCTTTTAAAGCAGCCATCTTCGACCATATTGTCCTCACGACAATTCTACAGATTTTTGTTCATAGCTCCTTCCTACGCTGAAGAATTTTTTCTTATTTCCTTGCGTCTTACGCCTGTTGGGCTTCTCAGCTCCGTTGCTATGGGAACGTAGTTGGCTTATGAATATGAACTCTTTCGTCACTTGAACAGCTTCTGTCACAGAAAGAGAAACGACCTTCTCTTTCTGTGCAATTAATAAAAGAAAAGACGAAACAAAGATCGCGCTTTGAGGGCGGAAAAAAGTGATCCTAAGCGATAACTTTCAAACAGAATTATTATCCCCCTTTAGAGTGGCATTGTTAACGTGACGATGGAAAACAACAAATTGCTATGCAAATCTCTGCTTGATATTGGTATAAGAGCTATCGCACCCTTCATCTTGTGTAGAAAGAGTAAATGAAACGATACATTCCATTAGAAAGATGTAAAGCCCCAAATGGGGATTAAGCCTAATGATTAGACAGCAATATTTATATAGTTTAGACAATTTATTTACATTAGTTGCGCTGTAATTGTTTAAAATCTTCGTAGTTACACTGCTCCTAGTTAGTCTTGTGTGATATTTCATTATCTTTTGAACGATAGAAGAGATCATATTACGTTAATGTGTTTTTTCTTGTAAACCGAGGTACTTTAAATCTGCATATTTTATGTTTAGAATTTGTAGAGAGAATAACTGTACTTTACAGAAACTCATAAGAGTTGTCAGCATTGAGGCGAGGCGATAGTAGGGCAATGAACGTATCTAAGAAGCAATAAGGTTTTTGTTTTCAGAGTAGTGTACTGAATTTACTAATTTACATTTTCCAAATATCCAATGCGTTTACACTAAAATCACCGAGGCATTTATCTTGGCGTGGTGTGGAAGTTTGTAGAGTGGAGTGCCAGCTCAGGTGTGAGTGACCTCGTCATCTGACCGTGGTTCAAAATTACGTGGTGTTGTCCTCTGATCTTTCCTTCGGTTTGATCCCAATAGCCTGTTGTTTTGCTCCAGTTCGACGTTAATTAAATAGCTACCCACAGAGGCATTTGTCACAATGTTGAGGACAACTTTTACACTAGTTGTTTTAAAGGAATGAAACAATGTGGAAAACATTTAGAAGTTAAAAGCTTATTTATTAGAATTGAGGAAATTTCTTACTTCTGCTTATTTTTAATGTATTATGCTTAAATTGTAAACATGAGAAAACTTAATAAAACATTCACAATGCCAACAATTATACTCAAATGCTCAGTTTAGGTGAACTTTCGTTTACAGGATTCACCATTGTGTAAGTTTATGAAATTCCTTCATATTTCTGCTGTCATAAAATAAATATGCTTGATTTTATGTTTGGAGTAGGAAAAATGTTTTCCCTAGAATTAGGTGTTTGGATCATGACGCACATAATTTCAGTTAGCCCAATCGATGTGGGCAGCCCATAAGCATAAAATAATAACTAATTAAAAAGTTAAAGCATGTAAATTTCATAAACGGGTTTAATTTTAAGTTAAAAACAAACAGGATTAATTACACCCGAACAGAAATGTGTAGCAAACAATTTAGAAAAAAATTATAATCATATATTTAGCAGCAAGAATGTGCCAATAGTATAGGGAAGGTTCTTGAGCCATTTTCTGAAGAGTTTCGGGTATCCGTGAGGTATGTATACGTCAAATACGTAGATACACATTAAGTCTTATTGTACCGTGCATTTTGATTGAAGATGAGATGTGTACGATGAGACTTACATAGATCAGCAGTGTGATGTAGTTTAGCCAATATTAATCACAACGTTGTCAGTTAAAGCTAGTTAGGTTACGCAAACATAAAAACATAAAATTGAATAAATTATCCAATTATTTGAAAATTATAGAGACCACGCTTTCTTCATGGTAAAAAGAACATGTTTTTTATTAGAAAATGGAGTAGCCCTTTAGATGGTTTTTGAAAATGTTCAAAATCTGGCTAAATGATGTAACGATAGATATTGAGTAGTTAATTTCTGTAGCAAATGTCTCTCTCTTAAGTGAGTTTTATAATACTTCAGCAGTTGGATCACACGTAAAGGGCTTAAGATATTTTCAATTAAATGTTTTCCATCTAATTGCATTATATTTTTGCAGCTGGAATTTTGAAGAACGACCCAAAATGTTTATCGATTGGTGGATTGTGTGTCGACTCAGATTCTTGCGACATTGAATCAAGAGCATCAAATGATACTGCGTTATGTGCGGACCAAGGAGGAGTATGCTGTTATAGAGGTATGCACAATTATTAAACCCAAAAGTATCATGTAGACAAAAAGATAATTACTTGATTTTAACTTTATAGATTTTTTCTTTTCAATATATGTGGACACTATATATATATATATATATATATATATATATATATATATATATATATATATATATATATATATATATATATAATATATATATATATATATATATATATATATATGTATATATATATATATATATATATATATATATAAATATATATATATATATATATATATATATATATATATATATATATATAATATATATATATATATATATATATATATATATATACCATTGAATCACTAATATAGTACTTCATTAACCCTCCAAGTGATTTCGACGAGATATCTCGTTCAAGATCTGGCCAATTTTACTAATGACGAGATATCCTGTCATCCAGATATTGCCAATTTTTTTATGATGACGAGATCAAGATCTGACCAGTTTAATTCTAATGACGAGATATCTTATCCATGGTCAGTTTTCTTCTAATGACGAGATATTTCGTCCATCAGAAATCTGGTCAGTTTTGCTAATGACGAGATACCTCGGACGAGGCAAAAAAATGTACTGTAACTTGTTATATCACTCTTCGATCTATCATTTATTCGAATCTATCACTCATATTTTCGTATCTCCCAACAAATTTAAAGTTTTTCGAACAGGGCAAACCTCAATCTGTTTCTTTAAAATTGTGAGTTCAAAGGTTCAAAGGCCAAGTTATCCCATGGTCCTTCTGTCACGATGTGACATATTGTAGGGGCATCTACAGGCGGCGTCAAATTGGGGGGGGGGGGTGAGGGACTTCGTTCTTCACCCCCCGAAAGGAAGGTAGAAAATAGTTACATTTCACTCTTAACTTTTAAGTGTACATATTCTAGACTTATTCTTATTTTCGGTAAATTTATATCAAGCAGTAAACATTTCAACACTACAAAAATATTGACCTGCTATCAAAGAGAGCACGCTGATTTCACACTTACTACATGTTTCTAGGTGCTAAGTCTATCTTATGCTTGTCAGATTTTTCTCTTGCTTTCTGGAGGGGCTGTTTGAGGTGGAAATATTATTCAATGGCAAAGAAAAAAGCTTGTCAGATAAATCTAATATTTTTAAAGGTGAGACAAATGAATATATCAGAGCATAAATTGGATGACAAGGTATTGCAGATTACAAGTTATACCATTAATTTCGCTTAAAATCATTCATGATACATAACTTTGCACTTTCTTTTTACTAAGGATGCTTAAAGGGCAGGCTAGATTATTTCTGAATGTTCAAAAGAACGTTGTAATAATTTAATGACATTTTCAATTTAATAGAATAAGATACATTTTCGTTTTTACAGAAAAAATGCTCTTTTGGTTAAATATATATAAATTCTCAGTTTAATAGGAAAGATAGTTTTTCCGAAAGTATTTTTATTTTTTCTTATAAACTTATTCCAGTTAATTCTCAAGATGAAGACCTTTAAATTACATTCTTTTCTATTAGTAGAAGATAATGGGGCGATATGTCAACTAAAGGTCTTGAGAATATGCCGTGGCATTTAATACGTATTTTAATTGTGTTTGTCACTTTTATTGGAGAATGAACTGTGGCAACTTATAAAAAGTTAACTAAATTTGCTGTCAACTACTTGCATTTTATTCAATCACAAAGTAAAATACCTTTTGAAACAGTAACTTTATATGTTAAAGAATATTTAACTAAGCCAAAGAAATTTGTATTGTAATGCTTTTAGATTTAAGGATAATTAAGATCTACCAGGAAACATGTTTAACGCAACTTAGAGAGAAAACGCAAATAACTCATAATTTCTTACTATCCGTTGTTATCATAACTTTTTGGAGGCTTCATTGTGTCTTTTCTGCACAAGGATTTACTAGGTATTTTGCTGTATAAGTATATAGATAATTACGATTTAATTTGAAAATAAATACCAGCTTAAAATCTTCTGCTCTGTCAAATTTAGTTTTTTGGTTCTACTTTTTGTTATGGAGTACAGATTGCATTCTTGCATGTGACCTAAAAAATAGATTTTCTGAATTAATTTTATTGCACTATCCATTATTTATTATTACTTTTCTAGAAGAAAACTGTTTAGAAAATTTTTAAATATTTATCATTATACCAGTGTATCATTTATATACTAATAATGAAACTAAAGACTTATGGTGTAACAAAAAAATTCATGAAGCTTGTAAATAATTTACAAAAATATTTTTCTCCTAAGAAAGAAGTTAGCGTTACGTTATAGTCAAACTTTACAAGTTACTCTATTATGAACTTCAATTAGATTTTACTCTAAGATTATTTTGAAGTGTTTGAACGATTGAGGATTACACATTTAAATATCTAACTTTTGTTACAATACTTGTACCTGATACTTTACAATGTATCTCATTCTGTTGACTAAAACAATAGTAAAACAATTTTTTTAAATTCATACATTATCTTTTCATAGATTTGAGGATTATTGAAGTAATTTATCACGTGATATGAAAAGTGTACAACCAGTGATATTAATGTAAAACTTCAAATTGTTATAATTTGTGCCATCTTCTTCATGAGTCTACAATTCAAGGGTTACAAATTTTTAATTTTACAATCTCTAAAGGGGATAGAATATATTTATGGTTTTGATTTTATATTTGAAGTCGTTCAAAGCAGAAAATCTAAACACTTTTCTGTGTGACTATTCAGAAAAACTATCTAGATAGGCTTTGCAGTTTTCCTTCTCCACAATTTCAATTTATAAGATTATAGTTTTAAAAAGTCGATCCATTTTTCTGTTCCTTTATTCTTACGAATGCAGTTTTTGTATCTAAAAATTCTGGGAAATTTCAATTCGATAACAAAATAAAACCACTACAATGCAACTATTATTAGCCTACAACTGATTCCGTCAATTTTTCAAATTATTCTTTAACATTCATCTTATTTAAAAAAACATTTGCATTTAAGGTTTTATATAATCATATTGCGCTTATTTCACTTACGATTGAGTGCTATCAAAATGTCTAAGTCTTCTGGGTTCATAAGCAGTCAGCTTTTATATGATAGCACTCAGCTTCAGGTAGCCTTATGAAATGGTAACTTATGACACACAGATTTCATTCTAGACTAATATTTTATAACTACCGTTTGAAAATTTACAAACCATCATCAAATTTCAGTAAAAGGCATTAATATATTTGATATTTTAATTTACATATCCGTGTAATGTATTTTTACATTGAAAAGGTATTTGAGATTTATTACAGCAATTAATCTCCTCACAAGTACTTAAGTAAAATGTTTAACTGTTTCGACGAAAGAAATGGGACAATACTGAATACTTAGCCTTAAGGACCAGACTCGGGAAGGCACTTCTAAGGCGGCAGAAGAGACAATGGGTGATTCATCCATTTGCATTCTGTGGAAAAAAGTCTGAGTAGCCCTTTGTGGCAAAGTGCTTTCGAGAGCTTTTTTCTCTAATTGCTCTCCCACCCAAACAAAATGAGTGCATTATACACGCAATCCAATCTCATTAATGTCCATCTTCAATAATTACTGCTTGATAGACATACACAGTGATCGATGGTGTGAATGTAGCTTGACATCAGAGCTGCGGAAAGTGATTAGTAGGGGAGTGTGCAAACAAAGGAACACACAATTGGATCCTTCTAACGTAGTAATCAACAGCTGGCATCGCCCAATGTTGTAAATGCATACAATTCATTTACTACATTGTCGTGGAGTCTTTTCAATTGAAAGGCGAATGTTTTGACGAGGCATTCCGTTGATGTTATGCTAAAGAACCTGATGGGGAAAATTAAATTTGTAAATTACAAAACATCCCCATTAAAATGCAAAAATGAATAGGGTATTTTCTTATTTTAGTATAGAGACTAGTACACACGTTCCGAATTATTTATTAAAAATATAATACGACTTACAATGCTATCTTGCTATGCACATTTTCCTTAAATAATTAATCTAAAACAAATGCAAAGCAAAGATTAAAAGGAGGTTAAAATAAATTAGCTATACACCGTTAATTTTATAACTTATAAAAAATATAAAATTATAGATTTATCTAGGGCATCATAAAATAATATTTCATTACGTCATGCAATGGAGGGGGTAGTTAATTACCGTCGCACTGAAGCAACACAACGGGCTACTGGCGGCGGTCAATTCCGGATAGAAAGATCCAAAGACAACGTCTCGTAATTTTGAACCACGGTCAGATGGCGAGGTCAACACCTGAACTGGCGCCCAACTCTCCAAACACACACACCACGCCAACGTGAGGTCATTTGAGGCCATGACAGATTTAACGTGTACCAGGCACCGTGACGGTCTTTGGCTGGACCGAGTTTCGTACTCGTAACCCTCCGGTTGCTAATCCACCGCTCTTCCAACTGGGCTACCGCGGCACCCTTCACGCAATGGAATTTATAGAATTAGTGGTTATTTTAGGCAAAACATTTTTTTAAATTCAAAGTTTTGGTATTTCATGTTTGAAGTGGTACAACAGACATTATTGCACAAAAAGAGACAAAGAGGCTAAATTTTTTCTCCTAGTTTGATTAAAATTTCGATCTTTTAAGTTACCTTCTAACTGTATTTTAATAACCTAAAATAAAAGCAGAGAAAAACAAAAAAATAAAATTTTCAGAGCTCATCCACATTTATGATAAAACTTCAAGGATTATTTTTATCCAATCACTATTTTTCGCAAGCAAGATCTGAATAATTACTTACAAAATCAATAGCAATCTATGAAAATGGAATTGTAGGAAATGCAATCTCGAAAGCTTAATTTTCTCTGCATTGAAATATGCAAATATGTGTCAATTCCGTACTTGATCAAAAGTACACACAATCTATTGAAAGACAACTGGTGTACATACTTTGTTCCTACGAGACCGTGCTATGCATCGTTTAAGTGAAGCAGTTCGACATTTTAGCTCAAATTGTGCGACTTCAATAATATTGGCACAGATTGCGTTCGCATGCATTAAGTTGACTGTTCCGAAAGTCCATTAAAACTTTAGACTTCTTTTTATCTCCCACAGATCGTGAGTTGAATATTAACCGATATGGAGGACTGAGAAAACAAAGAGCATGCAAATTTGGGAGGCTTTGCGAGTCTTAGCGAATTTATTACCAATGAAATGGGAAAGAAAACGAGGAATAGGGTTTAACAAACGTGGTTTTTGCGAGACTCCCTCCAGAACTTAATTTAAAAGGTCTCGAGATTGATTAAAATTTGAAACGGGTTTTTAGTAAATGTGTTTGAGGGAATTGCTTGTTCAAGTATCATTACATTAAATACGATTCCTTCAGTTCAGAAAATGTCTTATTACTTATACCAAAGTAAACAGACGTAATGACCAAAAGCTTTTAAAGTCAAACTTTCTGAATTAGAAACATTTTGTTAATCAGATTGGGCAAGATGTAGGTCTGAAGTCGTGAAAATTTGAACCCATTGCCGATAAGGGAGACTGGATCTGCTTCTATATTCCCAGGTAAATAACTCAAGGATTCTAGATACTCCAGGGTGGCTTATTTTAAAGTAAATATGATATTTGAGCTAGTTAATACTTAAATTATAAATATTGCAGCCACGGACAGAAACTAAAAAAGAAATTGATGCACCACTAGCTTTTTTTTATTTAGTAAGAAACCGTGAGGGTTAAAACTTTGCCCTTAATGCCAGATCGAATAATTAAAATACATCTTAAAACCACAAACACAATTCTAAATTTAAATTTTACTTTTCAAATTTAAATCTTTCAAATCGAGATGCTTAGACAAAGTTGAAAAAATTTCACCTTAAAACATAATATTCCAAGGAAATGAATGTGAAGTTCCCTCAGTAAAATGGTAGTACTTATCACTACCATAGAAAATATGCTAGAAGTGTTTGATTCAATATAAACAGATGATTTATAAAGAATCCCCAAAGAACCAAAAACGCAATTATTAATTCAAATTCCCACATGAAATGCATTCCTTCATCGTAATTTAACGCGGAGTTCATTCAGTAAATGGTGGTACTCATAAATACCAAATAACATGCCATGGAAGTCCTTAATTCAACAAAAGTAGACGGTTTGAAAGTAATCCTAAAGAATCCCCAAAGCCTGCCTTCTTACTTTAGAGATTCTTCAAAATGCACATAAGGCAGTTCCAGCAAGCCGGCATTGAAGCTCTTTGTCGTGAAGAAGCATTCAAACCTCTCTTTCTAAGACATAAAACGAGCTACACAGTCTTTTAAAAGATCAATCCGTTCAAATTCATCCCAAAACGTTCTGAAAATAAAGCAATAATCATAATTTTGTTAAGTTCTTAACTGAAATCCCCGGAAGAATTTTTCTCGTTCGGCACGGGGGCATTTTTTTCTGTGTCAAAAGAATTTTTCTTTGATAAAGAATTTCGATGATTTATAATGTTGAGGAAAGGAGCAGTGACTGCAAAAGTGGTTTATCCTTCTGATTTGTAGTAATCTGAACTATTTTTAGATTAACAGTCGTACTCGTTTCTGAAGTGTTGTCTAAAATATTTTCTTTATAAATGTTAATTCAATCATCCAACATTTGCGAAGGAGCAAACGAGATTACAGCTTCTCTTTACGTGTCTGAAAATAATTTTATTTGAATTTAATGGCTTTGCTTATATTTTTGAAAGTGTCAAAAATATAAATAACTTTTTATAAACGAGTTTTGAACTGAATGCTTCAATATATATAGAGGATTTACGTATTAATCCAAATGGTTGTGATAGATACCAGCCATTGCATATGTATATACTATTTTCATACTTTGAGCGTTTGTTTGGCAAACCAAAAGTGACTGTTTAATTTAAGTTACTTAAGTACGTTTTGCTAAATTTGTTAATTTTGAACGTGCAGCTGATGTACTTTCTCATTTAAGTGCTTTCTGTTTTTTATGGTGGAGAAGTTAGTAAGAACTTGTATTATACAGTTTATACATTCAACCAAAAATTGCTAATAAATAACGCTAGTAAACTTTCAATAATTTTTTTTAAAAACAATAGCAACATTTAATTTGACAGTGCATATTATTATGTGACATTGTGTAATGATTTCGCAGTCCATTTAATTATTCGAGGCTTATGTTACGTTATTAGTGCACAGATTTGTGCATATTCTCATGGATTTCGTTACTCTTTCAAACCCTTTAATTGAGACCCAAGTGTTAAAATGGAATGAGGAATAAGTATTGCTACTTTTGTTAGAGTAGTTATCACACGCAAAGTGTACTACTATGTAACTGCATACGTTAGAAATCAATATCCCGATTATAGAGAATTTGAATATATGATATTTAAGAAACAGTAGCTAAGAGCATCAAGTTTTTTGGGATAAAAAAAATGACTGATTTACAAAATATGCCTGAGATTTGAATAATATCCAAAATTACACTATTTAACTCTTTGGGGTTAGGTGTGTTAAAAACTGTCCCACCTTTTGCTTATTTTTTTTATGCATGGTGGGATATTTTTTAACCCACCTCAAAAAGTTGAAATTACTCATAGTCATACAGTTTAATATTTTATTTAAAGTTTTTCATTGAGTTGGCAATACTATGAACTAACGCTAAATGTGTAAATAACTGAAAACAAAAATTTACACACTTCAAACCGCATTAGTAAGTTGTTGACACTGTTGTGATTAAGATTGGCGAATTGTGTGGTACAGTGAATTTTTGTCTTTCATAACAGTAAATGTTGTTTTTTCGTAAAAAATTATTATAAATGAATAAATCATTTTTATAAAAAAAACATGTTATTTGATGTGTTATACTAATTTTGAAGCTGAATAAGTGAATAAACAATTCTGTGCAGCTTAGGTTTTTTTCTTTAAAATCGTGTGCCTCAAGGAGTTAAAGAGAATTGAAAACGTTTTTTTAACATTCAAAAGAAAATATTAGCGACTTTTCTTCCTCCGCCTAGCAAAACTTAATAAAAACCAATAATAATCATATCTCCCTTTCCACTACAGAGTCGTATAAAATGAAAGAAGTATGAGATCCGAATAAAGATCCGTCAATCCTAGCATCTGAAATAAAAATTTGCTTTAATTAATTCGCACATTCATCTAATTCGTTGTCAGATTATAAAAATGTAATTGACGTGTCAAGTGACTCTTTCTAACATAATTAATTGTGCTTTCGTGAAACATCTATTAATTAGAGTTTCGATGAAAAAATGAAGAAAACTAAGCATTCGACTATCTAAGTCTTAGTCGAAACTTTGCAACCGACTTGTACCAAAAGTTGTGTCACTCATACTTATGCCAGGGATATTTATTTGAGAGATGACACGCAAAATTGTGAAGTCTACCTAATTATTTTAATTTGGAGAAAACGAAAACTTGATACTGTCTTGTAAATAGCTTATATAACTCTTAATATATTAAGTTGGATAACATGATAATACGATTATGCTCAAGCAATTTTCTGAGTTTAGAGGATCAACTCTCTGGAGAATAAGATATGAATCTAAATTTTTGACAAATAATTTGTTTAACATCTGTGAGCATAAATAGTATGGCAATGTTTCAGAGTAGACAACATAATGCTAAAGTCATGCATACTAAGTTTGAAAGGAAAGTTAAATATTGCTCAATTTACTGAGGTATTACTTTAGAAAGTTGACAATATTGAACTGTATGTGATGAAATATTCGGGTAAGTTTACAATGTTATTTAAAAAGATTTATCCAACATTTTCCAAAAATGTATTATACTTTTGTTACTTGAACCTTGAACTAATGAGTTATTCGTGATTCCAAATTTTAGTAAAATATATTAGATGTAAATAGAAGGATACATATAACTTTGCAAAGTTGTCAAATACCGAAGTCCGAATGGAAGTTCATCGGCGAAGCAAGATTCGACAAGATTCTTGACTTTAATAACATGATAATAAAGGATGTTTCTAGAAAATAAATGTTGCGGTCTAACATTTCTGAATACACGTTGTTCTGTTTACTTTTCATGTAACTATCGAAAACGACTTTGAAATAAACTTATTCAAAGAAAAACTGGATGACAATCGAGTTTTTCATAACTCCCGTGTTTGCAAGGAATTTTCAATCGAAAGAAATTTAAGAGAGGATGGATAAATGGCTTTCAAGAGGATTGTGTTCAACTCGATGTATAGGTTGGTTGGTTTGGGGGTTTTATGGCGCAAGGGCCATATTTGACCCAATTCATTCGTGAACGTGTGCATTGGGTTCCCAGTCGTGGAGGAGTATTTTATTTTCATAGTATAGGGGCTTGCGATGGTGCTTTACAGACTTAAGCTCTTTTTTGCATTTTATTCCCTTCAAATTGATAAAATATTTGTCAGTCCTGAAGAAAGCTGCCAATAAGTTTGCGGTATAAAAATTGATCATACCCATTAACTGTTCATTCAATACTCAAAACAATCCTCACTTTGAAGCTTTTGCTTTACTGTAATCAGACTATCTTTTGTCAGTCTGCAGCTGTGATTTATCCTGGTATTACCACTCCAAAATTCAATAATACACTGACCGACTCTCCTTTTTTGGATGAACCTGATGAGGTCTTCAAATAAATCGGTTGTGTTACATAATTCAGTTGGTATAACTTCCGGTTCCGTGTAGAAAATGTAACACGGTTTTAGTGCATACATGAGAGTCACGCAAACAGTAAATTGGTTGGAGCGGTTTATTTTTTGTGTGTTGCCCCCACTACCCCAATTGCGTGAGAAATACAGACAGTGTCCTTTATCCACCTCCGTGCATGGGAGCTTTTGTCATTCTGTCTGTCGCACTCGTCTCACTTTTAACCTTTTCACTGATAAATCAAACCTAATAAAAGAATTGGAATTGAGTTTTGCTTTACACGTGGAGATGCTGCTATGGATACCGTATTGAAATATTTAGATTTTTTTATTTAAAAAAAATGTTCTACACACTGACCGCATTAGGATTTTCTTTGATACTGTAGAAGTAACATGTAATTGCTTAGTGTATAGTTTATACAGTGCTGTATACCCCCCAAAAATACAATCATAAGCAAGTGTTCAATGAATTCAAAACTTAGATATGCGTAGTTATAGTTCATAACTTAGTTTAGCTCGATGTAGTCACGCTATTTCCGTATTTATAGTAAACTAATAAAATAGGCTTATAAAATCAATAATTATTTTGAACGTTTTCTGAATGAAGGTAAAAGTCCACACCAAAAAGGGATCTTATTCAGTCTATAAAGTGTTTACTTTTGTGTTTTAGGAGTGTGAAATGTGAATCTTGTTAAAATTAGAAAATATCTTTTTGCCGGCTGGTAATTTTACAGTGAAAAATAATTTCAACTCGGAGATCTTTTCGAGTTAAGTGAATTCCTAAATATTTTACTCGTAAATACACCGTATTCTAAGTATTATATCGTTCCAAAATAATGGAATTTGAAATCTTCGGCAGTTTATTTATGATTATGATTTATACAATATGGTAATTCATAGTATGACCTATGAAATAATGAAATGAATTATTAATTATTTTATAGGCATAACATGAATGTCTTATAATTTTAAAAGGACGCGTCAGTTAATTAAAACTGAATGGAAGAATTCTTTTATGCAACGAAGAAATGTTGAGATACTTAGTGTAATTTTTAACTAATTTTAGTTATATAACCAGTTGGTTTTTCAATTTAATTTTAAATGGCACGTTTATCGAACAAATTCTCATATATAATATATTAATTTTTGCATTTTATATCTTATAAAATTACATGTTGCAAAATTATTATCTATTCCAGTAAAATACTATTAGCTGACATGTATACATTTATAAATAAATTAAGATTTCTCCCCAGTCACAACATATCCACAAAACTAGATTGGTCACTGAATTTTGAAGAGTTGGTCTCCAAAATTTGAGAACCTACCCATCTGAGTGAACAGCACGATGTATGTTATTTCAGGAATCGATGGTTCAGTAATTTGTCGGCTTTAGGGACTTTCCCCATAAAACCAAACATCCAATCCAATCCAAAGGATGAAATCAATGGGGAACAATCGGGTAATCGGGGTGGCCAAACGATGGGTCCGCCCCTGCCAATCCATCGTGCAGAAAAGGTGTGGTTGAGATAACTCCGCACATGCTTCACCCTCTAGCACACTTGCATGACGTTTATGGCTATATGTTCCTATGTAAATATATTTTTTGTATTCCTGACCAACCTTTAAAGTTTGCTTAAGACCTTCTGAATCATCCTGTATTCAAGGAGTACACCAGTTCACATTTCCAGAGGATACGTGAAGCACAAAAGCTTGAGAACCACTAGTCTTAGAGGTTCACAATCATCTTAACTGTATATTCTTACATGTATGACCTTTTACTTACTCACTGTTGTATTCTTGAAACAACTTTTAACATTCAAACAAATCTTTTGTGTCCACAGTTCCGCAAGATGAAGATTGCCGGCACCATGGTGGCCAGTGTGGTCAAGAAGAAGAATGCCGAAATGTTCGGGACTTTGGCCAACTGGACTGCAAGGAAGGCAGCAAATGTTGCTTACTGATTCTTTAAATCAGAAAATGACCATCAAAGGCTCTAAAAGTAGAGAGCAAAATATTTGCACTGATCGGAGAATTGAAGTCCAGAACTATTTAGGAATCAGTATTTCTGTTCTGTTATAGACATTCTATAATTGTCCAACATTGACTCACATTTTGTAATTCCTCAAGTGTCTCACGTAATTCCCGCTGTCTATCATTGTATGCGAATTCAGTATTATTTGTTTGATACAAATGTTTTCTCTCTGATAAGATATATAAAAGTTTCTATGTTTGTATAGTGAATATAACCGTGATGTGTGTGATAAGAATATATTCACCCAATAAATAACTTGTATAAAATCTGCATATTGAGCTTTATTATTTGTGATGGTGGGCGTATGTTTTCTGAAATAGTGATTTTCAAAAATTATACTGAGACGTACCAGTTTGAGTGTGGTAGTTAGTTAACGTCGCACTGGAGCAACGCAACGGGCCATTGGCGACGGTCCGGGATCAATCCCGAAGGGGAGGATCAAGGATGACGCCTCGTAATCTTGAACCACGGTCAGATGTCGAGAACACCTGAGCTGCCATCCACTCTTCAAACTTCCACACCACGCCAACGTGAGGACATTTGAGGCCACGACAGATTTAACGTGCATCAGCCACCGCGTACACGACGGTCTTTGGCCGGATCGAGTTTCGAACTCGCAAACCTCCAGTTGCTATATATTGTGGTTTTACTCGGAAACCACTCTTAGATAACCCACTAAGGACAGTTCCAAAATTTACAAATTGAATTAATCCTTTAAAAGGACTGCAGGAGTACAAGCATATTTTATTCAAACACTACTGCATTTCAAATTTTGCAATGAGTCAATTTCATTCCATGTTTTCCTGTGTTAGATGTTTACTCATGCAAAGTTTGTTTAGCTTTAATTGCGGCGACTTTTGGTAAATCTGAATATACTTTACTGTCTCCAATTAGATTATAAATCTTAAAGCCCTCAGTAATTTTTACTATATTAAAGCTCGAGTTTACCAGTGGCATTTTTAAGGCTTCAAAAATGCATTAAAATTGGAATCTATACAGAAATGATTTATAAGAATACTTCATAAAAAAAACCTAGAATTTAATTAATTTACGGTTAATTTTAAAATGTAAATGTTAAATGCGTTACAATCGAGTTGTATGATCTACATATTTTAAATAATATACCAAACCTTATTCTCAAATTCTTTACCATGACCAGTTGGTCGTCTCATGCAGTCAGTATCAAAATTGAGTGTATATTTGGTTTTTGTGAGAAATGTTACGTTTAAAATGGTGGAATTTACTTTGAAAGTAATATTCATGATTAAAATATTTATAGGTATTAGACATTATTTGTAAAGTATTTCAAAAACCTTCCCAAAATTGGAATTTAGATACACAAAATATTATTTAGAAAAATATAGGGAAACAAGAGTATATATAACAATAAGCAGAGCTTTATCTTCCACTAATTTTCTCGTATAACACATTAATTACTGATCCTTCATCAATATATTGTACATCAGACCCAATTTTTGGCGATTTTCTTAAAATATATTAGATCAAAATTTGATGAAACGGAGAGTTCATTTGAAGATCGCAATTTAGTTATTAGATGGTTATAAGAAAGGCATTTTTTTTTCTAAAATGTGTGTGCTTTGATTAGACAAAGATATTCCTACATCCCCAAATCCTCCAAAAATATCGAAAACTCGAATAAATCCCGAATATTCAGGAAGAGAACCTATAAGCAAACCATAAACAACGCAAAAGAGAACAATTAAGCCACTATCCAGAAAAGCTAGTTAAACAGCACTGAAACTTTTGCATGACTTCATTAGTGATTAATAAAAATGTATTTCTGCAGAAGCTGTTCGAAGATTTTTCAAAACCTAATTAACATGACTGGTTTTTTTCGAATTGAAAGCTTATCAGCAAAGCCATGAATCGGTATTATAGTTCCAAGATACTTTCATTTCCTAAAAATACTGTTTTAAAGTCTCTCTATATGGACAAAATTATTTGGACACTGCATGTTTTTCAGAAAAAGTGCTTTATTGTTCTATTTAGTAACGGGTAGGCCCTCCTTTTGCTTGTATTACAGCTGTAACACGTCGAGGCATACTCTCCACAAGTTCTCAAGTCTGGGCAGGAATAGTTCGCCATGCCTCTTGCAAGGCTGTGAGAAGAGATTGTTGTGAAGATGGGCGTGCGTGGCAGTGTCGTACCCGTCGCTCCAGTTCGTCCCGCAAATGCTCGATCGGATTTAGAATGGGGTTCTAAGCAGGCCAGTCAAGCAAATTCACCTCATTTTCAAGAAACCAGTCCAGCACATGTTTTGAAGTATGACATTGAGCACGATCCTGTTGGAAGAAACAACCATCATCGCCGTAGTATTGTCATAGTGAAGGCAAGGCCGAATTATCCAGAACGTCGAGGTACACGTCAGTGTTCATGGTATCATGGGCCGAGTCCTAACCAGGAAAAACAACCCCACACTAAGATGGATTCTCCGATTTTCTGAAGTATCCAAATACTTTTGTCCATATAGTGTATAAGGGCCGTGGTAGCCCGGTTGGAAGAGTAACGAATTAGCAACCGGAGGGTTGCGAGTTCGAATCTAATCAAAGATTGTCGTGTACATGGGACATGGGAGCTGGAGCGTGGTGGGGAAATTAGGAGATTGGATGCCAGCTCAGGTATTGCCTCATCTGAAAAGCGGTTCAATATTACGTGGTGCTGCCTCGGGTCTTTTCCTTCGAGTTTGATCCCGGACCGTCGCCAATAGCCCGTTGTTCCAGCGGGACTTAATGAAAATACCTACCTACCCAGAATTATAAGGGGTCGCCGTGGCTAGGTGGGTTCGTCCACTGCTCTAGCAACCTGTGTTGCAGGCGGCGCATGTTCGTCTCCACACTGGTTGTATTTATCTTCTGAGTCAGTAAAACTTTCATTGCGTGTGTTTGTCTATTAAGAGATGTTGTTCGGCCAAGTACGGCCTTGGCATCATAAAACTCAATGCAATCAACCCAGGATTACAGTACATCCGTCACTTTGTCTCAAAATCAAATTTAATTTTCATTGGACAAAACGATGGACAGTAAAAGTTTGAGAACTTGGCATTCCCAAGAATACGATATCGACTGTCAAACTCTTCTCGTTTGGGGTTCAGAGCGCATTTTTTATCGACGGTATTATGAGCCGGATGATATATCTTAACGTTTTATTAAGGATAATACTAGTAAGTTTTGTTTGGATCTAACTTCTCTTCCTGGATAATTATTCAAAATATATTGGCAAAAATATGAAATTCTGGCTATTGTAACGCTTCATACAAGGAAATGCACCATTGTCTCCTGCGAGTTGTAGCCACGTAGATTTTTGTCAAGCTTGATTCAAAATTGTAAAAGAGATAAATGTTATATCAGTCTTTATTATCTAGAGTTTTGTCTTGTGTCTGGCGCAGCTTGGCCATGTGTGGCCCTTGTGCCATAAAAGACCAATTAACCAACCAACCTCCTTGCTTGTATTTCACTTCTGTGCCAGTAAAATTATCCTTGTGTGTATGTCCATTTACTTCAAGTTGCTTGGCACAGCTTGGTTAAATATGGCCCTTTCGCCATAAAACCCAACCAACCCAAACTTTGCTATCAGTCAATTCTGCCATACTGTATTCCAATGATATTTTTCAGGTAAGTTCTGTATATTCTGAAGCGTTTGGGGGATTTTTCAGTATTAAGCTATTTGCGTTGTAAAATGTTTGATTACTTGAAATTCAACGACAGAAAATTTAAACAAGTGACTATTGTTTCAGTTTTTACACTAATAGTTTCGAAATTAATTTTATCGGGTTCCAATAAAATTCGATCTTCCTCACAATGTTAGTTAATACCTAAATTTCAAAACATTTTATATCTAGAGGGAGGATAATACTCATATTTTCATACCTAAATATATGAACATAAATTTTGCCATTCTATTTCATTCTGAAGTATTAAGAGGAATTAAAGTAGGAAAATCCGTCTCCATCTTTATTTTTTTTCAATCAATTTAATCAGAATCCACTTCGCAAGTACATTCCTAAACGACATAATCTCGAGTTTTGTTTATGCCAAGTAAACCATCTACACCTTTGTTTCATCGATTCTAACATGACTAGTTTCAATAATTGTATGTTATTTACAAAGAAAAATTAGCCTTTTGTCCTCATAAATAGCAATTCAAATCCCTAATTTAGCTTTGGTTGAAGCTTATTTCTATAAGCAATTATAAACCATCCATGTATGATCCGTAAATTTTAAATTGCCTTATGGACCTTTCAAAATTTTAATAGGCGTTGTACGGTCGCTTAATGTATGTTCACATCAGTTTCTCGTGTGAGCAGTCTAAAAGGTTTCATCCCTTAACTCTCGGTTTCATTCTATTGTCTTCTATTGATATAATATCCGTCTAAAACATTTCTATTGAATTTCTAAGCAATATAGTTTTACTTGGGTGTGTAAATCAAAGTTCTCAGTTTATATACCTTAATTAGTTGGAAAGTTTTCGAATTCATAATAAAACTCGAATCTATTGTCTAGTACACTTTTCATCTCTTTACTTAGTCTCCCTTTCAACTTTAAATATTAAAATAATCGAAATTCCTTTTTGTTTTTAGCTATACGCATCGGTCTTTCTAGATTAATCGTCAGTTCTTAAGTAAATATTTGTTACCACCACAGAAGTTCAGTGGGGATGAGTCCTAATAAATCATATATTTTCTTTCTGAAATCAATTAGGTAGCACGTTTATAAACAGTGGATACACAAAAGTATTGCGGCCCAACCAACTTTCGATAGTTTTTCTGAAACTAAACACATTTTAATTAAAAAAATAAAAGTTTTTTGTAGTAAAAATGTAATAAAATTTTTTAAAAATTAGATGAAATATCTTAGGTTTAAACACAAAATCTAAGAAAAAATCATAAATTATTTTATAATGAAAAAATAAACGTGAAATTTACAGTCGCGGGAAAAAAGGAACCACCCCTCTTCATTCGAACAATTTTAACAGAGCAAATTCAAAGGTGGCATTCGGGAGGGAATAACATCTTCGATAAATTCCTATGCATAAAATTTGCACAAGGGGCAGTCTTCATATTGAAATTGTGCACCAACTTCATAATTTCCAATAGCATGACAAAATTTTGAATTTATACCAGATACCAAGAATGGTAGGGTTACAAACCAAACAGCACTTCTCTCTTGGTGATATCCCATGCAGTGTTGGCAACCTTCGAGCTCTCAAGATTCTATAATCTTCCAGTCCTCTACTGCTCATGGTCAGAACTAGTTCCAATAATCTGGCAGAATATTTTCTCCTTATTAGTGAACAGACTTGTGACGTTGCCTACATATGCGCAGTATAATATATTCTAAGTCTACTCGCATATTGATGCGCACAGGCGTGGACAAGTTCAGAGTGAACTCAAATTGAACGTGTGAACACTGGAAATGGAATTAAAGAATTGCACTAAAATAATGGAACTATATTGGTTGTACTTGCATGCTTTTATTGATATTTGTACAGTAATTTACGTGCAGAAATAAAATTGACCCGTCTTCAAATCAGGAACCATATTTAAAGTCCAAATAGTTCTCCCATGTAAACGTAGAATCGGAGTTCAGAAGAGTTATAAGAGGGTCTTTCTCTTTCAGCTATTCCGGAATATTTCCACTCTTACTGGTTCTTCGAGTTGTCCTTAATGCAACAATCCCCTAAAGACCAGGATACTATCAAAAACAGGTGAAGGTCCGGAAATGTCACGCCCTCATGCTGGCGAGTTGTTGTCCCAACAATACTTTGGAAAAAACTGGATTCGGAAGTTGTCTTTCCACAATTGAGGCATCCTGGAGATGAAAGTACCAGCATCCATGTTCCGGTCATCTAAAAGGAACAGCACAATTAGACAATAGCCAAAAATAGTCATATATTTCATGAGAATCTGTAACAATAAAAATTACAAAAATAGCTTTCAAATAACTGCAGTCTAAATATTGCCTAAATAGCCAACGTTACACTTCGAATACACGACGTAGCAAATTTGAAAAATCATTAGCTTCTAACTCGTATTTTATTCTAAGATTAAAAGTACTAACTTGGAGTAAACAACCCTTTCCCATTAGTTTAAAATGGAGGGTTCGAGAAATTACGACTTCCGTAATCTTGTGTTTTTTAAAACTGCTTTCAAAATTTTACTTCATTTTTGAGTAAAGAATGAATTAAATACGACTGTAATCCTAAATTGATACGAACGTTAACGTTTCTAAGAAAAACACCCCGAGAAAAGTGACTCAAAAAAGTAAAATTTTACTAGAGAACGAAAACGCTATGCATATTTTACTTCTCAGTACGAAGTTTGTAGAATTAGTTCATTCCTTTTTATATTATACATCTGTTACGTAGAAATCTTTTTCAATTGTTTGGTTCTCGCCTTCTTTTACCTAAATGTTAATTTCAGTGGCTATTGGTACAAAAGCTTTTGAATAAATCATTTTAAATAAATTAAGTATTTAAATAATTACATTTAAATTAAATTAAATATTGGAATTAATTTTATTTAATGATTGTATTAAAAATCGCATTTCTTAAGATTTTTTTGGCTTAGCTTTTTCTGAAATACGTGTTTGGTTTGCAATTTTATGCAAGGACAAGCTTGCTTTAACAGTCCTTCAAATCGGGGTAAGTATTTGAAAAATATAACTAGCTTTTTTTATCAGAGTATAATTGAAATCAGTATTTATTTTTCCTTATAATTCTAGTGAAACCCTACTTCATACAAGTAGAATATCGTAAAAGGAGCAATCGGATCATCTTGTTTTCCAAGGTCATTATCCCCTTTGGATTATCCCGAGGGTAAGTAAGTAGTATTTTAATTAACGTCGCAATGGAGCAACACAACGAGCTATTGGCGAGGGTCTGGGATCAAACCCGAAGGGAAAGATCAGGACAACATCGCATAATTTTGAACCACTGTCAAATGACGAGGTCACATCTGTGCTGGCACCCCAATTCCGAAACTTCCACACCACGTCAACCTGAGGACATTTGAGGCCATGGCAGATTTAACGTGTACCAGCCCCTTTGTACAAGACAGTGTTTGGTTGGATATTCGAACTCTGTGATGTGATAATCCGCTACTCTTCCAACCAGGCAACCGTGGCCCTGCAGCATTCATGATTTAGAATTGCATTTAATTTGATTTTAACTTAATTGTAATGAACTACATTGTTTAATTATTAAAAATAAATTATTGTATGCACTGTGAAAAAAGTATCCGCACCGAGGGAATGATTACATGCCGGTGGGCATGGATGTATTGCAACGCGTCTTCGGAGTGCATACTAGATTTGTTCAATGGGATTTAGATCGAAGAAACAGGCAGGTCAATCCATTCGAGCAATATCCCCACTTTCCAATAGCATATCATATCAAAGCCGCAATGCGATGGAGTGTAGCGTTAGGCAAGCCCCACGTTGATCTGACATGCGCATGCGTGCTGTTTCTGTACAGAAAACATGTAGATACGCATGCGTACTTCAGCTTATTTAGTATCTCGTGACTGATGTTAGATAAATGCGTGGCTCCCCTTATTGTCCATAAAGATAAAGTGGGACCGATGGCACTTCAGAACCCCAGTCGCACTTGGGGAAAGGATTATCTAACTCCTTTAGTGTGCACCGGTTACAGTACCGGCTTCCTAGTATCTGAAGCTCTGTACATCCATCCAGCACAATACCTTTCCAGAAGACTTTGACCGACATCGATCTTTTTCAGTAATGTTTGCTTGGTGATATCGTGCCCAATTTCCCGCCAGATTGGTTGATGTCCAGAATATCTGTGCTGAGACCGAATCTACTCCATCAGTGAAGCGTACATTATCTCACTTCTCTCCCTTGTGTTACTTCCACAACTGTAAATGGTGACGTAGATGAAGGTGTTAAAAAGCTGACTGCAGGTTTTTTGTACTGTCGTATTCAACCTTTAGTATTAAAGTATACAAGTTATTCCTAGGATTTTTAATAGGCATATGCACCAGAGAATGCCTTTTTGATATCCTTAATGACCTGGTTTTACTCCTCGACATGTATTGATAGCTGCTTTTTTACACTTTTTACTCCATTTTTATAAAAACTAAATTTTAAACGCAATATTTTCTGCCATAAAATGCTTTTTTTAGTAGAAATAAATAACAAAATATATAAAAATCTAACCTCAGTGATAATTTTAAAAAATTGCTTCCGAAGGTAGACAGATACCTTAAATATCAATGCTTTCTAGATTTACTTTGTATTTTATGAAGTAAGATGTATATAACCAAGTTTATGTTTAATACCACTATAGTTACTATTTCATTTATAATAAAGCTCCATATAAATTACCATAAATTATTCAACCCTTAATATTAATCAAAGTATACAAATTATTCCTAGGATTTTTAATAGGAAATATACGCCAGAGAATGCCTTTTTGATTCCCATAATGACCTGGTTTCTCTCCTCGACATAAAGTTATTTTTTTTTACATTTAAATATTAGTGCTTTCTAGATGTACTTTATGAATTAAGATCATAATTGTGAGAGTTTATGTTTAAATACCTAGTTAGTATTTCACCTATAATAAGGCACCACTATAATATAGGCTCACTATATAAAGCTCACTATAATAAGGCAATAAGGCTCAGCTGCATTTTAAATAAATTATCACACCATGAGGTACTAACGCTACGAGACTTATTTCAATTAAAAAGCTCTTTTTCCAGAACGATCTAGATGTCTTATTAATTTTCTCATATTCGTATCAATTTAATATACACCATAGAAATCGATGAAAGACAAACAAGCCTTCAGTTAAAAAAAATGTACTAGTAAAACATCCAAGTGTTGTCAATTACCGTATATTTGAACTACGTAAATGGAATTTATGGATTATAGGAGCTTTTTAAAATCTTTCACCGCCTTTCTCTCATATGAATCTCCCACTCTTTATTATCATTCGAAGTCAACTCTGGGGATTTTTGCTCATTAGTTCCAGAAGCTGGTAGAAAATACCGTCTATTCATTATAAATCACGCATCGTTCGTGACCCTTCATATTAATCAAAGTATAGAAATTATTCCTAGAATTTTTAATAGGCAATATGCGCCAGAGAATGCTCTTTTGATCCCTGTAATGACCTGATTTCTCTCCACGACACGAAATTATTTTCTACATTTAATTATACCATTGCTTCTAGATTTACTTTGTATTTTCTGAAGTAAGGTATATAATCAAGTTTATGTTTAAATACCCCTCTAGTCACTATTTCACCTATAATAAGGTCCCATATAAATTACCATAAATTATTCAACCCTTAATATTAATCAAAGTATGCAAATTATTCCTAGGATTTTTAATAGGAAATATACGCCAGAGAATATGCCTTTTTGATCCCCGCAATGATCTGGTTTCTCTCCTCGACATGAAGTTATTTTTTTTACATTTAAATATTAGTGCTTTCTAGATGTACTTTATGAATTAAGATCATAACTGAGTTTATGTTTAAATACCTAGAGTTAGCATTTCACTTATAATAAGGCACCACATAAATTAGCTGAGCTTCATTTTAAACAAACTATCACACCATGAGGTACTAACGCGACGAGACTTATTTCAATTAAAAAAGCTCTTTTTCCAGAATGATCTAGATGTCTTATTAATTTTCACATATTCGTATCAATTTAATATACACCATAGAAATCGATGAAAGACAAACAAGCCTTCAGTTTAAAAAAATGTACTAGTAAAACATCCAAGCATTGTCAGAGTTTATTAGCCGTATATTTGAACTACGTAAATGGAACTTATGGATTATAGGAGCTTTTTCAAATCTTTCATCGGCTTTCTCTCATATGAATCTCCCACTCTTTATTATCATTCGAAGTCAACTCTAGGGATTTTTGCTCATTAGTTCCAGAAGCTGGTAGAAAATACCGTCTATTCATTATAAATCACGCATCCTTCGTGACTATTAGGGTTTGGGGAGAAGAGAGCTACATAAAGGAACAAATCGATGGAGAATGCGATAAATCCATCGCAATGGAAAGGGAAGTGATTCATGGCCTATTAATAATTTGAAAAAGTTTTGGAAAAATCTACTTATGCATTGTCAATAAATTCAAGAACTTTTCCAATTTGGAGTGCAAAATATAAATGGTTGCTCAGATTTGAGAGAAATTCTAAATTTTCTTTTCCAGAGATTCAAAGCACCCTGAAAGAAACGTTTAACGAAAGATTATCATTCCGTAGAGCAATCAGATTACTTTTTGAGTGGCGAATTCAAGAGAGTAAAAGTCATGTTCAGAAAGTTTACGGAGAAAGTTGAAAAGTATATTGGAACTCTTAATTGCATGCAGTTTGTAAAGGAAATTTACTTTGCGGTTTTGTTCGAAGTTTTTTCGAAAAATTAGATCAGCAGACGCCTACTAGAAAAGAACGGTCTTTATAACTCTGCGTTTCAATAAATATTCAAATAAAAAGACAAAATCACAGAATTTGAATTGATTATTGAATTGACTTTGAATTTATTGAGTGGAACTGGAGCTAACAGAATCATTAGTATCTCATTCACATTCCTAGTTTCCTTGGTCTGTTTATTGATTTTTGGTCTGTTTATTGGTTTTTGGTTTGTTTTATTGGTGATGTGATTGACACTTATCAATATATCTTAATGACACCTTAACCCTCCTGGTGGTTGTGTCGACGAGGTATCTCGTTATTAGGAAAATTTTGACCAGATCTTGATGGACGAGATATCTCGTCATTAGAACAGTACGTCAGATGGTGATGGACGAGTTATCTCGTCGAAACCACTTCGAGGGTTAACTAAGAAAACGGATATATTAATGTTGAGACTGATTCTAAATGACTTCATTGTTGTACTTTCTATTTTGCCTTTTGTGTAAATTGCATTTTAAATTTATTTTGGGAACGTGCTATTTTGGAAAAGCCGTAATTCTAAAAAAGATCAGAAAAAGTTGGTATTCTTTTGGATGAAAGCTATTTATCGATAAGCTATTTCACTGAACACACACTCTGTGTTGAACCCAATGTTGAGTATTCATATTTTTAAACAAAGGTAAAACACGATGCACTTAAAATAGAAAAACGAAGCAAATAGACAGAAAAGTAAACATTTTTACTTAACAAATTGAGCAAAAAAAGCGGGAGCTCCCATGTGATATGACTCTAGGGAACAGAGGGGTGAGAGGGTGACGTCGGACAAGACAAACAAAATTCCATCTGTGGCAAATTGAGGCACAGCGCCATCTCCTGAGCATAGAGAAAGCATTACAAGAAATTATACAGAGGTGACAACTTAGAAGAGGACTGGTCAATCCGATTCCCAGCGTGACCTTCTTGTGTGGCTTTCATAGAGAATTACACTAAAAAATAAAGGAAATAAGATATCGAAATATAGATTTAGAACTGAACCAATGGTAATTGATTAACGTGGCAATGGAGGAACTCAATGGGCGATTAGCGACGGTCAAGGATCTATTCCCAAGGGAAAGATCCGAGGACAACACCATGTAATTTTGAACCAGGGTTAGATGACGAGGTTAACTCCTGAGCTGGCACCTCACTCTCCAAACTCGCACTGGACCAACAGAACGGGATATTGGCGACGGTCCGGGATCAATCCCGAAGGTAATGATTCTCATAATTTTGATCGTCATCTGACCGTGGCTCAAAATTACGCGGTGTTGTCCTCGATCTTTCCCTTCGGGATTGACCATCACCAATAACCCGTTGTGTTGCTCCAGTGCGATGTTAATTAAAATACTTACCTCGTAATTTTGAAGGTAAAGAGGACAATACCTCTTAATTTTGAACCACGGTCAGATGACGATGTCAACACTTGAGCTGCCTCCCACTCTCCAAACTTCTACACCCCGTCAACGTGATAAGCAAAGGGAAGACATTTTTGAATTGGAGTAAGTGTTATTTTTTGGAGTCTATATTAGTTTACATTGCTGTTAGAAAACAGGAGTTATTATAACTCCTGTTTCCAACAGCGAAAAATTCTGTGCGGGTGACAAAAGAAGAAATTTGCAGACGTCTGAAGGGTCGTGTCTTTTTCTTCTATTAAGCTTTGTTCTAATGTTTTCAATATGCCAGGATTTTCGGGTTTTCTTTTCAAAATGAATTAAGAAAGTTTATGAAAACAAACATCTTAGTGGAGTAGACCTTAAATTAGAAGTCCAAAGAAAAACTAACGTTTCTCTTACCGATAAATTCAGGACTGAATGAAATAAATTAAAAGCATGTTTTGTTTTAAAACTATTAATTTATATGGGACCCGTGGGAAATTAGTTGACCCGTAGAGCGATTTGTGTTGAGTGCGCCTTCCCTAGAAGAAAGAAACGGAACGTAAATGCAAAATAAATGAAAAAATTCGATGTGGCATTTTAAGATAGTTTCACAGACATGGGGTCGATTTGACTCTTTTAAGAGTAACGCGAATTTTAAAAGCGAATGACGAACTATAAACGTGTCCTATGAAGCTTGACCTCTTGACAGTATACTGCTCATACAGGTAGGTAGTTATTGAACGTCGCACTGGAGCAACACAACGGGTTATTGGCGACGGTCCGGGATCAATCCCGACGGGAATGATCCAAGGAACCAACGCCTCGTAATTTCGAACCACGGTTAGATGACGAGAACAATACCTGAACTGTGGTATCCCTCTCCAAACTTCCACACCACGCCAACGGCTCACAGGTCAACTTAAAGGTGCTGATATTACTAATCCAATGCAAGAAAAAAAAACGTGATAATTCCAGTCAATGAACAACGCGGAGTCAATTTAATTCCTCTGTAGTTTGGGTAAAATTCGTAATATTTCATATTAACAGAATGTACGACACAAAACCTTACATTTTCCTTTAATGGTATCGTGTATCAATTAATTCTATTAGTTATTTTCAGTTAATATGCATGTAATGTAAAAATGTTTTGATATTTAATTTACATAAAGCTAACATTCCCCTGAATCCACCATTGGATTCCCTCCCAAACATAAAGGTAAACCTTAAGTGCTCTTTAAGCCCTGGATCACACCTTCATTCGCCACCCAGCTGGTTTCGGTCACATAATAAACGTCACTATTATCTTCATAATTGGGCTAATATATGGGTATTTTTCTAGAGTATCCACTTCCACGTCTGTCCAATTTACATAGATATTAAACAACACTGGCGGCCTACTTTATTTGCAAACATAATTGGTAAATTACTTCCCCCAATAAAACCTTAAGATCTATTAGTCGGCAAGGTGAACTCTGATGCTTCCGTCCTCGAGATCTATTAGTCAGCTAGGTGAGCCCGGAAGCATCCAGCTATTAATCTTTACAAAAATCAATCACTGCTGTAAGGTGCAGAGTGTAGCCTCATATTTTTCTACAAAGGTCACCACAATACCCCAATTCTGTTATTTAACACTCGATGGTTTGGGTGATGTGAGGAGTTTAATTTATACAGATCAGCGAAACTCAAATTTGGATTTCGAGTGGGCAGGTAGGTATTTTAATTAACGTCGCACTGGAGCAACACACGGGCTATTGGCGACTGTCCCGGATCCAATTTTATTGGCTCTAAGCTAATTGTAAAGTACGAAAAATAAAGCATCCGATGCGGGAGAAAATGCATTGGGTTGACGGATTAAACAATAGAAGAATAAAGAAGAATAAATTGAAAAAGATTGATGTTTTATTAGTTTAAATGAAGTAGTTAATAAGTTTGTGAACAATTTCATTAGCTCTAATTGTAAAGTCCGAAAGTAGTTTTTCAACATTTAGGGGAATATTCCAATTCTACATAGTCCAGGGCAAGCGCACAAACGTTTGGTGATTCAGCCAAGTCTGTCGGTGTACCGTTCGCAATACAATTTCAGAGGGTCGTTCGTTTCCGTTAGCTGCCCCATATGTTAAGTGCATCTCAGTATTCATGAAGTAATACATGTTATCGGCTCGAAGCATTTGAAATGACGATGGTCTAAAATAATCTATTGCCATGCTGACGAACAGCACCTCAAGCAAATCCAGGTGTCGTTTACGGTCATACGTCCTATGTGAACGTAGTTTAATTTTGTATTCCTACCTCTTCTTAAAATTTGCGCAGGGAGTTTTGAAACACTCTTACGTCTTTACCTTGCCAACGCTTTATAAGCATATCTTTGATATCTAGACCACAAGTCAGACTATGTATGCATAATAATTCAATCAATATACACTCTGCACCACAAAATCTAAACACCTCTTAGTCAGTGTTCGATCGGAATGAAATTTAGCATGTGTGATGTACATGAAGAAGAGATAAAGAAATTATCAAACTATTAAATGCAGAGGATTTTTACTTTACTTTGTAGAACTGTTGTTACTTGAACTGTTGTTGTTGAACTACTGTTACTTTTTTACTTTTGTAGAATTACAACGGAAAGGTCATAAAGTAGTAAGTCGTAAAGTCCACTGTGGTGGCGATACATGCTGTAACACAGTGTGATACGGAGTCAAATGGGGTTCCTTATGATATCTTGTGGCAAGTTACGACAAGCATTCTCTTCAGCTGCTCGGCAAAATCCCTTATATACCGTGGATGGTGCAATTGACGGCCTAGTATAACCCAGACATACTTAATGAAAGACAGATCTGGGAATCTTACTGACCAAGGAGAAATTTCCGCACCACTCTGAGAACTTTGCAACTCACTAGTTTATGACTTTTCTGATGTAATTCTACAATAATAGAGTCCTCTATATTTGATACTATGACGATTTCTTTATCTCATGTTCATTATGCATGCAAAGTTTTATTCCAATCGAACACTGACTTTGGGATGGTTTGGTACTTTTGGCAGAGTAATATGAACCCGATAAAAGAAAAATATTTAGGAAAATTCGACACCATTTTTCAAAATTGTTAACAAATATAACTGAGAAATATTTTACGTATACCCCTGTTCTTTCATTAGCTGTATGTTATAAAACACGCTGAAATAAAATATCGTGGTTCTGTAAGATATTGCTTTTTCATTCGCAGAGTAGAAGAGATAACAGACCCAGATAACTGATAATCTTCTTACTTATGAAGACATTGTACTGTTATATCTAGACTAGAAAATAAATATTTTGTTGAGAAAAAATTTATGTATTTGATACAATTTTGCTCGCATACATTTCAAAATCGATGGTTTTCCAATTCTCCGTATGTATATTGTATTGTACTTTCTTTCTTTATAATCCGTAATCAATTTTGAATTGTACATTACACCAACATTTATCGAGTGAGTAAAATTGGATCTCTATTTACAAGCTATCGAAGATCAATTTTGAAACTATGTCATACCTGTTTCATAAATATGGTGCCATTGTTCAGTACAAGACAGATCTTTCATCAAAACTAAGACGATTTCTGAGCCACATATGTAAATGCATTGCGAAAGACTGTTCACGAATCATTTTGCTGGGGCTAAAATTAAGTTAATTTGAGAAAAGGGACCTCAAATTGTGGTCTCAATGACAGCCCTTTAACGCATTTTATATTTCAGTTGCCTTGAAATATATTTGCGCTGATTAAAAGTTGACATTTCTGTCCTCTTTCTTTAATTAGAAGAAAACAAAAACAAAAGAGCAAGAGAAGTAAGCCGATTTCGGAGAAACAAGCACTTTTGAGAAATTAACGAGTCAAAAATCGAGGAGCAAATCTACGCCGCATAAAAAGATAATGAAACAATACCAATAGAAACAAAGCGAAAGAAGGCAGTGGCGATGAAAAGCTAAAAGATTACAAGAAAAATATTCAATCGTAGAGGCACGGAGGGCTTAACGCAGTAGCTCTCTCTCAGAGGCAGATCAGTAATGAATACCCCAATCGGCCAAAAGAAAGATCGAGACTTAAGAGAAACAGAAGAAATAATGGGAAAGGAAAGCGAAGAAAAAAGGCTGACACGAAAAAATTGTCCCAACTAAAGCTGTAACACGATTAGATGATAAGAAGGCTCTGTTCCAGCGCCATCTAGTGATACAAAGCTACAGGTGTCAGGACAAAAGCTCGGATATATAGATTGAGGATAGAGTTAGGAATATATATACAATTAGAAATCCAGGCTTCTGCAATTCCAGCTCTACAAATATGAAATATTTTTCTGGATATAGAAACAATGGTAGACAAACATAACGGATGAACTCTGCTTACACAATTCAAAAATCTTGTTCCTAAGTTCATGTAAAGAGGTAGGGGTAAAAGTGACGAAGGGGGTCTGAAGTTTTACAACTTTTTAATCAATTATTTAGCTCTCTTCAGATATTTTATAAAGACCTCTGTAATTAACCTTATAAAAATTATAAGGTTAATTACCATGTTAAGAGGTAGGGGTAAAAGTGACGAAGGGGTCTGAAGTTTTAACAACTTTTTAATCAATTATTTAGCTTTTTTCAGATATTTTATAAAGACCTCTGTAATTAACCTTATAAAAATTCACGAACAGCGAACAAAAATTGTGAAATTTCATTTTCGAATCCAAGGATCAATAATTCTGACCCGACGAGCATATTATCGCCATTATGAAGTGAACGATTCTACAAGAAAATCAACGATTAACCCTCCAAGTGGTTTCGACGAGATATCTCGTCCATCAAAATCTGACGAATTTTGCTAAGGACGGGATATTTCGTCATCAAGATATTGCCAATTTTTCGATGTTGACGATATCAAAATCTGGTCAGTTTTCTTCTAATGACGAGATATCTCGTCAATCAAGATCTGGTCAGTTTTGCTAATGACGAGATACCTCGCGAAGACAGCCACCAAGAGGGTTTAAAGTTTGTTTAGACGGTTCTGAGAAATATGGTTCAGTCAGCAACCTTACACGAACAGGCAGGATAGGATAGGGTAGTTAATTAACGTCGCACTGGAGCAACACGACGGGCTATTGGCAACGGTCCAGGATCAATCCCGCCTGAAAATAGCCAAGGACAACGTTTCGTAATTTTGAACAACGATCAGATGACGAGAACACCTGATCTGGCACCCCACTCTCCAAACTTCCACCCAACGCCTACGGGAGGACATTTGAGGTCATGATGGATTTAATGTACACCAGCCCCCGTGTACACGACGGTCTTCGGCTGGACCGAGTGTCTAACTCTCAACCCTCTGGTTGCTAATCCGTTGCTCTGCCCAACTGGGCTACCGCGGCTCCAAAAAAGTAAAGGAATCACTAATTATTGAAATCCCTTCGTGAATTAAGGAGGCTGGTGCACGTTAAATTTGGAGGCCTCAAATGTCCTCACGTTGGCGTGGTGTGGAAGTTTGGAGAGTGGAGTGCCAGCTCAGGTGTTGTTCTCGTCATCTGATCGTGGTTTCGAACTACGTAGGATTGTCCTCGGGTCTTTCCTTTGGGGGATTGATCCCGGACCGTCGCTAATAGCACTTGCTCCAGTGCGACGTTAATTAAAATACCTACCTACATACCCTTCGTGACTTCGTGACTGCGCCAAACACAAGACAACAACGAGGGAGGAAAAAGCAAAAATTAAAAGTCTAGAAAAGTAGAAAGTTTAGAAATAGTTAAAGTGATGGGGAAGACAACACATGATGGGTGAACATTTTTGTATCTATGATTGGTCGGTTTCCAGTTTTATGGCGCAAGGGCCATATTTGGCCAAGCTGCGCCAAACACAAGACAACAACGAGGAAGGAAAGAAGCAAAAAGTAGAAGGGTAGAAAAGTAGAAAGTTTAGAAATAGTTAAAGTGATGGGAAGACAACACATGATGGATGAACATTTTTGTATCTATGATTGGTCGGTTTCCAGTTTTATGGCGCAAGGGCCATATTTGGCCAAGCTGCGCCAAACACAAGACAACAACGAGGAAGGAAAGAAGCAAAAAGTAGAAGGGTAGAAAAGTAGAAAGTTTAGAAATAGTTAAAGTGATGGGAAGACAACACATGATGGATGAACATTTTTGTATCTATGATTGGTCGGTTTCCAGTTTTATGGCGCAAGGGCCATATTTGGCCAAGCTGCGCCAAACACAAGACAACAACGAGGAAGGAAAGAAGCAAAAAGTAGAAGGGTAGAAAAGTAGAAAGTTTAGAAATAGTTAAAGTGATGGGAAGACAACACATGATGGATGAACATTTTTGTATCTATGATTGGTCGGTTTCCAGTTTTATGGCGCAAGGGCCATATTTGGCCAAGCTGCGCCAAACACAAGACAACAACGAGGAAGGAAAAAAAGCAAAAAGTAGAAGGGTAGGCCAGGATAAAACAGAAGGGAGGACAGAACACTCGGGGGAATACCTCAGGATTGTGATGCCCGTACACATATGCCCCTGAGGGCTTTGTGTCTGAACTTTATACGAAAGCTCTTTTGAAGTCGAATGTATTTGAATTTAGTTTATTTATCTAGATTATATTCTTTAGTGAAATTTCTCTCTCATAAGTCATCTCTATTATTAAAAATAACATTTACTTCATCTCATTCAATATCTTCGTCCATAATAAAAGAATCGATTGAAAATTACCTTCAAATTAAATGGATTCTTTTTCTCAGTATTTCAAAATAATGATATCATTTAATAAATGTGTGGCCCGAAAAATTTATTTTTTTCTCTGCAATTACAATTGAAGATCTTAGGTTTGAACTGTTAGGTAGAATGACAAAATTTACCTTTTTTTCTGAGAAAATTGGATGCCCCTCGAGTTTACAAGCTAACGAAATGCGGATTAATGAAAGGAATTTCAGTTATAAATACTTTTGCATACCTTAATTTGTTAGATAATTCTTGGTTTAAGGTTTCGAGTTTTATCAACCTTACTAATAATTTTGACTGTTTAAGTCGTATTCTATTCCCATGTTCAGATTTTCTTCTATTTGCGGTAACCCGGTTGGAAGAAGAACGGTTTAGCAACCGGAGAGCTGCGAGTTTGAACCCAACCAAAGATCGTCGTGTACAAAGGGGGCTGGTGCACGTTAAATCTATCGGGGCATCAAATGTTTTCAATTTGGCGTGGTGTGGAGGTTGGAGAGTGGGGTACGAGCTCAGGTGTGACCTCGTCATCTGACCGTGGTTCGAAATTACGTGGTGTTTTCCTCGGATCTTTCCATTCTGGTTTGATCCCGGACCTTCGCCAATAGCTCGTTGCATTCCTCCAGTTTGACGTTAATTAAAATACCTACCTACCTATTGGTGTTAAATCTAATTAATCACTGAAAGAGTGCACAATTGGTAATTTGGACGATGTTCGATAAGTTATAATTATATTTTCAAGCAAACTGCACTAACATTGTTAAAAAGTGAACAACCCTGCCGTCAAATGTTATTATTCTAGTGTTAAAAACTTTAAATAAAGCAATTAACCCACACCCGTGATTTAATCCAATAAGTCTTCGTCAGTGTGCTATTTTATTTGATATTTCATAAACGCAAAGTGAGACAATTTTTTCCGAAATGTCATCTCCATTTAAGTCGATTTAAGTTTCTATAGTTACATGTTTTTAATTGTTAGATGATATTTATCACTTTTGGTGAAATTTTAGTGAATTTTTAGAATAGGGTACCGACATTAATCGCAGATTGTTAGGCCATATTCTAATCTAATTTTTCCTATCATCCTAACTCTAATACCTATTTGCTTTCTTTTGTAGGTTTATAAATATATATTCAACCCTACAATATGAATAGAAGTTTGAATTTATGTAATATATGAAGTAGGTAAGTAAGTAGATAGTCATACTGGAGCAACGGGATCTATCCCGAAGGGAAAGATCCGAGGATATCACCTCGTAATTTTAAACCACGGTTAGATGACGAGGTCAACACCTGGTACCCCACCCTGAAAACTTCCACGTCACCACACCAACGTGAAGACATTTGAGGCTTCGACAGATTAAACATGCACCATCCCCCACGTACACGAAGGTCTTTTGTTTGATCGAGTTTTTTTATTTAGAATCTTTTATTTTTTCTCAATTTGTACAATGCTGATTTTTTTTGAATAAGTGAGTTTTTCTCATTTCCATTCCCGCTGATATAACTTTAACTGTGATTAAATGTAAAGCTTATATGCAAAATCTTTGAGTTCATTTAATTTTTCTGATGGGCCGCAGTAGCTCAGTTGGTAGAGTAGATGAATTATTTTACATTTCAACCAGTTATTATTAAAAAAACCTGATTGCATTGAATTATTGTTACTTTTATAACATACTTATGCTAAAAAATTAGAAAAATATTTGACAACGCTATTGGTTTCCCAATCTGTCAAATATCTCCCATCCATTTTTACACAAATTCAGAAAATGCCTTTCTTGCACTGTGGCTCTAATAATTTGATCACACGCTGTAAATATGAAAATATATTCCCAGTTAGATTATTTTCAAATGGATGCTATTAACCTGGCTTACACACCACAATTAACAAGACTATCAAATGATTAGAGCGAAAGTTTCCCACGTCAGTTTGAAAAGAAATTGTTAAAATAATAAATGAAATTTGAAAGAAATTTAAGCTTATATCTCATATATATTAAACACTCGTATTATTACAAAAACTTATAGATACGATTCATTTTAAGCTCTTGAATGCTTGGTGACAAACTTCATAATTTTCAGTTAGCAGTTTCAAAATAAGCTTATTCCAAGAGGCGAATTGCATTATTATTACTGAGCCTTTAATCATTCGTCGCTCTCGCATTTCAACGCATTTGACAGTATGACATGAATTTTGCGACATCATAAGTGTACATCAACTGATAGCGCAACACTCTGATCAGACACAGCGGAAGTTGACTGTAAGGACGTTCATCCCCATTTTATTGTCAGGCTGATTAAATAGCGTCCCTTCAGCCAGTGTCCTTTCAATATCCTCCGATCCTTCAAGTGGAAAGGGTCGCTCATTAATGAGAGCAACAGCTAAGGGACATAAATTTCAGTCGCAAAGCTTTTTGCATCCGATTAAACAGGAACTGCGCATGATTAGAAATCAGAATGGTATTCTTATACGTGTAATATTAGGGCAGGGGTGCACCCATGATATCAACCTGGAGGGGCTACATCTTTATTAAAAGTTCTTTATTTAGGGGTGATTTTAAAGTTCAAGCATTTCTTTGAAATATAGAATAGTTTTAGTATTAAAGAGATTAGTTTTGGAGTATGTTTCCTATAGACTAGTTTTGGAGTATATCACCTATAGACTAGTATTGGAGTGATTAATTTTAGAGTATGTTACCTAGAAACTGTGTTGGAGTAATTAATTTTAGAGTATGTTTCCTAGAGACTAGTATTGGAGTGATTAATTTTAGAGTATGTTTCCTAGAGACTGGTATTGGAGTGATTCATTTTAGTGTATATTTCCTAGAAACTAGTATTGGAGTGATTAATTTTAGAATGTGTTACCTAGAAACTAGTATTGGAGTGATTAATTTTAGAGTATGTTACCTAGAGACTAGTGTTGGAGTGATTAATTTTAGAGTATGTTTCCTAGAGACTAGTGTTGGAGTGATTAATTTTATAGTATGTTTCCTAGAGACTAGTATTGGAGTGATTAATTTTAGAGTATGTTACCTAGAGACTGTGTTGGAGTGATTAATTTTAGAGTATGTTTCCTAGAGACTAGTTTTGGAGTGTGTTCCCAAGAGACTAGATTCAGAGTACATTACCTAAAGACTAGTTTTGGAGTGTGTTACCAAGAGACTAGTTTTAAAGTAACTACTCCAAGACGAATGCCTAGAAGCTGTATTGAAGGGTAAAGGTTCCAACGTTTTAATGAAAAATATTAACATTTTCAATTACTTTAATTCAACCAGTAAATAAGAAATGGAGTACTTTTGTAAATGGCTTGAAAGCAACGAATAAATATTAGTTGACTGTAAGGACGTTAATCCTCATTTTATTTTCAGGCTGATTAAATAGCGTTCCTTCAGCCAGGGTTCTTTCAATATCCTCCAATCCTTCAAGTGGAAAGGGTCGTCACTCATTAATAAGAGAGCAACAGCTAAGGGGACTTAAATTTCAGTCTCAAAGCTTTTTGCATCTGATTCAACAGGAACAGCTCTATGAGGATGTGTAGAAATCTGGATGGTATTCTCAAGCGCGTTATATCAGGACAGGGGCACATCCCGGATATCAACTTGGAAGGAGCTACATTTTATTGTAAGCTCTTTGTTTAGGGGTGATTTTAAAATTTAAACATTTCTTTTAAATATCGAATAGTTTGTGTTAATCAGAGTTTTAGAGGGTGTTACCTGGAGATTATTTTTGGAGTATGGATTATTTTTGGAGTACCTACAGACTAGTATTGAAGTGATTAATTTTAGAGTATGTTACACACACACCTAGAGACTGGTATTGGAGTGATTAATTTTAGAGTATGCTTCCTAGAGATTAGTGTTGGAGTGATTAATTTTAGAGTATGCTTCCTAGAGACTGGTATTGGAGTAATTAATTTTAGAGTATGTTTCCTAGAGACTGGTATTGGAGTGATAGATTCTAGAGTATGTTGCCTAGAGACTGGTATTGGAGTGATTGATTTTAGAGTATGTTTCCTAGAGAGGGACAAGTTTCAGAGTGTTGTTACCCAGAGACTAGGTTAAGAGTGTGTTACCTAGAGGATAATTTTAAAGTGACTACTCCAAGACGAATGTATAGAAGCTGTATTGAAGGGAAAAGGTTCCAACGTTTTAATGAATAATATTAACATTTTCAATTATTTTGTCCAACCTAAGTAAATAAGAAATGGAGCCCTTTTGTAAATGGGTTGAAAGCAATAAATGAATATTAGTTTACTGTAAGGAGAAAAATATCTTAACACCTTTATACACGGTTTTTAAAGAAGCAATCAAGGTTTTATGAAGATATTTTTTGGTTTTTATATGGTCTGGGTGGGGCTTAAGTCCCCATAATCCCTCCGTAGATGCGCCCCTGCGTCCGGGTTTCCTCATTCCTGCCTTTACTCGAAAGTTAAACCATTTTGTATCATCATAGTTGGTTGATTTGGTTCTAGATAAAAAAATGAACAAGTTACTGCAAAAAAAATTCAATGAAATAGATTAAAAACATCAGAATAGCAACAGATAAACATTAAAAGGGAGATAAGACATAAGCAAATAACTTCAAAAAGAAAAATAGATACTTCAAATCAAACAAGAAAAAAGTAAATATGTTAACATTTCTTCAACATAAAAAGTAAAATGCAGAATTAAAATTTATTAACTTAAATTATTTAAAATAGACGAAGTGATGCAGTTTATACAAGGCATTAAAAGATGTTTTAAGAAGATGAGATGAATAAAAAGCATGGATTTTACGCTTAAAAACAAATTATGTAATTTAAACATCTAAAAAAATTCCTTGTAACAATAATGAAAGCAAATTGTACCTAGTAAAAATTAAATAATGCATTATGTATATGAATATGATCATTAAGTTAACCAAATTTGCTCTAAAAACGTAAAATATTTTTTAAGTAAAAATCATGTCTGATATTTTCTTCATTCACCTGATTCCAAATGCTTTACACTTTGAAATTTCATTTTCCTTTTCATTATCTGAAACTATTCTACCACCTTTTACCTTATTTTGAAACAACATTGTATTAAAATAGAAAACATAAATGAACGTGAAAAAGAAAATTTGATAATTTGACTTGACTTACTGTTTGAAAATGTTTCCGATTATGAGACAGGATAAATTTAAGTATTAGGCCAAGAATATAGTTACAAAAATATTAGCTATAAACCCAGTCAAAATATAGAAGTGTATATTTATATTAATCTGTCCAGTACCGTGCAATTTGCTACTAGTTAAAATACCTTGTTTCTTTTCTTATGTACATACTTCTTTAATTTTATGTATAGACAAATATCAAAATTCCTGTTACGATTTATCAAATTTTAATAGATTATTATCATTTTAACAATTGAATCAATACTCAAGCAAAACCCCAGGAAAGAACGAAATATCCTGTATTATTTAAGAATAGCGTCAAAATTTAAAATCCGTATGTACTTAAAGTCTTACAAATTGTTCCTTATCTGGAACAGCTTCCTGAAATGAGAAAAGTAAATCGTTATTTTATTTGTATCTAAAGTAAGAATTTTCTTTTGATAACATTTTCTAGTATAAAGACGTGCTCTTAGTCTAATTAACGCAAACTAGCTCCTCGAAATTCTTACGAAATTGCGCGTTTTTCAGGATGAAAGTTCCCTATTTTCTTTTCCTTTCGTTACGAAACCTTAGAGGAAATTGAGTATTAAGTGAAAATGTTTGTTTGCATTTCGTTTTTGAAATTAAAATAAATTGCGAATTTTAACACTTCAGTTTTTTATTTCAAAGGTAAATTGTCTACAAGGAAAAAGAGAAATTAATGTTCCGTTTATATCTACTAACCGGGAAGTGTTCGGAGAGAAAGAAATTATAATTAGGTAAATAAGACCTATTTCTTTTCGTTAACTTTATTAGAATATTTTAACTTTTAGTTTTCACATAATTTGTATTAATTTTGTCTTAGAGTCATATTTGAAAAATCTACAAAATACTTCCCCTCCTTAAAATTTAAACAAGTTAAGTATTTGATAGTTAATATTTCTAGTTCTTTCATCATATATGGAGAACTTTTACAAATACTTAACTCTTTGGGATTAGGTGAATTAAAAACTGTCCCACCTTTTTATGCATGATGGTATATTCTTTTACCTCAAAAAGTCGTTCCCAACACAGCTCAAAAAGTTGAAATTACTCATAATCATACAGTTTAATATTTTATTTAAAGTTTATGATTGAGTTGGCAACGCTATGAACTAACGCTAAATGTGTAAATAACTAAAAACAAATATTGACACATGTCAAAACGCATTAGTAAGTTGTTGACACTGTTGTGATCAAGGTGGCGAATTGTGTGATGCAGTGAATTTTTGTCTTCCATAACCATAAATGTTTTTTTTCGTAAGAATTTATTATGAGTGAATAAATCGTTTCATAACAAAAAACATGTTATTTGATGTTTTATACTAATTTTGAAGCTGAATAAGTGAATAAACAATTCTGTGCGACTTGGTTTTGTTCTCTTTAAAATCGTGTGCCTCAAAGAGTTAATACTTAACCGATTAAGTTTTGTTTCGGAATTTTCGGTTCGTGTGATTGATCTTTTCTCGATATAATATTACTTTTCATTCGCAATAAACTAAATACATGATGTTTTGTCAATTTAGAAGAAATCTTTAGAAGCTAATTTAGATTGTAAAATAGACCCTGTGTTGAATTCTTACAATCGAATCAACTTTGTAAAATACCAGCAAGCACCCATCAGAATAAATTGTATACCATATTTCCTGAACGATTTTCGCTTTAGTCATAAAAAATACGATTTTTTTATTAAGTCCCGTATATTCTTTAAACAGACTGCTAAAGTCAGCCGTCTTTTGCACAATTTTAAGGACCACGATCAAAAGAATATCCTCTGAGGTCTTTTTTGAACAGGAGAAAGTACCAGAAATTCGATCTTTCGAAAAGGATTCGGAGAAAGTATTGCGATCTTCAAACACCAATAAATCTATTGGTTTCTACTATTTCCTCCATTAAATGAGGATTTTAGTGAACAAAGCCATTGCAGAGTGCTGTATTTTTTTTATTTGATACCAATGTGTGAGAGTCCGTAAGAGGACTTGATGTCAGAAAAAAATATACTGGAAACGATTTCACGTGTTTTCTGAAAGGGAAATCTACCTCCTCAGATAAATCCGATTTTCACTATTCGTGACTATACGCATCAATATATTGTCATTGATAGATTTTTCAAATGTACCTCCGACAAAATACTTCAAATAATTTTGCATTCTATATTTTTGCAGATGACATTTGCAATTTGCCGATGACATATATCTCGTGAATTTAGAAAATTTCAAAGATTAAAATCATAACCAAACTTAATCATCAGGAAATTGAGATTATAAGCTAATTGAAAACTTTTCTTATATTTCCAAATTCCTTATTAGGTACTTGCTTTAAAAATCTCAGTAATCGTGGTAATTTGATTGTACAGCAGCCGGAAAAATCAAGCCATCTCTTCATTAGCGCATCGTTCATAGTAAAGAAAATTTAAGGGTACCATTCAATAGGAAATAAAGTTATTTTGCATTGAATCTTCATATAAATTATGCATAAACATCAAATTTTTTGATGGCAGTTCCGTGTTTTGATGCAAAATTTCGAATCTATATCAAAATTTAACTTCAAATACCAAGTTTCATGTCAATTGGTCAGCCGATTCTGGGTTAATAGTATGAAAATTTTGAAGCATCTTATCTTAAGGGGATAGTGAGCTTTCAAAATCACCAATATCATTTTTTTTTTTAATTTTAGGGCTAAAAATTTTTTCTAACGCTGAAATCTATTATCTAAACCTGAAGATATCTAGCGCTAGATAGAATTTTTTTTAATTACAATAATTTTGATGGTGGGTCGGTATTTTAATTAACGTCGCACTGGAACAACACAACGGGCTATTGGCGATGGTTCGGGATCAAACCCGAAGGGAAAGATCCGAGGACAACACCTCGTAATTTTGAACCACGGTCGGATGACGCATTTTTGATGGAGTTACATGTAGTATAGCATATAGCAACATAAAACGTATAGTAGATAAGTATAGTAAATCAACTACAAAAATGCAGACTTTTTGACATTATTCTGATTTCGAAATGTTCCCTCAGAATTTGGTTTTAATTTGCTTCGTTGAAAATTGTTTTGGATAATCCTTGCAATCTGGTGTAGATATCTAAAGGAAAATAAGAAATTCATGATGCTTTCAAATTTTATCATTTCGGCTTAAGATGTTTAACCCTCCCCATGCTTTTTTTCTGCAATATCTTTTATTACATTTTACCATTGATTGCATCAGTAATTAAATAATAGTACTTACCAATGTCGTTTATATGTAGTTCTAGTAGTTGGTTGATTGAGTTTAACGGCGCAAAGTCCAAAAACAACAAACTGCGTAGTTCTAGTAGTACTAACGTCAAATGCATTTTTACAAGATACCAACTATCGTAGTATGTCAATCCTATGCTTTTATTATAATGATACTGTTCTATATAATATAATTTTCAGTTTACTTTTTGATGTTAATTCCTTTTCATAAACGACTCCATTCCAGTTCATCCTTACGATGCTTTTAATGTTAAGCCATCTGAAACTAGTATTTGAATAAGCAACACTGACATAACAGGAAAATAATAAGGTAACAACTCTCAGTTTGTCTTCAAGGCAACAATACATCCCAATGGGAATAGAAATCGGTAATTTTCAAGATCTACAAACACCTCTGTAACACTTGCACATAAATCCGTAAACTTGTTGCTCTTACAAATTAATAAACTCCTCGAGGTAACGTTTAAAACGGAAGCCCGATGTATGTTTGCCATGCATGTTCTAGACCAGTGGTTCCTAACAAGGGGTGTGCTTAGCCCTGGGGCTGCGAGAAAGCATTTACAGGGGTGCGAGAGAAGTTTCGATGGACGACAACGCTTTAATGAAAGACGATCTTATTCAAATAAGAGCCAATGCACGTATTCAAATGGAATTTGAAAACTCGATTTAGAACAATTCTGGTGTACACAGTTAGAATCTTATACACAGCTGGCAAAAGCAGCATTGCAGACACACTTTTACCATTTTCCACCACCTACCTGTGTGAAATGGGATTTTCAACACTTATGCACAAAACAACATGCAACAACATGCACAAAACAAAAGCCAGAAATCGCTTAAATGCAAGTGATGACTTACGCGTGGCTCTTTCAAAAAAGGAGCCTCGTTTCAAAAGTATTATAATGAATAAACAACGACAACGTAGCCATTAGAAATTGAGATATTGTTTTGTATGTATATGTAAATGAATGTGTTTATTTTTCAATAAATAAATGATCTTGCAATAGAAATAATTTTCTAAATAAAAAAATAGAAACATTTTTCAAGGGATGCGAGAACTTATTTTTAGATTCAAGGGGTGCCGATTGCTAAGAAGGTTAAGAACCACGTTCTAGACAGACTAAATGACAGGCGGCAGTGAAATGAAGTATTTCGAGGGATTTTAATCCCCACTAAACAGTAAACGGCAGGGAGATTTAAACATTCAGTTCAAGTTTTAATTTGCATCGGAAGGTTTTAGTTAAAACGGCATTTAATCCCTGATGCTTTGAACTTTCCATTCTCCAGCAGGTCACCAGGGGAGCAAGGCGAAAAAACCTTCGCTCTCACAGGAGCCATCATTGATTTCCGCCAGCCCCCCTTCCTGCTTGTAATTCGGATCTTAACCCAATTGAGAATCTCAGGGGCATCATGAGTCAACGGGAAGCACAATTTCTGCGTTGAACAGTTAATGATATCAGCAGAGTTAAACATTTTGTGTTGGAAACACACCGAGTATTTCAAGCGTCACAAAATGGGGGATACTTTGTGGTGTTTTCGAAACTTTCACATTGTTGTTGCTCGAAAAAGTTTTTGTTTGCCTTTTTCCATTAAATTATAAGGTAGGTAGGTAGGTATTTCAATTAACCTCAAACTGGATCAACACAACGGGCTATTGGCGACGGTCCGGGATCAATCCCCAGAGGAAAGATCCGAGGACAACACCACGTAATTTTGAATCACGGTCAGATGACGAGGTCACACCTGAGCTGGCACCCCACTCTCCAAACTTCCACACCATGCCAACGTGAGTTAGTATAGTTTCTAATTAAATAACATTCGAGACTCCATTTTTTGTATTTCGTAGGATTTTCTGTCGTGACATTTTCAACGAATAGTTGGAATCTGATGAAAGATCTTCGTTTCAAAGCGTTGTGTAATATGTTATTCAGTTGTTTTACTGCACCATGACAGTTCTACTGCACATATAGTTTTACTGCACTACGATGTGAGAAAATCACTTAAAGTAAATCTTAGGGTTTATATTCAACAAATATAGAGAAAATGGGAACTCAGTCCTCGACATTGAAGAGAAGCTTTTCTAAGTTAATAGAGTTTCTACAGAAATCGGTCCGTTTTCAGATTCTGTAAATTAGTGCCTCCCCAGCCAATCAAAACCTGGTCTACCGAGTAAAATTGGTTAGGTTAGTAGTTAATTAACGTCGCACTGGAGCATAGAGTGACAGACCAAGACAATCAATCTGGGCAATTCATTAAAGAACAAATAAAGAATTGCCAAACTAAAAATGTATGTAACTTAAAAGAAACTTGGTGATTCATTCTCATACTGAAAATCTCAAGCATATTTTATGCATCGAAAGCATACTGAGCCGATAGCGATATTTCCTAACATGAATGATGGCAGTTATGTGATCATAGACATACTCAATTCAAAGACAATTTGTAGGGGGATTGGGGTAGGAAAACATAAACCACAGCATCCATACATACTCGATGGGATTAATGACGGGAGATTGCTCTGTATACTAATTTCGGACAATTGTCTCGTCAGCAGTGTGTGACCACATCATACAAGTTATGCGAAGGCATATAAATTAGTTCTGAATCATAAATAGTTCACCTATTGCATATGAACAAATAATTGTGTGTTTTTGGTTATCAGTATCCTCTCTACATCTGAACTTTCTAGTTCCCATTTAATAGCCAAAAAAGGATGATACGAGATGGGTATGGTATTCAAAAACGATGTGTTTCTACATGAAAATTTGCTTAGCGACGACAGACTCACTGTTAATAATGCATAACTCCATCAATTTAGACTAATCAGATCGAGTTATAAGCAGTAAGACAGGCCTAAATCACTAAAAAATTGTATAAACTATTTGCATCAACTTATTGCATTTGCTAATAGCTCACATATGTCTGACGTAAAATATCAACGATTTAAAAAATATCTAGCCAGGCTCCCAGAGCCTTGAAAAATCGAAAATATTTAAAAAGAGATTTTATATATAATTTTAAAAAAATTGATGTTTAGTTAGATATAGTGCGAGATAGTGGGAGAGGATACCTTCGCGAAACTCCAGCAATCTACAGCAATATCAATCTAGTCCTTTCCAGAAAATAATTGAAAGATGCAAGACCCCATTTTTAAGACCTGACACGTTTTAACCCGTGAATTACAATGTGTCTCCTAAACACACATAAGCACACTTGAAATTATCGAAAATAAAACAGTCTATTTAAATTTTATTTAGAAAAACACATTTTTAATTAGTGCTAGTGGAAATGTTGGGTAAGGTATCCCATACTACTCACAAAAAATGAGTGATCTTCATCAACATGAAGCTGTCACCATAGTGTAATAAGTTGAAAAGTAACAGAAAATACCAAGTGGAACGATTTACAGCATAGTGAATTGGGAGGGGTCAAGCAGCCACAGGGATTGAATATGGAATGAGTGGACTTGCTGGCATTGGTCAGAGCCTTTTGTATGAAGCTGGATTTTATTGGGGTGGAGCTACCGACAAAGGACAAAACTGGGAATCTCTCAGATGAACACAGGACATCTGAAAAATGCTGAGGGGATGACGGGAAAAAAACGAGTTCTTCGACAAACCAAAGTGAAAGCTAAAAAGTGATTCCTGGCCCCGTAGCTTCACCCTTATCTCAGCGTGCCCTGCATCAGCGACACCCCAACTCCAAAGACCAGTCTGTGAGTACCACTCTCGAATTTCCTATTTACACATATATTTGACCACTCACCACACCTGTCTATAACCATGATGCTATATGTACACCAATACCACACATTGCATGAAATGTTCGCGAACTTAGTGCTTGTATGGTCAGTGTGAGACTCAATTCAGATTGCATACGGCATCTTTATTCGATGTATTGACAAATGATCAAATAAATTAATACTTAAATTTATAATTCATTGTACGCCTCTATAACAGAAGCCAACCCCTCTGGCCTAAAAATTAGATATCAGTGCAACAATTAAATTGAAGAACTGAGCATGATTTAAGTATTTATTAACACATTCCTATTGCAGAATATTATTGTGATAATTTTAATGTAACATTATGAAACTTCAGTATAGCTCTCAAAGGTAATGATGTTTCAGCATGAGAGAAATTTTTATTGTTACATCATAGACTGTAACTAATGGATTTAGCAACATTTTGGAAGAAAGTATTATTCTCACTACTCTGAGCATTAGTTCAACTGTCCTTTCCTAATGGTTCTATTAGTTGTACACAAAGATTTTGTCCTCGCTACTATCAAAATATATGGGCCCTTAATTGACATTGCAGCGGTGAAATCCTTTTCTTGTAGTTGTCTCTTTTTCATCCCCATTTCCCTTCGGGCCTCCCTGTAAATTTATAAACTGTTTTCGGAACGAGTTGAGCGTCTTTTAAAACCAGACGTTACAATTTTTCTACAGTTCTTTCAGAAGTCCGTGTAAAAAGTCACCTAAATTTTCAATCCGACTCTCATCTAATATGCTATTTTGAGCTAAATGATCTATTAATGTAATTTTGCTGCTTTTAATCCTCTTGGTGATTGTCTCGACGAGGTATCTCGTCATTAGCAAAACTGACCTGATTTTTATGGACGAAGTACGTCATTAGAAAAAAACGACCACATTTTGATATGTTTGTCATTAAAAAATCGGTAATATCTTGATGACTAGGTATCTCGTCATTAGCAAAATTGGTCAGGTCTTGATGGACGAGATATCTCGTCGAAATTAATTGGAAGGTTCATTTCAAGTGTACTTACTCATCTTGCATCTTCTACAGCCAACTTTCACTCTCTTTTCTGCAGTACTTGTGTTGTTACCTTGTCCTCTTTCCTTTGGTTCTTCCGTTCTTTCAAAGCCTATTCTCTGATATGCACGTGTTTTGTATCACAACTGCATAAAATTACTACTGGACATTAGCATACAAAAATATCGAATAATGTTTCAGCATCAGCCGTAAATGTTCTTAGATCTGCTTTTAGTAACGGAGCATTTCTCCTTTTCAAAGGTTTTTCAAAAATTTGCTATTTTTTTTATAAAAGGTCATAATGATAAATAACGTGATTTACTCAGATTAGGAAGTCGTTCGTTTCACAATTTTCGGTAACCACGTCTGCTTCTTGTATTACAGGAGGCTCATCAATTCCATATCCTTTAAGCTGCAATTAGGCACTAATAAATATCACATTTCGGGAGAATTAGAATTTTATTTGCATATCCCATCGTATCGGTCAGGTTATCAGAGTTGAGACAGCTCGCATCACTTCGAGTTTTCAGTAAGGATTTTGACATTTTGCTAAAGGGATTTTAGAATTCTGGGAATAACTAGAGCACGTTTTACCTTTACAAAAAAATCTAAGCAACTGAGATAGAAGGTGACTTGTATATAATTGTCTGGGATGGAAGTAAATATGTTTAGAAGGAGACATAATGCAACTCATGTTGAAACGTGAGATTTTAAAAGCGTGTTTCTTGGAACTTTCGATTACATCATGGCAAGAGTAGGCATTAATGTAGATCGCTGAATTTTTGTGTTGAATAAGGGCCCTATTCTCTAACTTTTTCGCACTAATTATTACTAATTCAACCTAAATTTTCTAAAATTATGTCTAAAACTCTGTTTTTACTATGGTTTTCAAATTTTTCAAGTTCAGAGATACAGATAGATTAAACTTTTTGTGCTGCATAAGGCTCCCATGGTTTCGTACTATTGCAAATTCAATAACAATTAAATTTTTTGATTAAAATAGCTTTTAATGGTGATCTTCGATTTTTTCTAGCTAGATATTGAAATCGTTGAAAATCTGCATCAGATCTGACTCGTTAGCCCATTTTTCCAAGGACTAAATAAATCATAAAAAAAATAAAAACCCTTTTTTTTAGCCCACCCTAAATTGTGCTGTTCAGTGACCTTTCTTTAACGCAAAGTTAGGGCTCACAATATTACTGGTAATCTAGAATAGTCTTCCCTCTCAGTACCATAGAACGTGATATTTTCCTTTTGATGTCAGCAGTAGGATTGTAGATGGTTGGTACTGTCTGTCTACCACGCGAACTGACACCAAGTTCGAGTGGTGGCGGTCGCTATAGAAACAGGACTCGTTCATTTTGAGTAGGAGTGACTCTCGGTAATGACGTAGTTGAACTTTGTTTTCAAATATGTTGGCGGGAATAAGATAGAGAGAGTTTAGTCTCATAGATCTCGGCGACAAATAAAAATATCTTAACAAATGTATTTCCAAATTTTCATTAAGTGCACCCATGGGACAAACTTAAATGCATTATTTCAAACACCAACTAAGGAAAAAAAGATAAGGTCTGTTTCTAGACTGGGGCAGACTTTGTGGCAATGCTGGTGGTAGACAAACAGTATTCAGGCAACCACAACCGGGTTTTGTACCAGAACAACCCTTACTGGACACAACTACGCTCACAGGCACAAAAAATCCGTTATCTCTTCCATGCAATCTGGCATATCGGTTGTCAAAGATTAACTCTTTGAGGCACACGATTTTAAAGAGAACAAAACTAAGTCACACAGAATTTTTTATTCACTTATTCAGCTTAAAATTAGTATAAAACATCAAATAGCATGCTCTTTCTATTGTAAAACGATTTATTCACTCATAACAAACTTTTACGAAAAAAGTTTACCGTTATAAAAGACAAAAATTCACTACACCACACAATTCGCCACCTTAATCACAACTTACTAATGCGTTTGGATCTGTGCAAATTTTTGTTATTTACACATTTAGAGTTAGTTCATAGCATTACCAACTCAATGAAAAACTTTAAATAGAATATTAAACTGTATGACTGTGAGTAATTTCAACTTTTTGAGGTGGGTTAAAAAATATCCCACCATGCATAAAAAGCTAAGCAAAAGGTGGGACAGTTTTTAACCCATATAACCCCAAAGAGTTAAGGAGAATGAAAATATCAAGCCTACATTTAGTCTATTTTCCCGTGAATTAGGAGATGCAGAGTCACGTGGCACCTTCACCCCGATCACGAGATGTAATGAAATTTCAAAATAACATCTTCACCACTTCCACATTTCAACTTCAAAATAATATCCACACTTTCCACAAATTATTCACTTAGCATATACTTTTCGGAAACTTATCCAATTTGGAAATATGATCTCATACAGAAACAGACAAAAATATTTCAATGTGATACACGTACCTTTAAACACCAGTATTGGCATGGTGTGGAAGTTTGGAGAGTGGAGTGCCAGCTCAGGTGCTGCCTTGACATCTGACCGTGGTTCAAAATTACGTGGTGTTGTCCTCGGATCTTTCCCTTCGGGTTTGATCCCGGACCGTCGCCAATAGCCCGTTGTGTTGCTCCAGTGCGACGTTAACTAAAATACCTATCTACCTTCCTTAAACACCAGCATCTATCACATTTTCAACAATATTGCAAAAAAAATGGTACCAATTATTGAAACCCATCATCTTACATTTTTCCAGTTGGGTAACAATAGATTAATTAACAAATAAAAACAAAAAGTTAGACTTAGACACGTTTTATCGACATCATTTGTAATAGTGAAACTAATGAAATTGACACCGGCCTTCCTGTTTCCTATAGTTATTGAATAAACAAATAAATATTAAAAATATAAGAATAGCTTCTTTCTATACCCATTCAGATTTTTAAGGTTTTTTGCTTTCGATGTCTTCAATTCTTTATTTATAGGCATGGCAGTTTTGCAGTTTCTATATGCAGGGTATTCACAAAACTGAACATTTTGCAGTCTGAAATGATGTTTCCCCTTACCGCACGTCATTTTGAATAATATCGTACATGTGAAGTCGAAATACCTCATAAAGGTTTTTTGTAGATTTCAAGAGTCGTTGAAAGTCTTTTTAGGCTCCAAAGACGTTTTAGGATATTATAGATCGTAAAATCCAAATTAAGTATTTTTAAGTGCTTTAAGATTTATATATTTTAATCAGGACACCCAAATAGTAAAAATATGTTAACAGATTTGATATTTTTAGAGTGCATAGAACTGAATATATTAAAACCCCTACGAATCCGGATTACATAGTAGGGACACAATGTATATAGAATGATAAACGATAACATTCAAAGTGTACTGTGCATATTTAACAAAGCAAAACAGGAAATATGACTGGTTCATTTTATACATTTTTGCGGTACAAGATATATACCTATTATTGAAATGCATGTTATTTGAAGAGTGAAGATTTGTGGCGCCATCTATAAGCCAAACTAAATAATACAGTCCTTTTACAAAATTTTCGCACTTTACTTCAGATTCTACATTTATTTTATATTTTGTTTATTCTATAAGGAAGCTGAATTGAATTGGCGACATAAAAAATAAGCAAGTAAAAGACCTTATTTAGATTTCCTTTTTTGGATTAATTTATTAATCGTTTCTTCTGCTGGAATTAATTTGGAATTTTGTCTTTTGAAATATTTTTGTATTCAAATGTTTTGATTGGAAAATCAGAAGCAGCGTATCAATCTATAAGTAACTTATATGTACCTTCTACTGTATCGATATAATAATAGATACATCGATACAGTAGAAGACAATATATGAGCTATTTTTCAAACAAACCATTTAAAATAAACACTAAAATCATCAATCAGGTTGATTCATTCATTCGGGATTTATAAGTTTCCTTTATCTTCTTAGATTGCTAAATACATCAGAGTTGAGAGACGACCATCATTTAAGTGTTAATCACCTAAACCTAGCATTTTGATTGGAGCATCGAATAGTTTTGCCCGATATTAAAGGTGCAGTTGTCAGCTTTTCAAAAACGGTTTCATTTCTATTTCATTTCAAAACGTAATTACCAGAAAATTTTATAAATCTGCATATTACACTAAGAAACCAAAAGTAGCTACCAAAAGGGCAGATAAATTTGTTTTACAAAGACTTCCGGTAAAAAAAATCATAAAGCAGTTATTGGTAACATTTTTACGTGAACGGTGCACTGGCCTTTCTAACAACGACCAGAAACCCTCACCCATTTTTATAGAGACAAACAGGGGGCAGAGTTGGGGACTCTTTGCCTCCGATATGCCATCCACCAGTCAGGACTCATATGCCTACGGATTTAAAGTGCTCATACCTAGCGTATAGAGAAGAGCCAAACTCCATTAGAAATTCCGAGGTTGGATTTATTTTACATTTCAGGGTTTTAGAAATATTTTGTAGAAAATTAAATTTCCTGTGAAAACAAACAAGTAAATAGGATGGAAAACTACGCTATCAAGTGTTTCGGGTAATTGCAAAACGCTTTGGAACACTACTAAGTCATTTAATTGGTTAACTGTAATGAATTAATTATGAAAACTAACTAAGCGAATGTCGTGAGAACTCACCATCATTAAATTTTTAAGACTTCGGTAGTCTCAAAAATCAATTAAGCAACCTTTGTAATTGAATTTGAATTATTGTGAACTGATTTTAGTATGTATTAGACAGCTCGGAGTTTCAAATACATTAACTTTTCAATTGACTCCAACGTGATTGTGGCAGTACTTTCATTATAAATTTTCGAATTGTGATCTCGAAATACAGAAACTATATAACAGTCCATGAATGTTCTAAAATAATTTTAATTATTTCGTAATTTGCCTCCGTTTTTATATGCGTTTTAAATCCGGTAATTTAATGAAATGTCACTATTTCTGAACATAGAAATGTGTCTATAAAACAGCGTTGTGATACACGGAGTAGGCAAACCTTAAATATGCTGATCTGAGAAATCATATTTGAGTTTTGGAGAAGTACGAGATCAGAATATGATAGAATGTGCAAATGTGGTTTATTCTATAAAATGATAACGGGACAGTAAATATCTTAAACTACTTATTCAATTTAATTCCATTAATTGATAATTCTAAAATAACGTATATCTGGTTCAGTTTGTCTCAATTTGCGTTTATTACTTTATAGGTTAACAAAATCCTTAGTTTAATGCACTTTGCTAAATTTGTAAACATACTTGAATTCATTTCAATTGGTTAATTTTCTTAACTATCTTGGTGGTTATCTTCGAGTCGAAAACTGCAGTGGCCAGTTCCTGGTGCAAAAACCTGTTCCAAACTGTCACCATTTCTGGCAAAGGACAATTTTTCCCCCTACTTGACTTTTCATTCCTCTTGGAGTAATAGAGCAGTTTTGTCTCGACGAGGTATCTCGTCATTATCAAAATTGACCAGATCTGGTCAATTTTGACGAGATATTTCGTCCGAGATATACTTGAAGGGTTAAAATGAAAGCGGATTAATTTGTATCCTCTTTTGTACGAACGATACCCTGACTAAAACTTCTTCCTATGAGAGGCATTTTCTGTCACGCTTAGTATAGGTGATGCTAGCGTTTGTGCTGCGATACATGTTTCCTGTACGTATTGTGAACATGACATTAGTTGACTTGCATGGCTTTTTTCGAATATGATTTCAGCACTTCGCCAATACAAATTCCAAAGAGTAATATAGTCCGTTGCGTTGCTCTTCAGTGCAACGTAAATTAAAAAAACTACCAACTAACCGAAGAATAAATTCCGAATTGATATATGATAGTTGATTGGTCAACACTTATTAGATTGAACGCCAAATGTTCCGAAACGACAATAAACTACATTTTAAGGTACCCCCGATATGTATTATGAGAGAACATTTGGACAACATAAGTAAAATCTTCACAGACCGTCTTGTTTGTTGGTGTTGAAGATCCCTCTCAGAAATGTTTAAGGGAATGGTGAAAACTAATGTGATGTAAAATTTTAAAATGTCTTTATTAACGTTAATAAGTAGCGTTGAGAAAGAAACATAAAATATATTCTATGAAGAACTTTTATTAACATAGTCACTGAAATCGATAACCTTTCACTAAAAAATTTAGAATCTGACATGGACTAAGTGTGGCGAAACACTGTAGCGATGACCAATAAGTATTAATCAGAAATTAGACTCGTAGAGTAAGAGTGATATAGAAATACTGATGTCAAATGTAAAATTCTACTTGTTTGTTCAAAAAATAATTTCAACTTTTATATTTTTGATATAAGAAAACATGAAGAATCATGCCACTTTTAAAGGAATATTGTCAGGACGCCTCCAGAATTATAAATTTTTAAGAGATCGGATACTAATTGTATTGCGTTAAATTTTAAAGTAGGTATTTAACGTCTCACTGGAGCAACACAGTGGGCTATTGGCGACGGTCCTAGATCAAACCCTAAGGGAAAGATCCTAGAACAACGCCACGTAATTTTGAACCAGTCGGATCACGAGGTTCCACCTGACCTCGGACTATTGGCGACGGTCCGGGATCAATTCCCAAGGGACAGATCCAAGGACAACACCACGTAATTTTGAAACATTGTCGGATGACGAAGTTAACACCTGAGCTGGCACCCCACTCTCCAAACTTCCACACCACTCCAACGTGAGGACATTTGAGACCACGACAAATTTAACGTGCATAGCCCCCTTTATACACGGTTGTCTTTGGTTGGATTCGAACTCGCAACCCTCCGGTTGCTAATTCGTTACTCTTCCAACCGGGCGGCATGGCCAAATATGGACCTTGCGCCATAAAACCCCCCAAACCAACCGGGCGCTTCAGGTTTGATCCTGGACCGTCGCCAATAGCCGCTCCAGTGAGACGTTAATTAAAATACCTTCCTATCTTCGAAACGTGCTTCCGTGGCCCTCGTGGTAAAGAAGACAAGGCCATCAAATGGTTTTTTGAATGCGTAGCTTGAAGACTGTTGCTTAAGAAAATCAAATATTTTGGGAAAGAGAGTAACGACTTGCTGAGGTTGCCTTGGATATAATTAATAAATACCCCTCTATGTGGTATTGGATCTTTCCCAGAGGAACTGATCCCGGACCGTCGCTAATAGCACGTTGTGTTTTTCCAATACGACGTTAATTAACAACCTACCTATCTCTACGCAGCAACTTTCTGGCATGCCTCTTGTCATTTCAATTTTTTATGTTGCCAAGGTGGGAACGAATAAAATTTTTTCTAATACCGTGCTGCCATCTATGTATCATCCACGTAAACAATTAAAATCGTTCGGATTTTAAGTGAATACGATAATTTCATTATAGAACTTACTAATTCTTAAAACATAGCTCTTAAAAGAAAAAGTTTCAGTACATTTTCAGACAGCTCTTCAAATATTGGTATTATAACTTTGAATTTAAAATTTCTCAGACTAGGAAACTAGAATTAAATTGTATTATTCTAATACCATTCCAACACTTCTTATTAATAAATTAATTCGTATAATTGTTATGTTTATAAACGTTATCACATTCAAATCTTTCATAATATTTCAATCAAACATTTTTGCCACTTAATTATGCCGGTTATTCCCTAAGGCTTCAATGAATGAAAAGCTTTACTTTTAGATTAGGAGACATTAACTGACAAAATATTTTTTTACTGTAGAGCTGTTTAAAAACCAATTATTAGTTTTTAGAGGGAAACGTAAAAATTTTAAGCATTTTGATTGTGTTATATATTTTAAAGAGATTACAATATGACGATGTACACTTCATCGTGAAAATAAGGATTTAGTGTCTCCGAAAAATCTCAGTTAATGCGTTTCTACTCTAAGCTGAAAATATAATGTTTTGAAAGTTAACACAGATAAGAGGAACCAATGAAAATTATACTAATTGCATTTTTTAATAATCATATGAACCAATCAACAAGAACATACAGATAGTGTAACAACTGTCTGGGAGTTGAACTCACACCTCATCATATATTCACTTGCCCTGCAATAGTAGATGATCCTCAAACCATCGATTACTATTCTAAAGAACAGCTTTAGAGCGAGAAAATAATCGACATCGTCAAAGCTGTGCAAAATTCACGAGGTGACATCTGACTCAGAAATGGATACCGATAACAACCAATTAATCAAATCATCTCTCGTAAAGAGAATTATTTTTAATAGCTTATGTTTCTCACAAGATGTTTTTATGTGTCTTTTTGGGGAGGTATTAGAGGCAGAAAAATAACTCAGGCTGTAAAATACATTCCGACATCATAATAAGGTACATTTTGGTTGCAAGATACCATAATCTTATTTGTTAAGAGACGATTTGAGCCAAGGTTCCCACATTTACACTGTAGTAATAGGATAGACGGTGAGCTCCAGTACTTATCAGATGATGCGCCTTTCATGAAATGCAAATACATATTCCAAATATTCAATGTTTTTCATGTACCAATTGTATGAATTTGTCACTTTTGATTTGGACACATGTACAACTATTTATATACACAACAAAAATATGCATAACTTTTTAAACTTAGAAAACACACTGCACATTGCAGCAAGTTTCACATTTCCTGGACCCTTACTGAAGGGACCAATACAATGCCAAAACATGTAGTTTTGTATTCTGGGTAGGTAGATTGGGATTTACCTCGCGCAAGAGTCAACTATGGCTTTTGAAGTTACACCGAAACAGGTTTGAAAATTGTATAGTAAAAGGTAGATCGATATTTTAATTAACGTCGCACTGCGAGCAACACAACGGGCTATTGGCGAAGGTCCATGATCGAGGGGAAAGATCCGATGACAACACTACGTAATTTTGAACCACAGTCAGATGACGAGGTCACACCTGATCTGGCACCCCACTCTCCAAACTTCCACACCACGCCAACGTGAGGACATTTGAGGCTACGATAGATTTAACGTGCAGCAGTCCCCCTTGTACACGATGGTCTATGGTTGGATTGGAATTCGCAACCTTTCCAACTTTAGACAAATTTAGTCTACATCTCTTACGGCAGATCTCTCTTAGTTGTGATGTGTACTTTAACCATGTGGTCAATGTGTTGACAACGTTCTGCAGCCGAACGTATCGCCTCAGTAGGTTCATTCAAACAATTAGAGGAGGTTCATTCAAAATGGCGACTCGTAGAGATTTACGAAACCTCTCATCTTGAGAGCATATATGGAATATAATGAGAGGGCGACTGCACTCATCGCAAACGTGGAATATGAGCGAGATAATGCAAGAATTACCAAAAATGGTAGAACCTTCATCGGACAAGATTAGATTCTTCTCCATTTCACACATAGTACCAGATTTCGTTGCCTTTAGATGTGCAGTTGATATGTACCTTTATGCTGTTCTCATTAAGCCTAAATTTTTTTTATCATTTTCTAAGTAACCACTTCTTTACTATAATGAGTACTTTACTATAGTACTATCCAGTGACAGTAACAAGCTTTAGGTAAATAGATACAATGCTTATATAAGGGATTGGATTGGATGTTTGGTTAAGGTCCAAAAAAGGGTGACAAGTACAAGATTAACCCTCCAAGTGGTTTCGACGAGATATCTCGTCCGTCAAGATCTGACCAATTTTATTAATGACGAGATACCTCGTCATCAAGATATTGCTGATTTTTTGATGGTGACGAGATCAAGATCTGGTTAGTTTTCTTCTAAAGACGAGATATCTCGTTCATCAAGATCTGGTCAGTTCTACCTCAATTCCTCAGGAACCTCGTTGAGATAACCACCACGAAGGTTAAACAATAAAAGTACTGAAAAGATAGAAAAACCCACAATACAAATTAAGGTTGGTCATTAACTCTTATAGTTTAGACAAGCAAAATGTAGAATGGCAGACAAGGCCAAAACCAAAGGGAGAGCAGATCATTAAGATATCTCGGGGTTACGATACCCGTGTTTACTCCTTGAGGGTGCTTATATAAAGGACTAACTGATTTTCCTCTTAACTGATTGTATTCTTTTTCACATTCAAGAGGGCCGCGGTAGCCCGGTTGGAAGAGTAACGGATTAGCAACCGGAGGGTTGCGAATTCGAATCCAACCAAAGACTGTCGTGTACAAAGAGGGCTGGTGCACGTTAAATCCTTCGCGGTCCCTAATGTCCTCACGTTGGTGTGGTGTGGAAGTTTGGAGAGTGTGGTGCCAGCTCAGATGTTGCCTCGTCATCTGACCGTGGTTCAAAATTACGTGGTGTTATTCTAGGATCTTTTCCTTTGGGATTGATCCCGGACCGTCGCCAATAGCCCGTTGTGTTGCTCCAGACTAAACCTAGCACTAAAGCATAGGAAATGCAGAGAAAACATTTGTAAAATCATAGATATCCTGCAATCCCGAGGCCAGGATTTCATAGCAACGACATAAACTTAGTTACCGTATGACCACCAGCTGACCGTCAAGAAAACCAAACAGTGACTCTGGAATAAAAAAACTAATTAACTCCCAAGGGAGACTACTAAACCGGTAAATCCTCACAAGGATAGGCGCGGAGTCTCCCCTGGCGGAATGTGTTGCTCCAGTGTAACGTTAATTAAAATATCTACCTACCTAGCTCTTTCAACTGGGCTACCGCACCCCGATATTTTGGGAAAAAGTGTAACGACTTGCTGTGGTCTGCCCGTGGGCAGTTTATACTTGGCCCTGGATATAATTAATAAATACCCCTCTAGGCAATATTGGATTTTTCTCTTAGTAATTAAAATACCTACCATACCTACCTTCACATTCAAGAGTTACTTTTTATTAAGATTTAACAAATAATGCTTTAGTACATTTAGTTTCAGACGGTTTCTCGAAAACTTAGTATCATAACTTCGATTCACAATTTGAGCTTAATGTTTTCCCAATCCATCACATCTAAGAGTAACAGTGTTTAATCTTAATGAAAATAAGAAGGGGATATTTCGTTTATATTACCTGATAAAGCAATGCTCTTAAGAGAAAAGACTCTTGCATTGCACAAATTAAGGGCCGGTAATGTGCTATTGTTAAATTCAAACGCGCACCCAAAACAATTGGGAAGAGAGAACACCTGTCAATCATAAGCGAAACAAGCTATTTTTACGTTGTAATTAGAAAAATAAAAAGAAGTGTTGAAAAGCTGTTTAGAAAATAAAATTACTCGAATAAAGGATACTTTGTTCCCTTTATGTGGAGAGAAGAGTGAAAGGAGACGGGGGAAGGGGATGAAAAAAGTAGGGATGCGAGATAAAAGATCTCCACGCATATTTTGCCTTCGAAGAGTTCCTCGATTCAATGATTTTTCTCTAATTATTCACTATTATGATGCTTAGAAAAATAATCTAATACAAAGTGGAGCTCCATTGTTATGTAAAAAAACATGCGAGTGTAGATAATTCGAATTTATCTTAATAAAATTTATTAAAAAGCGTTCCGTTGTATAAAGTAGTGATGCTTTGTTTTTAAATTCACTTAGATATTGAAAAATCGTGTCTTATTTAATGAATATAAAAATGCAGTCGGTCAAAAAAGTGCCCAAATACCTATTGTAATTCGTATCCCTGGTGTCGTATAGTCAAACCAAAAGTGTCATTACTTAGAATAATGTCTACTATTAATAAATGTGCATCTCATTTGCATGAGGGTCCGTCTTCATATTTGAATTTGTGTATCAACTTGGTTTTTTAAAGGTAACACTCATGTTTGATTATGGGCTCTAGTTCTCTTATCAGAGTAGCCAGAATTCATATAAAATGAGTTTTCAATCAGACCCGTGATGAGTTATGCGAGGTTGAAATTCAAATATCCTAATGCTAAATGAGTGTTTCAGTCTGTAGACTTTTCAGTCTACACGTTCTAAAATAATTAGCTGATCAAACTGATTATGTTGTATTAAACCCCAAAATTACCCAAACATTGCATGCTTTTTTTATTTTCTTTAATTTGTGAAATTTAAGAAAAGTTTAGTATTTGATTCTAGATAAATGTTTACCAATGCTATCTGAAAATGCTTTTAATTTCTAGGAATTATCAGAATTAAACAGTACATAAATGATCATAAAAACAAAACTTAAGTAATTCTGACCTCTATTGGAAGCAAAATTATTGCACTTTCCACATATAAATAAAACATCTTTTGATAGAGAAATTACTATTTTACCTAAAAAATCAAACCATCTTAAAAATGGCTCGGAAAAATTCAATGCTAAGCTGGTGCATTAGATATTCCTGACAGAAAACCAACAAGATTAGTTTAATTGAAAACATTAGAAACTGATTCTCATTAATATTATAAATATTATAAGTACGATAAAGATGAAATCCGAAAAAATGTATAAATATCATGCTTGTGTGTAGAAAACCTGCGTCAGAGGATTTTTAACTATTGGTTGATTGGTTGATAGATTTGGGTTTATTGGGTCAAGGTCCAAAAGCGGACAAGATGCGCCAAACACAAAAGAGCGTAACCCAATAAAAGATAAAGTATTTTAAGGTTCATTTGGCCAACCAATCATAAAAGATAAATTTAAAAAATTTAACACTTTAAATACGTTGAATACAAAAATAAATATTCAAATGCCACGATTAAATAGGAAAACATGAGATAACGTCGTTATTGTGAGTAATAGTTAAAAGTTTTGATGAAGTTTAAGACATTAGAGGAATTTTAAAAATTTTGTGCTCTGTAAAAATTAGAGATTTGGGTGATGATTCTACCTAATCAAACCTTGCTGGTATAAAATTGATTTTATTAACTATAGAAGTGAAGAGTAGTGCTTTTAATCAAATGTTTTATAAAGTAACGTGTTATATGAAGCAAGTAAACATCTGGTCAACAGCAGGAATCATTGACTGGATTTCGAAGATCACTATCGAATAAAAATTTTGTTAAAAGTAAAATAAAAACAAACTAATTAAGTGTAGAATAAAACTTCGAATGGAAAGCAGTCGATAGAATCAATAACTGTTCCAGAAAATATTCATGGAAGAAACTAGTTTTTCCGTTATTGAAGTCAAAAAACGACTCCATTAAGTCTATATAAACATTTTATTAGTAATGATACACGCAGCATTACGTTATTCCTGAGTTATTAGCTATAGCGTTATTTAGCTACTTTTCTTAATTAGAACACAATTTGAAAGCATTAGACGCAGCCTTTTTTCAAAAAACTTTAAAGATACGCACACACTCACGAAAGATATGACATGACAAGAGCTAGAAATATCAGTTGCACTAAAATTATATTAATCAAGAAATAATTGAGGGCTCAGCACTAGTGTCAGGGGTCAGTATTCTGACTCTCGACAGAATACTGGCGTTCAACAGAACTTAGGTCCGAATCCTAGTCTCGGCAGGAATGTGTGTGTGTGTGTGATAATAGTGGTTTATAACTATTTAAGCAGCTAGACCCGGTCAAATAAGTCAAAATAACCTCGAATATAAAAAAATGATCGTCGATGACGAACCAACCAAACTCAACAGTAAGTGGAATGGAGTTTGTGAAGTCTTCAATCAACAGTACTTTCGACAAAATTTAACCTTCCAAGGAGTTTTGACGATATATCTCGTCTATGAAGATCAGGCCAATTTTGCTAATGACGACTTAACTCGTCATTAAAAAATTTGCTCGGTTGAATTCCGAACGAAAGTATTGCTGTTTTCTGATGATGATGAGATCAAGATCTGGTCAGTTTTTCTAATGACGATATATCTCATCCATCAAGATTTTTCAGTTTTGCTAATGACGAGATACCTCGTCTAGACAACCACCAGAAGGGTTAAAGACAATGCAGAACTTTTCACAAAGTGTTCCGCGATTGTTTACACTCTCTTCTCGTTAAAGAAAAACATTTATGCTAGAAAATATATTACTAGATCGGAAGGTCGTATACATATTTTTCACATTTTCTTTTAATACTTACGGAGATTATTCATTTGCTTCAACATAAGGTGAAGCACGAAAGAATGCGAGTTTACTTTCAACTCATTTATCTAGTCAATCGAGAGAATCATTTCAGCACGATATAAATCTAGATATTCCACATCTAAGGAATACATTTATCATACTATTTAGAAAAATATAGAAAACATTTAAATTCTAATATATGATTCCAAAAATTACTTTTACTTAAAATTTAAGCCCCTTGACTAACGACACTCATGACATCCATTTCTTTATGGGAGTCATTCAATGCAGCTTAAAATTTAAAAATACTCCTAGAAGTCTAGGTAAGAGAACGCACTTTTGCCGTTTTATGCACAACGGTACTTTAAAATTTACCCCTTCCATTAAAGGGGCATATTACTTTTAAGCATTCAAATCAGGAAGAAAAACCGCCTAATTTCGATAAACTGTATTTCCCATAGTTTGCTATGCATCACAATAAAACTTTAAACAGTGGTTATGTACTTTATATTACACAATACAGAAAAATTAGACTAATACTTCGTAATATTATTCGAATTTATATAAACTCAATCTACTAAATAAATATTTACAAGGACAACTTTCTCGCAACTTTATTAATCAACCCGCGCATTTCCTTTCAAAATAATGACTGAGATGAGTAACAGTACTTATATTTTAAATTAAAACCAAAAGAATCAAACTCGAATAACACATAATCAATTAATATTTCACTTAACTGATTAAGTAAAATTTTTCCCAGTATGTTTAAATTTTTAATAAGCTCTTACTTTTGTGCAAAATTTTGGTTTTATTTTGAAGCTCTAATGAAAATTCAACTTCAATCCAAATTTCATGCGCCTAAGTTTAATCTAAGATTTATAGGGAGCACAATGTTGAAAATTCTGCCTGATAAAAATAAGATTAAAGGTGAACTAAAAGCGTTCAAAATGAAATAGGAGTATCAGAATGTCTTAATTGTGAACGAACTAATGCGAATTTTTTAAATGCTTTTTTGCCAGAATCGGAGCATTTCAGCTTCTGAATTAGTCGAAATTGAAATTTTTTGAAGTTTTAGATACTGCACCCGTTTATATAAATAACCAGACATGCAGTATATTAAATATACTCGTCCCTATACGGTTTAGTGTATGTTTCAATTCATTCTGAACACTCGGGATCCAAATATTTAATGCAAGCAGGTTCAATTTGAAAGAACTTTTACCTTAAGACTTTTTGTTAAGAAAATGTCCTACAGATTTCCTGAGAGTGGGATGTCATGTCAGATCGATAGAATTCTTTGGCCTCGTCTGAGTATGTTTAGCTTCTGGAAAGATTTGATGTTTGGTACGCTTACGTGATCAGTCCTAGAAACAGTTTTTCTGATAAAATGGTAAAATGCTTAATATATAAGTAACCTTGAATAACATGCATTTCAATTTGTGGCTAAGATTCTAGTATTATTCATACTTTGACTTCGATTCGCTTTGTCGTAATATCTCATATTTAACCCTTTAAGTGGTTTCGACGAGATATCTCGTCCATCAAGACTTGATAAATTTTGCCAGTAGAGATATCTAATCATCAAGATATTGCCAATGTTTTTATGATGAAAATATGAAGATCTGCTTACCTTTATTCTAATAACGAGGTATCTCGTTCATCAAGATCTAGTCAGTTTTCCCTCTAATGACGAGATATTTCGTCTAGACCAAGAGAGTTAAATGTGAAACGTTAAAACAAGTTGCGATGAATATTATGTGTTTAAATTATTTTATTACGGTACAGAGTTCACACGTACTTCTATGTATTCTTAAACATCACATAAAAAGGAAAAAAAAACCTGTCCGTTTTTAAGTAGTAACTGTCCGTCCAACATATTGTTTTGAAGTATACTTTACCTGTTTATAAGTACATAATCTAATTTTGAATTTGTGGAATGGTAAAGGTAGAGCGTTACTAAAAGTACTGAATAATTATAGTTTAACAGTATAAAACAGAGCACTTCCAGATTTTTTATTGGGTACAAAACTGAAGTGTTTCAAATCACCACTCTTCATATAGATAGACAGGTTTAATTTGGAAGCAGATTCAATCATAGTACTTTTGATTAAGTGGTAAAATAATTAAAAGTACTATGATTGAATCTTCTTAATAGTACTTTTGATTAAGTGGTAAAAGTAGTGAATAATTAGAGACAGTATAAAACCAAGCACTTAAACATCACATAAAAAGGAACAAAAACTCCGTTTTTAAGCTGTAACGGTCCTTCCAACATATTGTTTTGAAGTACTACTTTATCTGTTTATAAGTAAATAATCTAATTTTGAACTTGTGAAATGGTAAAGAAGCGTTATTAAAAGTACTGAATAGTTGCAGTTCTTGAGAGTATAAGACCGAGCACTTTCAGAATTTTTATTAGGTACAAAACTGAAGTGTTTCAAATCACCACTCTTCATACAGGTAGACAAGTTTAATTTGCAAGCAGATTCAATCATGGTACTTTTGAATTAAGTTGGTAAGAGTACTGAATAATTACAAACAGTATAAAACCCAGCACTTCTAAATTCTTTTAACAGGTACAAAACTGAAGTATTTCAAACCATCACTTTTCATACAGGTAGACAAGTTAAATTTTGAAGCAGATTCAATGACGGTGCTTTTGAACCATCTGCAAAGAACATTCTGTATCAACACGGAAAGTGCGACTTTCATTTCGATCTTCGGTATTTGCTTTTCATTCGACGAGCAGACGCAATAAGAGAAAAAGCAGAGATACTTCGTCCCAAAATTATAACTCTACCCGAGTTGCATCGATTGTATACGGGCAGCCATCCTGCATCAATTGTATCGCGCGAATAAAGAGTGATGAAGCGGCCATCCAGCTCCTTTTTCTTTAAGTTAAGATTTCGACCATTGTCCAGTCTCCCCAAGCCTCTTTCTTTTCTCTCTACCCATCCACGTATCATTTTCTATCAAACACTTTGAAAAGGATTTCATTGTTTGTCTCCATTCTTGAAGGCACGGGGGAAGGAAAACCGCGAAGGCTGGCTTTTCACATATCTTCAGTAACGTGACATGATATCAACCTATTTTCGCCTGCATTTGCTTTATATTTTCTTTCATCTCTCCTTCTTTCTCTTCTTCCTTTCTTCCGCGCGTTGTGGGGGTGGATGGTTGTTATTTCATTCTGTTCTTTTGAGTAATTCAATTTTTCAACAGAGAAAAAGAAAAGGGGAATGAAGTCGAGTGTGGGTTCATGGACATAGAAACTGGAATAAAAGAGGATTTTCGGTACGGTGGGGTTTCCAAAAGATCTGGTGTGGAAGAGGGTGTTGAAGCTGGCCATTGTTAAGTAGAGCCCACCGCAGAGCCCGAGCTTTTAAAATGGAATTCATCCCCATTGATTCTGCTGATCCGTAAGACCACACATGCACGTATATCATTTTTTGTATGTGGAGGGAGGAGATTTTTTACGGCTTTCTTTTATGATGCTATTTGTGTTTAGTTTTGGTATCCCCGCCAATGTACACGGAGTGTTTTGGGATATAGGAAATGATTTTTATCCCGCACTGCGGATGATTTCCTAGTGTTAGATGCAGTCAGCATCGCACCTCGTCTGATGCCTCTTGTTTGTTATCGGGTAAAGATCCGGAATTATTTTTACAGTAGCATTATTTCCGTAGAGTTCCGAAGTGTTATTAGAAGTTTATATTATATTTATTAGAAGTGTATATTCCGGAATTATTTTTACGAGGTGCGATGCTGACTGCATCCAACACTAGGAAATCATCCGCAATGAGGGATTGAAAAACATTTCCTATATCCCAAAACACTCCGTGTCTATTTTCTATTCTCTGTGCAACTTTTGAACCATACAATTTTGTGTGCTTCATGGACAATGGCTGCTTTCATGAACAATGTTTGAGGGTTTCAATTAAACAACGCAGTGTGTATGGTCAAAATTTCTTACACCCAAAGGTATATTCTGGTAATTATTTATCTCACGTATACTCACATTTTACGATTTGATTCTTTGCCTCCAGATATAGAACACTGCTGCAGATATACATTCACATTTTAAGAAATCGCATCGTTTTATTAATCGTATTTGAATCATATACATGAAAACACAGATCAGTGGTATACTAAATGTTGATATGTAAAATTTAACTGAATATTTCACTGTTCAATAAACATCGGATCATGAAGTGCGTTTAATTTAATTTAGTTTAAATGACTTTCCTACGATGTGTACTCGATATTAGCTAGACGTTCCCACGAGTTTTTAAAAAGCAAATATTCATACATTTGTATACCTAATTGCAAAATGTCTTTACGAGACTCGCGTATATTTGAATAGAACTTACCTTAAAAGTTTTTCCATCTGAGAACCAAAATACAACTACTTTCATCAGATTAGCTTAGTGAATGGGTTTGCTTTGTTGCTCTATTGTAATTTTTTTACCAATTCAGGGTTAAATAAGACCGGTAACTAAGACTTACAATGAACTGTAAACCACTAAGAACATCCATTCCTTGATAACCAAGGACCGGAGTACTAACCATTCAGATATTAGTAAATGGGATAGAATGTAAAAGATATACTTTAGTTTATTTTCAGTGAAAGCGAATATTAGGATGCAAACATCAGACACATGAAAAGCTTAACCCTCCTGGTGGTTGTGTTCACATGCAAAACTAAACAGATCTTGATGTACGAGATATCTCGTCACTAGAACAAAACTGATCAAATCTTCATCTCGTCCTCATCATGAAATCTGTACTATCTTGATGACGACATATCTCATCATTAGCAAAATTGGTCAGATTTTGATGGAGGAGATATCTCTTCGAAACCACTTGGAGGATCAAATGACTGATTAAAAAGTAACGAGAGAGCGACTTCTCATTAGTTTGAAACTATGATTCTATTAGATTACTTAAGCGATTTAGATTTGACGAACGTTGTAGTTCGCAACATTTTCATGGATTTAAAGAGTACGGGCTATTTTTACCAGAGAAAAAGGTACACACAGAATTCATAAATCCTTTCTTTTAACTAAAATTGAAAATACTTTAAAGGATTGAGAAAAATAAGGCAGTAATTTCTTGTAGAATGTAAAGAAAAGTGGATTTAAGGCGTACGTATACACTAGAGAAGATTTTTGAAATTTTGAATTTAGAAATCCAACTTTTTACAATAGGTCTTCGGTTTGTACCTAAACTCATTTCATTTTGAAAAATTCGTATTAATCTAATCTTTAATTATCTAATTTAGATATAATATTAACTAATTAGCACGATTTTTGAACAGTGATATCTCAAATTCTAATTTGTTCAAAAAGACAATTTCTACTGGAAATTTTTCCTAATATTATTCTTCATGTTTTAACCCTCAATTATTGATATTCTGGTCGATTTTCGTGATTTCTAGTGTATATATATATATATACACCTTAAAATGACGCTATGAGATAAGGCGTGAAATAATTTAATTTCTTACAATTATAGTCGAAATCGTTAATTACTTCTAGAATTATTATACAAACAACATGGCTGACATTCCAGTATTTTTCTTGAAACACTATGTTAAAGGGATCTAACAGAATTGAAAAATTTTCAAGCAATTACGGCCATCCTTTCAGTTTGTTTTTTCACTACCCCGTTTCTTAATTATCGTGAGAAATTACACAAATTCACGAAGAATTTTTATTGGCTTAAAACTTCGCAAGTTGTTAAAAGTTATTGATTTCATTTCCATTGCAACCACCCTGCGAAATGTAGGCGGCGCAGGTTCGATTCCTCCTTGGGTGTTTCTCTCTTCTGTATCAGTAACACTTTCCTTGTGAGTACATGTCCATTTACTGTATCCCCTCGAAGGCATATCTTTAGGTGTGCACGGGCTTCACGATCCCAAGATCCCCTAGTGATCTATTCTTTTCCCATGTGGTTTACTGCCTCTGGTAAATATGGGGATCGCGACTCCAGGTTGCCCAAGCGATCTTTATCTTTCTTTTTTCTCTCCATCCTTTCTTTTCACAATTACTTGACATCGTCTGTCCTGTGTTTGGCACAGCTTGGTCAAATGTTCGCTTTTAACGATTGGGGCCAAAGGACATTAAAGTTTTCGAGACATTATTAAAATTAGTTTTCTTAAAACAACTCGCATTTACAAATATAACAAGCATTGAAAGTCAAGAAGTCTCGTCTATATCATTTCTCTTCTACAATCGTCTATACATAGTTAAGACGACACACAAGATTAACATAATATTTACATAACCACAATTTACATTTCACATCATCACACAGCACTCTAAAATTCATGTCCTCTGCTGGAGGTCGAGAGACGATTACAACACCAAATATGACCCTTGCGGCATAAAACCCAAAACCAACCAATCCATTTACTGTGCCTTGTATGGCGCAGCTCTACCAAACATGGCCCATGCGTCATAAAACACCAACCAACCATCCATGATCGTGCGCGGTATCTATTCCGTTTACCAAAGTCTCGTCTAAGCATTAGATGCTCTTTATACGAAATGGGTCACACGAAATTTTTTAGCTTTTTGTAGGTTTCGAGAAATGAATTCCAAACATAAGACCGTTTAAATCAGACATTTTTTTATCACAATTGCAACTCACATCACAACATGGCACTCTAATATCAAGTCCTCTGCTAGAGGTCGAGAGACCGATTCCAACACCAAATATGACCCTTGCGACATAAAACCCCAAACCAACCAATCCATTTACTGTACAGTGTATGGCGCAACTTTACCAAATATGGCCCATGCGTCATAAAACACCAACCAACCATACAAAATCGCGCCCAGTATCTATTTCGTTTACCAAAATCTGGTCTAAGTATTAGATACTCTTTATACGAAATGGGTCACAGGAAATTTTTTAGCCTTTTGTAGGATTCGAGAAACGAATTCGAAACATAAGACCGTTTAAATCAAACATTTTTCCCCCACAATTACAACTCCACTCGCGTCCTTTCAAAACAAAACTGAGATCAATGGCACCAACCCTTTGACTCTGCCTTCCCCGAAGCGCCCATCGCTTTCTTTTAAAGAAACAAAGCTTGCTTTATCCGAGTCTCCAAATCCGTCGCGAAAAGCTGCATAAAAGCGGACTTGAATACCTCCCATAAGGAAATGGATGTCATAAGCGAGTGTCGTTAGTCCAGGGCGTTTAAATGTTTTTGTTCGTGGAGCTCGACGCGCGAGAGAGTAAAGGAATCCAAAAAATAATCCGTGGGTTTTATCTTGAAAAATGAAAACACTGCTTCCACCATCGTTCTAATCCTTGAAAGGATGACCAGTAAGAGGACTCCCCGTAAAGAGGCTGAAGAGGCAAGGATATTAAGAGGATAACTGATCCTGGGGACAAATAGGGAGGAAGGGGGATGAGGAAGAAGAAGTTGGACGCAAGGGATTAGAGCCCGGATCAGACACCGCTCTTGCGACCGACAGCTTTCAATGGGGGGTTGGCGGAAGGGGGTGCAGAAGAGGTAAAAGTCAGTAATCCGGGGTATCAGAGGCAGCGACCGAATGTGGCGATTTCATTTGTGAAAAAAATACAAAAATAAGAGCCTTCGACGGTCCGGGAACAGCTGCAGGGCTTTAATCGAAGATATGGTTTCGGAATAAAAACATCGATTCGCAAGTTTGCAAGATTTGTAACATTGTGTTCCAAGGACGCAGATTAGCACTCTTTATGAGAGTAAATAATTACGCGGACTGCCGCGGTTCGAAACCAAGCTTGCTTTGGCTTTTGAAATTGAAATGTAGAAGGCGTGGATAGTGGGGGCTACTTTGTCCATTTAGCTGAGATTTATTCGGTGAGACAGGTTCCAACTTCAATAATTATAAACACACGTTTCGGAAAATTGGGATGGAGGTTTTGTTTTCACCGCAGTGCAGAGCGGTATGAGGTGTAATGCAAATTACCCTATTCAAAATTCAACTTAGTTTGATACTAACTCTTCTGGTGGTTGTCTCGACGCGGTATCTCGTCATTAGAAGAAAACTGACCAGATCCTGATGGACGATATATCTCGTCATGAGAAGAAAATTGACTGCATCCTGATCTCGTCAACGTGAAAAATCGGCAATGTGTTGATGATGAGGTATCTCGTCATAAGTAAAATTGGTCAGATCTTGATGGACGATATATCTTTTCCAAACCACTTTGAAGGTTAAGTATGAAGATATGCGTTCACATACATAATGCCATTGTGAGATAGTTTCTTATTTTATTATTTTCGCAATAAATCCCTGCAGTATAAATCATGATTCAAAACAGTAATATATCTGAGTAAAGTATTCCATAAAAATGCTACAGAAGTAATCTTCTGTGCTAAATTATACTATTAGAGTAGGGTTAAATTGAAGGTTTTTATGGTTTTACGTTTCAATTGATGATTAAGCGTGAATACGTTCTTACGGTCTGGTCATATCTCTGTCATAGCTACATGAACTTCAGTCATGTTATCTACGAGTATCTTGAGTTTTTTTAAGTATATATACTGTTCAAAAATTCAGCATTTTATATCAAAGATTAATTTATACTAGGGATTACATAATGAATAAGAAAAGCAAGGGGAAAACTCGTAATAAGGTAACAGTCAGGACCTGCTCCTATAATGCATAGGATGCTGCGTTTGAGCCTCAGCCAATATATGAATTTCACTCGAAATGATAATTCGAGTTTGAATGATATTTTAGAGACAAATGAAAACCGAAAGATCCGAGGACAATACCACGTAATTTTTTGAACCACTGTCAGATGACGAGGTTACACCTGAATTGGCACCCCACTCTCCGAACTTCTACACCACGCCAACTTGTTATATCACAAGGAGTCTCTCGTTACTTTTTAATTAGTCATTTAAGCTGTTTATGTGTAATGTTTCCCTTTCCCCGTACTGAAAATATTCACAAATGTTTTTAGTAAATGTCTAACGTTCAATTTGGCACAGAAACTATCAAAAAATTTAAGTTGCATTTCTATTGTTCCTTTTGTTTCCTTTTATAGGGCCTCTTAATTACTAAGAAAATAAAAACTGTTTAGGAAAGTAACTAAAACAAAAAACTGTATTTTCAAGAGTAATTTTTTGTGGTATTAAGGATGCTTGGATTCTGTTTTGTGTGTTCTTGTTTCATGCACCTGTAAAGAGTTTTACAAAAATTAATTTTTTAGGTTATGTTTGTTTTGATGGCTCTTTTGGTACCTTTTTAGGTAATTTCTATGGAGCATTTTCGTTCAATTTTAAGGTAATCGAAATACTAGCCCTATTAGTTCGTAATTACAAATAGGAACTACACGAATATTCCCAAAATATATCAGGCATTGTTAATGAAACTTTTGAGTGTGAGTTTATGCTAAAGAACGGGATATAATTATTGTCCCTAAAAACAATATATATGATACAGGAAAATATCTGAAAATTTAGTTTTAATACGGAATCATCAGTAAGAAAAGATTAAAAAACTAAAGAATGAGTTTTCCTGATCTATTTAACTCTTTTCCAAGGTGAAAACCGATTTCTACGTTAATTTATCACGTAACACATGTTATGACGATTGTTCAGAACAAAACAGTATTAAAAATTTATTATAGCATCCCAGATATCGATGAAAGATAGAAAGAAACGCACATTTATCCTATTCAGATGCTGAACATACATGCAAATATCGTGTAATACATCCTAAGTAACAATTAAGAGATAAAGAGGGGAGTATGTTTGTGAAACACTAAGCCACAGCTCAGCAACCAGATCACTATGCAATTTTCCTTTTTCTGTGTCGGGAGGAAATCCGATAAAAAATTTGAAACATTTCACGCATGAACTGATGAACCGATATTTTTCTATCAAAGAAAACTACTCCAACTCAAAACGAGTTTTGAAACTAAATAACTGCAGCTTAATATGTTAGCCGTACATTGAACGGGAAAACAATGTCATTATTAACTATTTAAAGATATGTCATAGTTTTAGTATTATTAACTGCTTGGGCTTGTAATGGGGATACATTTTATTTGTTTCAAAGCTTGTATCTTGAACTTTTAGCCGTATATGGAAGTAATGGAAGTAATCTTTAAAAATTTACATGTAACTTATATAAATGTTTGAGGAAGTGGGGAAAATAATGCTTAGAATAAATGCCCATGTGGTGATACATTTTTTATACACTATAGATTTTCCGATGTCCATTTTAATCTAGGATGCGTCACGTAAATTTTGAAACATCCTTTTAATTTGCATTCGATTTAAGAGTTGAATATATATTGTAAAATTACAAACGCTCAAATATTTTCATCAGATTTCATACCATTCTTGTTTGCAGAACTGAACGATAGATGGCTCTGAGTGCAACACATTCCCTAGACTTGTAGAAAGTAAGTTTAGAGGAGCATTTTTTTGTAAGTGATGGAATTCAACGTTGGATTATCAATTAAAAAACGAATTTTTTGCTACCCCAATACTAAAAACTCAACATAAAACTTTTTATATTGAACGCATCTTAAGATGCAAACGAGTAAATTCTATCCGGGAATACACGACCACAGAATTTTATGACAAAAGTTAGACTTAGACAAAAGTTAGTTAATAGATAAAAATTCATGATTTGGAAGTGTATTTGACATTTTTTAATAATTATGGTACACTTTTGAATATTTAGGAAATTATTATCTTTAAAATGAGATAATTTTTCAGAATAAATTAGAAATTTCAGATCAAAATTAAAAAGATTTCCCGATAATTCTTTGATACATGATATTTTATAACTATTAAAGTATTAAAACTGGATTATTATTTAACTTAAGGCTGAGTATTTAACGTCGGAAATTCGTTGGTTCTCAGTTCACGTCTCCAGTTCAATTTATACTAGATATAAACAATATTGCTTTAGTTACACTAGTAAGTCGTCTATACATTTTACTAGCTTTGTTTTTCGAAAACTATAGAATTGTTTCATACTTTTTACATTCAAAATGATATAAAGAAATCACGTTTCGCATTATGATAATCACTATTGTATTTGGAACACAAAAAGAACAGTCTAGTAATCCAACCTGTCGAGCTATAGTAGAGGTTCAGTTTTTGATGAAATATTAAATTAAGGCATCCTCTGTATATCTTTAAAACGCCATTTTCACCCAAATTTCATTTTTTTTTTCAAAATTTATATATTATTATACTACAACTCTTTAGCTCTTCAAATCACTTCGGATTTTACTTTTACGACCATTAGGACAGAAGATATAAAAATTAAAAAAATATTGACATCTATATTTGACATGGGGATTTATATTAGTTTTTAGCTTTTTCTCGAAATGCAATTTTCTCTAAGCGTTACTCTCCTCAGAACACAATATCTCATAATGCATCAATTAAATTCTTTTGAAATTTTTGATACATGTTATAAAGATTATAAAGCAGGGGTTGAACTATTATTATTAAGAAATATACATTTAAAAAATTGAGCAGATTGTAAACCTGAATGTTTTTTGCATTTTGCTTTTTTTCATGTTTTTTTCAGGGATGACTGACGTTAAAGTCCACAATAAATTTAAATCTAACAATATAATAGTGATTGTAGTTCAATATTTAAAACAATATTTTTAGAAGATAACTCACTTTACAAACTGGAAAATGGTAATTGTTTTTTAAAATATGACACTTTGTTTAAATGATATTTTTTTTACACTTTTTATTCCATTTTCATAAAAATAAATTTTAAATATAATATTTTCTGTCATAAAATGCTTTTTCTAGTAGAAATCAATAACAAAATCTATAAAAAAATCTAAGTACCAAATAGTACAATTTTCAAAAAATTGCCTCCGAAGGTATACAGATACCTTAGGATGAGTTTTCACCACATAGCTTCATGTTAATTATGCCATTGCAATATTTATGAAACAAGATACAAGCCGTATTTCTTTAAAGCTAGATGTTTCTCCTTATGTGAGAGATTATTAAAGTTGAATTAGAGTTTCAGTAGTCATTCCTACCATAAATCGATAAAATTTAAAAGGATTATAAATTACCTTCTCTATATTATATTATCAGGAATTGTACAACTATACCCAATGCAAAGTTTATGATGCAAATTTGATGCGATACCACATAATTTCATTAATAGGAGCTAACCCATGTCACATTTTCCATTCAGTATATATCCACCAATGCACTTTTGAAAACAATTCAAAAAGGGATATAACATTTCATCCACGACTATTTGAATTTTACGTGTGCTAAATAAATGTTTCGTGAAAACTAGCAAACTTTTAGAAATGCAAGAATTCAATTTATTAGACAACTGAAACACGCTCAATATTTTATCGAAAAAGACACACAGCGATGTTTAGCACTAAAACTTGTTGAGAAAACCTTTTAAATATATTTTACTCTTATTTTTGCTTATAAGAGAAAATACTCGATTTTATTTTACAAGTTATTTACACGGTTCATTGAAAATACAACCGCAAGAAAAGTTCTTGGAATGGCAGAAAAAATGGCAGACGGTAGCTTATCATGGCAAATTCAAAAAGTTGAAATCTCAGCTCAGCATGAAAAAGGATGCACTCAATGCAGGCTAAAATACGACTCGGAATATATAAAAGAAGTCACCAAAAAGTAAATCCCGAACATTGTCTCCATGAATTGTGCTGGTATTTCTCTGCTAGTGCGTAAACATGCCTCGTCACACAACGAGACAATATTATAAACAGTTAACGGAGAGGGGAATAATTATTTTGAGAGGGGAGTAATTATTGGGTTGAGTAAAGAGTCGGTTTGTCACCACTTAAATGAATTTCATTGGTTTAACTCAAATCTTTGTCGCATTTTCAATGAATAACAGTGTATAATCATTTTAAGGTGTATGTATACACTAGAAATTCCCAAAAATTAACCAGAATATCGATTTTGTTGGTATTGCTTCAAAATATTTCCCAATTTCTGAGTTTTTTAACGATCTTGTAAATATTTGTAATGATTTTCTAGCTATAGAGTTTTTCGGTAGGTACTGTCACCAGTACAAATACGTTTCCGAAACTTTAAATTCGATTTCTAAAGAACCGTGTTTTTGCAATATGATGCTTTGTTCAAACAGTGATAACTCAACAATGAATTTATTTATTATAATTATTGTTCTATCATTATGATCTATATAATACAGTGGATGTCCCGAACCTCAATCAGAGGTTTTAGTTAAGAAATTAATTTTTAGTTGATTTTAAATATTAAAATTTCTGATAAATCTTGATTTTTTTAGACTTCCTTGGTGAAAACAATTGTAAAAAATAACATAATCCCTCTAGTAACCTGATTGAGGAACAAAACATGAAGAATAATCTTAGGAATAATTCTCATCAGGAATTGTCTTTCTTACCAAATTAGAATTTGAGATCTCACTGTTCAAAAATCGTGCTAATTAGCTAAATATATCTAAATTAGATAATTAATGATTAGATTAATATACATTTTCCAACTGAAATGGAGTTTAGGTACAAACCAATGACCTATTGTAAAAAAGTTGGATTTTTAAAATCAAAATTAAAAAAATCTTCTGGTGTATGCGCAAACCTTAATGTGTATATAACTTCATTATTATAAACGTATGGATATTAGAGAGGTGATTAACTCACTTGAAAAAGAAAGCAGCTTGTTTTTGATGAACTGATATCACCTATACTTGACCTGTTCTTGAAAAACTTGCCAGGGCAAAATTTAAGATTTAATTTGCCGCTCAACGATATTCTTTTGCTAAGAGAGGCATACGGCTTAAAGTGAATTCCTAATAACTACGAACATCTATGTTATGACTGGGATTCGAACTCAGAGCTTGTTGGACAGAAGGACAGATTGCTAAAACTCAGCTACCAAGGTAAAATTTATGAGAATTGAATATTGCTAATTTTTATCCGAAACTATGTAATATAAGCAATTTTAAATTAAATTTTAAACAATAATGAAACAGCAAATTAAAATTTTTGTGTCTATGTATTTCCTCACAAATCACATTATTTCTCTACAAAATAAAAGGACTTATGCAAGAACTCGTTACGATTATGGTTATGCTAAACGTGCTATTCAGCTACCACTGCAAATCAGAATATAAATGAATCTGAGCTGTCAGAGGAGTAGACGTTGACTGAAATTTCAAATAAAGTAAAGCTATTTATGTAAGTTTTGAATTTTTATTTGAGGAATAGATTCAATCCACAAAATACTTAAGGAGGAAACAAAGAACTTTATTGTAAATGCTTTATAAATTAGAGAATGTAGTTTAGTTTGGTTTATACCCTGTCAGTCTTTGCTGCGGTATAGCTAATTAGATGAAGGCCAACAGCTACCAGAAAAAACTTATTTAAGAAAATTCGCATTATTTCTGATTTTTAAAAAAAGTTGTGCTATATTAGCTTCAAAATAAACCGCTATATATAACCGTAACATTTAACGAAATACTCTTTAACAACTGTTTTTCCTGAAAAAACTTGCAATGGGGTCGAGATTCAGAATGATTTAAGAAATCGTATCTCATTAATCAACTAATTGAAAAATCAACCAATATTCAAAATAATTTAATCTTAAAAAGTACCAAACCTCAATAATTAAATAATCTATTTACAACAATAAAAATATAGTATAAATTTTAAAGAATAAAATATTCGAACAGGGTCGTTTGAATGCTAAAGAACTAAAAATTAATTCGTCACTCTTATTACAATTCAAATAATCGACTTTTATCTTCGACTCGATTGGACATTTTAAGAATTTTGGTTTGCGTTTTAATACGAAAGATTTAATTAGAAAAATTAGGAACCCTATGTTAGGCCCCTAAAATCCAAATTTCGGAATCCACTCCCTTTTACATATACTACTTTTAAATTCTTCACATCAAATTGCTAAGTCATGATAGAGACTTAAACAACATTTGTCCAATCAGATTGCTTAAAGTGGGAAAGTAGTTGCTTTAAACCTATTTGGAGCTTCTCGTCTCGGGGAAAGGTTTATAATGCACAAACCGAAAAATCGAAACGTTTAAAATGAAAACTATCAAATAATTACGCAAAAATAAGCTGTGAGGTTTGCGATTTATCTCAACTTAATTGAAATTTATCACTAAAAAGGCGATGTCACATTTTTATGGCTTCCTATATTCTTTTTGTTTCGTGAGATAATAATGTTTTTATTTTGATTGGCTACTCACACACTTATGTATAATATACGGAAACGTTGTTCACTTGTTAAAATTCTAATATTAAAATACACATTATTAATTGCGTAAAAATGTGAAGCTGCTTTGAAATTAAAGATAAATTAGATACTGGCGTAAAATCTTAATATGTACCTCTAAATTGACAGCACTCTTAAATAAGTTAATTTACTCTGTACTGCGCTGTTTTATCAGCTGCCTTAAATGTTAAATTAGTGATCAAGAAAAAACATTCCCCATCACCTAAATTTTGTCCCTTTAAATCCTAGATCAAAGCTCCTTGGAATAAGCTCCTGAAAGGAGGAAAACTATAATTAAAATGTACTCCGCTAAATTAATCACATTTAACAACAATCTCTCAAAGTGAAACAAACAGCTCTGCAAATCTTTCGCGAGACACCCAATGGTGATGTATCGCACTTTGTTTTGTACCCATTTCAAACACTTAAAGATCAAACCCAGGCTGCCTTCCTTGTTTTGACAGAGACCCAAAAATTTCTCTAAGTGAGACAAACAGCATGCGAATCCGTTTATTTATCTAAATGGTAAAACATTGATGATATTTAATTAGCTTCCAGCGCGAGGGATGCGCAGACTCTTTGCAATTTAACGACAGGAGTTAGGGAGGGGATAGCCGAACTATAAATCTCAAAGATGCGATTCGTGATGAGTTTTTTGAAAGAAAAAAGTAACCAACAAACCCCCTAACTCGCGGAAACTGCAAAAGCTTATTCTCTTCTGCTAACAAGACTAAATGGTCTTTGCCCCATTTGCTATCAAGTCTTCTATAATTCATTCAGAACGTAAATGGCAAAGATCGGCTCCCGAGACCAATTATTTCGCTGCTATCGGAAACAGTGGTTCAAATCTCGGGCTTAAAGAGAGATGAGTGGGGAGGGAGCAAAAAAGAGGGAGCAATTACCAAATATACCCACATTCCGAGGTTTGTTTTACTTCCATTCCCCAAATACTAATAACGGGGCTCGAGGTAATGCTGAAATAAATTGGGATACGAGTGTTTAGGTAGCGGTAACAAAGCTTTTCGGGATACAAAGCTGCGTTTTTACGTCTTTAGCAAACCTAATATTAAAGTACGTTGTGATGATTTTCATTGTTCATAAAAATATAAGAACTGTCGTAAATCCTTTTTCTGATCTATGAACATTCTGCGCACTTTGAATACCTTTCAAGGTGGTGTTGCGTTTTTAATTTTTTTTGTCTTTAACTGCTTGTGAATTATAGTTTGAAAACTTTAATTTCATAAAACTTTATTGTTAGGTTATAAGTATTGCGGATAGGAATGTTTAGGTAGCGCTAACCAAGCTTTTCGTGATACAAAGCTGCGTTTTTACGTCTTTAGCAAATCGAATATTAAAATACGTTGTGATGCTTTTTATTGTTCATCATAAAAATATGAGAGCTGTCGTAAGTCCTTTTTCTGATCTATGAACATTCGCACTTTGCTTTGGGATTGATTCCGGACCGTCACCAATAGTCCGTTGTGTTGCTCCAGTGTGACGTTAATTGAAATACCCCCCCCCCATTCACACTTTGAATACCTTTTAAGGCGATGTTGCGTAAATCCTTTTTCTGATCTATGAACATGCGCACTTTGAATGCCTTTCAAGGTGTTGTTGTGTTTTTAATTTTTTTGTGTAACTGCTTGTGAATTATAATTTGAAAACTTTAATTTCATAATAAAACTTTAATTTTATGTTCTAAGTAATGCGGATACGAAGGTTTAGGTATCGCTAACAAAGCTTTTCGTGATACAAAGCTACGTTTTTAAATCTTTAGCAAACCAAATATTAAACTATGTTGTGATGCTTTTCATAGTTCATAAAAATGAGAGCTCGTAGATCCTTTTTCTGATCTATGAACATTCTGCGCACTTTGAATACCTTTTTAGGAGGTGAGGCGCATGTTGTGTTTTTAAATTTTTGTTTCTTGTGAATTATAGTTTTAAAGCTTTAATTTCATAACAAAGCTTTAATTTTATGTTCCCCGAAATACTAATCACGAGGCTCTAAGTAATGTTGAAATAAATAAGGCAAGAATGCTGAGAGGTAGCGCTAACAAAGCTTTTCGTGATACAAAGCTGCGTTTTAATATATTTAGCAAACCTAATATTAAAGTACGTTGTGATGTTTTTCATTATTCATCATAAAAATACGAGAGCTGTAAATCCTTTATCTGATCTATGAACATTCTGCGTACTTTGAATACCTTTTAAGGAAGTGAGGCACTTGTTGTGTTTTTAATGTTTTTGTTTCTAACTGCTTGTGAATTATAATTTGAAATAGTTTGATACCAGATTATAGATTTAATAAGGCTATATTTAATTTAATAACAGTCAAGAATAATCGCTCTAGACGTTAAATTTGCAATCTAATACAGCACTGCCGCTAACGTTTTAAATTGTGACTACAATTTTCCCGTTTATTTGGGCTGAAGAACTAAAACTTCAAGAGTTTATAATTTTTGATAAAACAGTATCGTTTCAAGTTAATATAGTAATATAGATATATTCATAAATAAACTTTTGTATATTAGGTAGGTAGTCAAATTAACGTCGCACTGGGGTAACACAACGGGCTAACGCTTTGAATTAAAACGTAATTAAAATAATTGGCCAATACTAATTTAGTTTTTATTTCTGGAATAATAGTGTAGTTGAATAAAGGAAAGTGCAAGTTAACCCAAGAAATGTGTTAAGTACTTTAAGCCTATGAGGCATCGCAAGATTTGAGAGTAGTGTGCTTTTTACCACAGCACATTTAATGACCAAATGAGCACACCTTTCTGAAGAATTCATGAATTCTTTCAATCTTTAGAAAGATTCTATTGGCTCTTTTCTTAGAATAGAATCTCGTGGAAAAATTCTATTGCTCCTTTCGTAGGAATAGAATTCTTTTGAACGATTCTATTGGCCCATTCTATAGGATAGGTAGGTACATATTCAATTCATTCAATGTCGTATAGGTAGGCATTAGACAGGTATTCAACGTCACACTGGAGCAACACAACGGATATTTGCAACGATCCGGAATCAAACCGAGGACAACACCAAGTAATTTTAAAGCACGGTTCGATGACGAGGTCATATCTGAGCTGGCCCCCACTCTCCAAACTTCCACACCACGCCAACGTGAGGACATTTGAGCCCACGACAGATTTAACGTGCACCAGCCTCCTTTGTACACGATTGTCTTTGGTTGGGTTCGAACTCGCAACCATCCGGTTGTTAATCCGTTACTCTTCCAACCGGGCTACCGCGCCCCTTCTATGGAATACAATCCTTTGGAAAGATTCTATTGATCCTTTTTATATAAGGATCCTTTCAAAATATGCTATTGCTCGTTTCCTTATAATATAATCCTTTGGAAAGATTTATGGCTTGATGAATTAGGTTTCGGAAGTCCGACTCCAGATCAAAAGGATTTTAATTCACAGCTATTAAAGCAGCAATATCTAGCACTACAAGATGAAAATATCAGACTACCTCGAACTGTGACAGTGCTCCGAAAAAGCTTCCTAGACAGGTATGGATCTTCGAAGAGGGAATAACATTAACAGACGCTGGTGCTAGTTGAACTTTTACTACATAAAATACAACCGCCTGCATTATACAAATTTATAGAAGCCCAATGAATGCTCATGTATATAAATTTCCCACTGATACTTCATTTGTATGAACAAGATTGCACGTAGATTCGATCAACACTTCCAAGGATATTTTTGTGTTGGAAAATTATATTTTATAGTACATTTTTCAAAGGAACTCTAGTTGTTGCCAAGTTGAACACAAGACAATTGCATATTTATCATCATTTGATGTAAACGTAGTTCTGACAGACGCATTTCATATGGCAATCAATCTGGAATAAAATGTGTATGAAAATTGTTTTAGCATAAATGTCATGTCTAGAACCCAATTTCGGTAAACAACCAAACTTGTTATACAAGAGTCTAGACATCTATTTAGGCATAGAACTTCTACAAGAACGGCCCTATTGGAGCAAACTCCATGAAGCGTTTGGGAGCATCTTCAAAAAGCTCGGAAAAACGGCCCGAAAGTTATGGAATCGAATTGAATGTTCCTTGTAGCGTTTGATTGGCAAAAGAGTTGCGTGCAAAATAATTTCGCTAATGTTGAGCGGGCGGGCAATTTTCCTTTTCGGGAGCATCCAAATAAGAAATGTCGAGCGCATCTGATTTATTCGTCCCTCAGCGTCTATAGATGCATTAGCTAATAAAAGTCAAATTATCAGCATGTGTTTAACAGAGTGTCGACATTAAAGTCGATTACGGCTTCCGTACGTTGAGGTGAGGCAGTTTTGGTGCGCGCTTAATCATATGAACATCAGGGAAGTCGCCAGGGGAATAATCCTACCCGACTCTTTCTCCAAGTTAAGACATAACCCGTAATGAGTTTAATTAAACCACCCCACCTTGGCTTATTTTGGGATAATTACTTTCTAAACAACCAGTCATTTGAGGAAGAGTCCTAAAAAGCACTTTTTCTCTTCACAATTTGCTTCATATTTTTATCAGACATTAAATCAGGCCTTGCTTTTCGAACCACTAACTTGGAAAAAAGTTTTTAATGTTCTTAATTATTATTATTAGGACCGCATGTTCAATATTTCTCGGGGGTAATTTTTTTACAAACAAATCGCCTAATTTAAGGATGAGTGCGGCAGTATGTAAGCATTTCAGTTTATTCTTAATGGAATTCTTTTTTTCGCTTTATTTTTGCCTGCTAAACGATGAGCTCTTGGCTGTATTCAATTTGGGAGAGTTCGGGTCCTTAACAGATGGAGGCCTCGATTCTTCGGGAACTGGAAGAATCGAAATAATTAATGCTTTATGGAAAGCTTCGAGTATTAATTTCTAATTAAAAGAACTCGCTACTGTGCAAGTAATTTTATAGAAGCCCAAGTATGTGATTATTATTCGCATTAATTTTATGAACTTTTGCACTATTATACGGAATGATATCTCGTAAAAGGCGTATTAGGGTAGAAAAACATCTAGGAACGGCTATTTACGTTATTGAGTATTAATAAAAACTTAAAAACTTTCAATTAACAATACCCTCAATGCAAAAATATAACTTTCCCAATTTAAACGAAACGAGATTAAATAAATATACTCTGCGAAAGTTTATGTACATTTTCCAACATGCCCTTAATTGTGTATCTGTGTTTAAGGAAATAAATGATTGTGTATCAATTAGATATTTTGATGTTATTTGGTCCCAAATGATTTTGACTACAGCAATTAATATGTTAAGAGGCGTTTTAAATTCCACGTTAACTTAGATGCGTAAAAACTTTTCCCATTTCTAATAGCACATTACAAGTTTGCGTGGGTATTGAAAATGAATGCTCACTTACTTGTTTAATAAAGTTATTGTTTTGTATTCTCACATGATAATCTGGAATTCTTTGAAAGTTAGTGCAGTTTGTAAAATAAAGTGTCACTATATGGTAAAAGTTGCTGTGAACGACGAACTCTTCCAAAGAGACTATGTGACTTTCAAGAACGAAACGCCATCGAATGTTACTCTTACTATGCATTTACGATGGGAAAACCGTTCAATAATTTCCACTCTTCTCAGAAAATCAAAGCGAAGTAACCATCCAAGTAAACTCAAACTTTGTAAACAAGTTGTAAGAGCCTCCGTGGTGTAAACATGATTTCCATCACTTTCCGTTATGTATACTAGAACATGTCACTATTCCTTGATCAGAGTCGTTTCTGGAGAAGGATCAAAGGAAAGCTTCAACACACTCGGAAACACATTTCTACAATCCAACTCGTCCCGAAGGTATTTCATTGAATTAAGATCTGGACTTCAAGGCGTCCAATATAAGTTTTGTATCCGTCGTTGTCAAAATAGGTCTTTTTTGGATCACAAAGGATGACATGGAGCCATAGCTTGGAGAGACAGGAAGATTCCAAAGTACTGCCAATTCGCAGGCAATGCCCAATTGTTCAGAAGTTTTTAAAATCCAGTGGTATTAGAATTATAGGTATAACAATCAAATGTCTTGGTTCTTCCATAAACAAAAACAGGCACATATATCAGCATGGATTCCTCTTGGAATTTTGTGGGTGATTTATATAATAAAAAATATAAATTTGATTAATATAATAAAAAATAAATAGTCTCTAGGGTGTATGTCACACGATCTGATTGGAAAATTTGGATCTTTGATTCGTTGAGTTCATGACATACATAGTACATAATTCATAACCAGAAGTCGATTAGTTTAAGAGCAGCTATAACAAAAGGTGCGTAGCTTTCGACTTCATGTCTGGATTTGATCATGCAGTTTTTCGTTGAGTATTGGATTATGGTTTTTAAATAACCAATCCTTTTAAGGAATTTCCCATTCCTGTTATTCCTTACGGTTTTCTCACACTTGATTTCCAACAACAGATAAATAACCTATCAAAGCCTTTCCTCTAAAGAGACATTAACTGTGCTTTTAAAAATATCTAATTTTTTATACGTTTTTACAAGTTTTACATGTTAGAATCATTGCCACATTTATTTTATACTCAAAATGCTTTTACTACAGTGATCTATGAAGCTATTTATCAACTAAAACTCGATTTATTTGCAATAATATCCTTTCTTTGAAAACACAAGTAGAATTTTAGAGCTACTTTTTTAGATTTCGGTACACACATATATCTCTATATAGTATATTATACATGTCTTATTCTATTGTAGGTTCCGAATACATTGGTGCGTAAGAGGAGCTCTTGCTTTCAGCAGCGTCTTTCACTTTAGGGTTGCGGGGCAACACAGAAATGATCCCTCGCAATCGCCTTCGAGTATTGTGGAGGATTTTTTCCCTGACCAAGAGGATTTGGAGTGGTCAGTGGTGATTGTCACCTCCAGCCGAGCTCCTAATACCTTTCGCTGTCACAGAACTGATTGCATGCTTGAAGGAGTAACCTCGCTTGACCTTATTTGTAGCGAGTTTTTGTGAAGGGATGTCAACTTCCCCCCTTCGGAGCCTTTGTTGGCCAGTGTCCAAGCGTTAGAGAAAAGGTGGGGAAATCGCTTCGGACAATGGCGATTCCGGGAACTGATTTGTCGACGGAAGAAAGGAATGGACCCTAAGATGACCAGCTATTGATTACGACGCTCCCGCACTATGCCACTACTTTTGTGTCATCGCTGACCTTGTGTCAACCCTGAGATAGTATTGACAATCGATTACTTTTACCTGATACTATGAAAGAAATTTTATATTTATTCAAACACATTTTCTCCTTGAAGTTCTTTAACACTTTTAAACACTTTTAAAATTATTTTTAGCCACACACACACATATATATATATATATATATATATATATATATATATATATATATATATATATATATATATATATATATGTATATATATATATATATATTGTTTATTGTTTGTGTGTGCTAATCGTGATTATTGGTAGGAGAAAAGAAAAAGTACTAAAATCTGAAATTGTGTGTGTGTGACAAATATAAAACTTAAAGCAGCTTAAATCAAACTACTAAAAATATGGTACAAAAGTATTGTTATGCTATTTGATAACTAATATGCAAGCATCCATATGATTGGATGTGATAATTTGGCAGCTTATAGAACCTCATGCACAAATCCCCAACGCTATGGAAAAAGGTTTAGCTAGAAATCGATTTGAGTGTCCCCAAGTACGAGTTGCATAAGTGTAACACAAATGAAAGTATAAAGGCATTTAAAATTCTGTCTTTAACAGTACGATTTACAATAAATGAGACGAAAGGAGAACTGAGTAAATGGATTTCACAATGTAAATTTTAACAGTAGGCACAAATCAAAATTATGATTTCAATAAACATTCTGAGATGGAAATAGAATATTTCGTGTCTTGCGTTTAGTTATACTTCAGACGTATTTTTTTATCAGTTTTGAAAAATTGATTGATGCAAACAGTGTTATATATAATATTAAAATGTAGAGCTTTCTATAAACACTTAAATGTGTGTGTAATAAACCGTAGTCTTAAGTAAAACAAAAATATAATATATTATGAATTGGAATTACAATTGAATATGGCCCTTTTAGAAGTTTTATTTATCTGTAAGATGAATAGGATCTTTTCTTGGACTTAATAGATTTCGTGACGTTAAATAAAGTAGTAAGCTGAAATTATGGAACGTGTTTGACAGTGCAACGATACTCTACAATCTAATGTTTTCTTTTCATATTTTGTGTCCAAGGGATTATTTAACAGCACAACAACGCTCGCACACACAACTCACCTCTGCCAGGAGTGCCTCCGTCGTATTGAAATCCCTCCTAGGCCAGAGAGATCCCCAGATCTGTCTCCCAATTTCACCGTACATTGCACCGGCGCCAGAATATAAAGGTGTTGGAATCGGGCACATAAATGTGAAGAATATGTAAATCTTTGAATGTATAAAAGTGAAGAAAGGTGGGGATCATGAGCTGATCAGACTTCTTGTTGTTTTCTAAAAGTATGTTTTTAAACCATAAGACTTGGCTACGTAATAAAATTTATTTTTAATGTATAAAACTCTGTCTTCAATCGATAAAACCCAACAATTGGTTATGGGCCTCAGACCTTAAGCTGAACCTGAATTCTGCCACTACCGGTATCCAGTATGATGGGTATTCAAGAAATGTCCATGTTTTCCTTCCCGAAGTTATCGGATTTCAACTATGCCACGTGGAAGACGGACATGAAGGTATTGCTAATTGACCGGAACTGCTGGGAATTTATCACTAAAACGGAACCTCAATTATTGGAAGATGCTCCAGAACAAGAAAAAAGAGACTATCGTTATAGGAAACAGAGGACATATACAACTATCTACCAGGGCATAGACAGAAAATATCAAGTCTTAATTTCATCTACTGAGGACGGTAAGGAAGCCTGGGATATATTAAAGACCAACTTTGAACCAGCATCTAGAGCACGATTGGCAGGCCTTGTGGACGAGTTCTTTTCAATCCGCTATCAGCCGGAGGACGAATCCATTGGACTCTTCTGCAAACGAGTGCATGAGAAGCTGTTACAGATAAAAGAAGGTGGATTCGAAATCCCAGACCTCTTAGTTTGCTTTCAACTAATAAGACATTTACCTCACGAATACGATAATCTGGTACAACTGCTATACAGGATGGATGACAAGGAGTTCACGCTAGACAATTTGTCTAAACATTTAATAACAGAATCCAGCCGGATCGAGCTGAAGCGGAAGGACGAAGACACAAAATTAAGTATCGTGGCCGATGCTTATGCTACAAGAAACGGGTCATCTAGATGCAAGGAGACACGGGCGTCTACTCCTGATCACAGCAGATGCGTACTGGACCCTGAATTAATTCCTTCAAGCCCAAGAAAGTCGACAGTTTGTCGAATGGGGCCGCGACCATTCTGCAACTACTGCAAAAAGTCGGGACATTACGAATCGAAGTGCTTCAAGAAAAGCAATCGGCAGAAACCTGGTGGTGAATTATTTTATATGGAGGACAATCCAAAAACTGATCTTCAACGTGCCTATGCAGTTTCAAATTTTCCAAATGAAAGACCGAGGGAATTTCTCATTGATTCAGCTGCAACTGCTCACTTCTGTAAAGAACGTGATATGTTTACGACATTCAGAAAACTACCACCACAGAAGATCCTAGTCGGAGACAAGGACAGCACCTCGGAAGTATTAGGTATGGGTGATATTCAATTTACAGTTTTAGATAGAAACAGAAATTATGATATAACTTTAAAAGATGTGTTATACTCACCTAATATGAGAAGAAATTTAATTAGTGGTGCTCGTATTGATCTAGTGGGAAACCAAATTAAATGGGGAAATAACAAAATGATTATTTATAATAGTTATAATAAATATTTGTTTACTGTTCCCAGAATTGGAAAATTGTATATCTTGAAAGGTTATCCCAAGATTAAAAATTATGTATATGTAACTGGTTTAGATCTAGAAAAAGCCCACCGTAGGTTTTGTCATGTTAACATGCCCTTAATTGAAAATATGAGTAAAATTAATTGTGTAAAAGGAATTGAAAAACTTAATTGTAAGAATATAGATAAAAATTGTAAGATTTGTGCTATTGCTAAATCCACTAGAATATCCTTAAAAAGAAACTATATGTACGAAAGGAAAACTAAAAATGTTTTGGAAAGGATCCATATGGATTTGTGGGGTCCTGCTCCAGTTAACTCTCTAGGTGGAAACAAATACTTTTTATCTATTATTGATGATTTTTCACGTAAAGTAACTGTTTATATTATTCAAAATAAGAATGAAGTTTTTGATTACTTTAAAAAATACTTGGTTAAAGCTGAAAGACAGCTAAATATTAAGTTAAAATGTGTCCGAACTGACAATGGTTTAGAATTTTGTCACAAAGAATTTAAAAAGTTTTTAAATGATCTAGGAATAAAAATCGAAAGAACTTCAACTTATACCCCTGAACAAAATGGCGTTGCAGAAAGGTTCAATAGAACAGCCATGGATTGTGTCAGAGCTATGCTTCAGGACAGTGGTTTACAACCACAATTTTGGTCAGAAGCACTTTTAGCATTTATTCATACTAAAAATAGATGCGAACACAAATTAAATGAGGGTATATCTCCTAACGAAATATGGACTGGTTTCAAACCATCAGTAAAACATTTTAGAATTTTTGGCTCTTTGGCATATGTTCATATTCCTAAAATACAGAGAAATAAATTACAACCCAGAGCAAAACTTGGTATTTTGACAGGATATGGTTTGAAAACTAAAGGTTACAGAATATTTATCCCAAACGAAAAGAGAATAGTTGAAACTGTCCATGTTCATATCGACGAAAGTAAGAAAGCTGTTGATGTACTATTTGGTAAAAACTTTGAGTACGTTTCTTTCGATCTTAATTCTGATATTCCTATTTATCAATCAAATGAAAATATAAAAGTAAAATCGGAAAGTGAAACTCAAGTATTAGATTCTAAAGATTTAGTTAAAACTCAGAACTTAAAATGTCTTAACATTTCAAATTGGCGTAGAATCGAAAAACCTAGAAATAAAAGCAATAGGATAGATGTATACTATTATTCTCCTGAAAATTTGAGAATGAGATCTTTAAATGATATTGAAAAGTATTGTACTAAAAATAAGATTAGGTTTGATCCTGTAAATTTCAATTTTAAGCCAGAGACTGAACATCCTAATGTGGATATTTCTAATGTGCCATCTACTTCTAGTGATGAATCTAACGTTTTAGAGCAGCAGCTGTACGACATGTATGATCAGTGTTACAATGTCGAAATCCCCAAAAGTTATGAAGAAACGCAAACAAGTAAGGATAAAATTAAATGGAATACTGCCATGAATGAAGAAATTCAGATAATGAAGGATAGGCAAGTATGGAAATTAGTGGACACCCCCCCCCAAATACAACCATAATTGGAAGTAAGTGGGTGTACAGCTTAAAAATGGACGAAAACAATATACCTAAAAGGTATAAAGCTCGTCTTGTTGCTCAAGGTTTTAAGCAAAAACCCGGCATTGATTTTAAAGATATTTTTTCACCAGTTGTGAATTTTTCTATTGTTAAATTATTGTTTGTACTATTGATTTCTATGTTGGGTTGGTATCACTGTCAAGTTGACGTGAAAAGTGCATATTTATATGGACACCTTAAGGATACTATATACATGAAACAGCCAAAAGGATTTGTGCTGAAAGGATCCGAAAACAAAGTATGTCTATTGGAAAAGGCTATATATGGTCTACATCAAAGTGGCAGAGAATGGAATTTGGAATTAGACGGTATTTTAACTAAATTAGGATTTTCTCAGTTAAATTGGTGTAATTGTGTCTACAAATTTAAAGATGTAATTTTAATTGTTTATGTAGATGATATGGTTTTGTTTTCAAAAAGAGAACATTTGATAAATGAAGTAATCGAATTATTGGACAAAAAATTGGATCTTACAGTCCTAGGTAAAACTAAATATTTGTTAGGCGTAAACTTTCAAGAGATTGAAAATTCGATTTATCTACATCAAATTACCTACATTGAAAAATTAATGTCAAAATTCAAAGATCTTCCTAAAAGTTTTGTGAATTTACCTTTTAAAATTGGTTGTAACTTACCTGATAAGGTTAAAGAGGAAGAAATAATTGAAAATGATTTAATGAGGAAATTTCCCTATCGTTCCTTAATAGGATGTTTATCGTTTTTGTCAGATAGATCCAGACCAGATATTGCATTTGCTGTTAATATAATGTCTCAGTTTTGTAATGGTTATACTTACAAACACTGGTCTTACGTTGTTGATATTATGAACTATGTTTTTCTTACAAAGGATTTTAAAATTAATCTTTCCAATGTAAAAAGTTCAAATTTGATTGCTTTTTCTGATGCAAATTGGGGATGTGGTCTCACAAACAGACATTCAAGCAGTGGCTATTTAATTTATTTGGGTAACATCCCAATATCATGGAAATCTTCTAAACAAAAGTGCATAGCTCTTAGCTCAATGGAATCTGAATTTATTGCACTAACCGATTGCACTAAAGAAGTTATTTGGTTTAGTAGAATTATAAATGAATTAAGTTTGTGTGATTACATAAGACCCCAAGTATATTGTGATAATCAATCTGCTATCTATTTTTCAAAAAATAGTCAGGAAAATCAGAAAACTAAACATATTGATATCAAGTACAAATTTATTCGTAAATTAATAAAAGATGAACTATTTAACGTAAATTATATTTCATCGGAAAATAATTTGGCTGACTTTTTAACAAAGCCTTTATTGTTAAATAAATTTAAAAATATTATTAGAAAAATATTTTGTTAGATTTATATATATATATATATATATATATATATATATATATATATATATATATATATATATATATATATATATATATATATATATATATATATATATATATATATATATATTTATATATATGTATATATATGTTGAATTGTAATACATCTGCTGAGGTTTTACAACCGATGGGGCCGCATGTTGGAATCGGTCTCAAACCTCCAATTATAGTGCCGTGTGGGGCACATAAATGTGAAGAATATGTAAATCTTTGAATGTATAAAAGTGAAGAAAGGTGGGGATCATGAGCTGATCAGACTTCTTGTTGTTTTCTAAAAGTATGTTTTTAAACCATAAGACTTGGCTACGTAATAAAATTTATTTTTAATGTATAAAACTCTGTCTTCAATCCATAAAACCCAACAAAAGGATATGGAGCCGCAGTTGCGGAATGCTCGGCATAATGCTACAAAATAGCATAAGGACTTAATTTGACTCCACTCCAATACTAAGTGTATTACGCTGAAATCACATGTATACATATATATGCATGCATGTATAAATCCAATTAAGTTAACAGTAGACTCATCCACCCATTCATTTTCTAAAAAAGCCGTTCCGTTCTGATCAAGTATTTTATGCAGGCATGAGGAAGACATGGATTCGCTTGTTTTTGAAAATACGAAGTATATACGTTTCTTTGTGTATGTGCTTATAACAGAAGTGTGTTATCTTAGGTAGACGCTTTTGAAAGCTAGATTTTTATAGTATTCTCATAATATCATTTACGACTCAAAAAGGTTTGGAAGAGGAAAGAATTGCATATTTTATGGGGATCGTGCCTACACCTAAACTCTATTGTCGGATCTAAAGTGGAATCTCAACATAGCTTGCGTACACAGGGGAAGAGTGCTTTGACTTTCCGAAAAAAATTCTTCTTGTTCAAGATAAGGGACCTTTAAAATAGAGCGTACATGAAAAGTGCCTTGAAGTTGTAAGTTTCAACCGTCATCGAAACTGATGACAACTGAATGGATAGTCCACTAATTATTTGGCGTTTGATCAAATTGTTCTTTTATTAAAACATGTTAGTACAGATTTAAAATGTCAGAAAATATAAAGACGAAAAGATATTATTACACAAGTATATTTTCACAGTACATAAAATGGTAGTTAAAGTACTTAAAATGAATTTTATAATGATGAAGTTTAATTGCAGTATGAAATTGTACCGCTAGATCTTATCGCTTTGACTATGAGGTTATTTTCGTTAAAAAACTGTCCTCGAAACCATTGTGACTTAATTGCATTCGTACCATATATTTAATCATCAATTTTAATAAATTTATTAAATTAATTTTAATTTTATTTATAAAATTCTTTTATCAGATATACATGTATATTTATTTTACAATCGGTGTGTAAGGCTGATTGTTCTTTATATAAATCATGGACATGAGGTAACTCATTTGTCAGATATTAAGTGTATAGATGTCCGCTATGACTTGATAGGTTCAGATTATATTATTTCCAAGAACTACCTGACTGATAAGTAAGGCTACGAAATATTCGAATATTAAGATATGAGTGAGTCAAACCGGGACTAATTTTTAATATAGGTTACGACTGTGATAAAGATTCCTTTAATGAATTATTTCAAGAAACAAGGATTCAAGTGGTAGATGAAATCGTTTCTCATGTAGATGATACTTTGATGCATGTGCAGGATAACACAAATGATAACTACTTTTTATTCGGGATAGGTGCAATCCGCTAAATTCCATTTTAGAAATAACTTATCTGAACATCTTAAAAATTATCTGAAAAACATTTGATACTGAAAAATTCGTAGATCAATTCGTAGATTTTTCGGAACAAAATTTCTGTATTGATTAATCGAACATCGTTGGCGCAGGAATACTACATAATTCGTCAGTATTTATATACTGACGAAAAATATTAAATGTGGAATCAAACAAAATTGTAAATATCAAAACCATTCTATCCACTAGTGGGAGTAGTTCTGATGTTTTTAATTTGATGAAAATTTATTCAGGAAAGGGGTTCTAATCCTACTAGAAAATTTCTTGCAGCACTGACGAATATGTATGGTTCACAAAGTAACGTTTTATTCCCTCTTATTGAAGCTTAATTTTACCTTAACTAAATACATTTCAATTTTTTAGTTAACAAAATTTATAAATACCAGTTAACAGTGAGCTTATTTTTTAAATAAATAATAATCGGACAGTTACACTTTCCATTGAATAGAAATGATAAAAATATCAGCATAAGAATTCTTATTTAAATATTCGTGTTTAACAAAGAAAATACTCACAATAGAATGATTTCGTGCTGCGAATTATTTTGGAATGAAAAGTACTAGATTTTTTACATCTAGGTTCTATATTTTCTTAAATAAAAATTTCACAAGGTTCGCATTCGATGCTAAGAAAAGGTTTGATTTTTCTATTTTCTTACCATCGGGTACTCTGTTGTAGAATTAACGTTGAATATTTCGGGTTATAGAATCTATATTTAAAGTAATAGACGCTAGTTTATGATCGAAATATATCTCAAAGCACTTCCGAATCAAAACTGAACTGTCACTCAAAACATTAAATCTTAGTTTTTAATCTATATACTTGCAAAGGTTTTGTGCATCGAATTAGACCTTACAGTAAAAAGGATTGACTTGTTTTCGAAACCTCTTAAATTTAAGTCAGTGACACTCACGAAACTCGTATTGCTTGTATCACTATCGGATTCTTGAAAGTAGCTCTCATGAAGAGGATATAATAAAATCACTTTGATGCACCCATAAAAAATAGAGCATCACTCAGAAAACGTCATGGGAATGTACAGAGCATTCTCTTATTGTAGATGAAAAGCATCCCCTCGAATTTATAACTTTATTACCTATTTCTTTTATTTAAGTTATTGTTTGACATGGCTATATATAATTACTGTAATTTTCATTGCACTTGTTATCAAATGAATAAATGCGAAAACTTTTAAATAACTGTTCCGATTTCCGTTCGTTTAAATATACATTTTAGAAATAATTTTTCAAAGCCAGTAATATCGATTTATGAACTAAGGGTATCAAACTCGAGTAATGTACCGATGTGTTGCCGTTTCATCTTCTGATTTGAAGGTGTTATCAGTAAATTACTAAGAATCATTTCAGTATATTGATGATAAGATAATTGTCAACCACAGTCTAACATTTGTACTCGGAATTTCCATATATTATCGCCATAGTACTATGTGTATAAAAAAGTTAATGAATTTTATGTAAAGTGTATAGAGAAGTAATGTGGATGATATTCAGATATTTCAATATTTATTTGGTAGTGTAGTAGGAAGCATATTAAGCTTAAGTTTCAGAGATCCCATTTTAATACGATACAAAACACAGGAACTTAAAGCATTTCTCAACTTGGGTTAAGAATTTTATTTGTAATTATAACAATATAAGTTAGTAAAGGATTGTTTTCAGATAATTTTAGACTTTGTGAACTGTGAATATGTTTATAAATCATAATAGTATTTTTTATTCCGTTGTGAAAATTAAATTTATTTAATTTGAACGTTAGGAATGCCTTAAGACTTTTTCCCGTTTCAAGTGTATTTCGTTTCATATGCATGTTTTATTTAATTTAAAATTAAATTTTAAAAATAAAAGATGTGTCAACAAAAATAATTTAGTACTTTAGCTGAAATTAAACAGATGAGGAAATTCCCAAATGATTTCTAAACCAAGAAAAATTACGCTCCCAGAACGAATTTACGCTTTTTAATATGATTTACTAACCTTTTTATAGGCGCCGTAAGAACAATTGAGATGAATCGTATTTCCACTAATAAATTCCGTGGAATGTGTGTGTGACCTATTTTCCCAATTAAACCAGTCCCCTGCAGCTGAAGTCATGTCGGTTATCCTGAGCCCAAAAGCATTCTCTTAAAAACCACAAAGCAGCTTTCATAAACAAAGTCGGACTCTGTTTCAAGGAAGGACAAAACCCACTAATAAGCTTGCATTGATGCTGTGCTAAGCATAAAAAGCTGCCACCCCGCAGAAAGGTAGCCTTCCTTCCTATTCTATAGCGACCGGGTTTTCATAGTCTGAGTCTTGATTGAAGCTATTGTTCCGGCCATCCCTAGATATTGTACCAGAACAAGGAGCTCCGGCTACAAACTAGCCCTCTTTGTCTTCCGAACCGTCTAATGATGGCCATTGTCCCTCCATTTCGTTCAACTTTGGGGACCTGCACTAGGTCTGAGAAATACAGATAGTTGCAAATTCCGTCATTCAATTGTGGTACCAAAACGAAAACTGAATAGTCGAATATAGGCTCTAGGCTAAAGGTATCAGTGCCGCTAGAATGTGTATGTTTGGAACACGTGCACATTTTTAAAGGATAAATAAGCAGTTTTTAAAGATTTTTCATCCAATAGAGTAAGTTATGAAAACAAATTCTGTTGGTGATGACCGTGTTTTGGTTTCTGGCTCAATCTAGGTCAGCTTATCTATATTCGTTCTACGTCTTTTGATTAATAAACAATTGCTCATTTTATAGAAGGATAGCTGCATAAACACATTACACGCTTCTCTTCGAATAATTTACTTTTTCATTATTATTTTGTTAATATAGTTAAGATAAAGAGATTTAGAAAAAGTTAATTTAAGATTAAAGGGTGTTACATAACATTTTACGGGGAACTGTTTTCATGGAATAAATACTATTTTCAAAGATGGACAAGTTAATATAGCTTTAAGATAAAAAGATGTAGGAAAAAATAATTCAAGATTAAAGGATGTTACATGAAATTTTTCGGGGTACTCTTAGAAGATGATTTTAATGATAAAATCCATCCCCTCATTTTTAGCTGTAGTTCCATTCCAAGAGAAGAATTTCGCAAACAAAGTCAGAAGTTCAAATACAAAAAAACGTCCTACAGATTATAAACTACTCTTAAAGTAAGTTATCGGAATACTTTTAATACCTTTTAAAGAGGATCAAATTCTATGCATAAGAGAGGGGTCAATTTGTTACATTAAAGTGCAAAAAGACTGCTGAAGCTTTATTGTAAGTAAAAATAATCCTGCTTAAGAATCTATTTCTCGTTTGAGTTTTCAGAAAGCTTTAAGCATTCAAGACCCGGACGAAGCTTCGGGTTCAAAAGCATTGCATTTTAATCGGAATTAAATGAAACACTCACGGAGGGAATGCAGAAATAAATATTTCCAATATAAAGCATATGGTAACTAAATATATTTCTATCAAAACATAACTAAGTCAATACTTTTAAAATGTGTTGATAATAGTTTCAATTGTGATTCCTGTTTATTTAAGAAATTCGATTTTATTTATAAACATAGGATCGAGGGGGATTAAAGGGTATAAAATGTGATGTTTTTAGATATTCGGTAATTGTTTCGAGTAAATATTTAACAATTTAAGCGGTTTTTTTATCTTAGGAATTGCAATAGCACCCTTCTGGGACTGAAAATACATCATCTTTAATTATCAGGCTACAAACATATGTATATGTACAAAGAAAGTATTTCCTAGTTATACGTTCGCTACGTCCATTTTACCCGAGTAGTATGGGGTAAAATAAAATGGGTACTAAATAGTCTTACAATGAAATCTAAATTATTAAAGATTCAAGGATAATACAATTAAAATTATATAAGCAAAAGAGTAAGTCAAAATTTTAATTTTAAATTTGATCGTTTAATCTAAAATTGATGCTAATAATTAAATGTAAAATTGAGCAATGATGCATCTTTAAAAGAAATCAAATGTTTCTATAATTTTAGCTTCATTCCATGGTTTTTCTTCTCTTTTGTAATAACTTTTATGGTTTTCCTGGTATTACATTAATTTTTAATCTTTTCGCTCTGACATGTTTCTGTTTTAATTTTCGATTTTCGCGACACATTATAAGATTTCAAGGCAATGAGGATATGTCATTAAATCGTACTTTTAAAATATTTCTAAATATAGACCTCCATCCATCATGCGAGCGTCATTTTTGTCTCCGGCTTTTCTTCCTTTCCAAAGCGTATATTTTTGAAGTTTTCTTCTTTCGTTGTTGCGTATTTTTTGCATTTAACCCTATGAAGGGTTCACATGCATATATCTACAACCTGCAGTCTTGTAACCCGTTTACACCAATAGAATATTTTTTATGATTTTTTCAACCATTAATGAGGTTATTTAGTTATTATTTGTGTTGTGAAGTAAAAGCAATGCTTCATTACTCTGAAATCTCATGACGTTCAGAGAGCTAAGTTAGATTTTATGTTATAATGTTTTTATGTAGTTAAAATGGCATGTTTGGGTTGTACACCTACGACAGACAAAAACAAATTCAGCATTATCATTCATGACAATTATGAAAAATACACGTACTCTTATATTATTGTTATCACCCGAATTCCTATTAACTCCTTATTTATAACTTACAATTTCATTTAAAATTGTAGATTTACAAACAGTTTTAAATTATTTTTTCTAAGCTCATGTAACAACATATAATCCACTCCACTCAACCCTCCAAATCGTTCCGACGAGATATCTCATTCATCAAGATTTAACTAATTTGCTAATGACAATATATCTCGTCCATCAAGATTTGACCAATTTTGCTGATGACAAGATATCTTGTCCAGCAAAATTTGAGCAATTTTTCTAATGACGAGGCGTCTCATCATCATGAAAATGATAGTGGTAATTAATTAACGTCATTCTGGAGCAACTCAACGGGCTATTACTCTTCATCAAGATATTGCCGATTCTTTGATGATGACAAGATCAAGATTTGGTCAGTTTTCTAATGACGAGATACCTCATCGAGATAACCACTAGGAGGGTCAAATACCAAACACAGTCGATTATTAGATACTTATTTTAGATAAAAATTCAACACAGCAAGGAATATAAATATATTTTGTTTGACATTTTCGCTTCTAAAATTCAAGAAATCAAATAAATAAGTCTGGCAAGGAATGGTTGCTGCAATGGTAATAGAACTGACTAATGAGATTCGATCTCCCTCTATTAAGGGGATACTCACAAAGTACTTCCTTAGTATAATGTAGGAGGTCTTTATTCCTCGTGATCCGTAATGTAATAGTTTTTGTATTTTGTTTATCCTAGGAGTGGGGCCGCTTCGTTTGATTCACCGGTTGTTTACATAGATACCCTGATAAAATCCCTCGTTAACTGAAATCGGCTTGCATTTGTTGGGGCTACTTTCTTCCTCCCGCGATCCTCTTCCTATGCTTAATTAGAAGCAACCCTAAGTAAGGATCGGAGGGTAAAGGTCAATGTTTACGCTGCTGCTGTCCTTCATTAGCGGAAACTTCCGAAAATCATTTAGAAAGCGAAGGACTTAACAATGGACTAAGACCATCGTCTGGTGTGGAGAATTTTCGGGTCAGTTACAAATCTTACATCTGTAGACGGGACGAATGAAAAGTTCTTATTTCCTAGAGGAATTGAGCGGTATTGGCAAATCTATAATCATAAATGGTATAACAGGAAATTTAAAATACGATTATTCTTAGATATGATGTAATAAGCAAAAATATTTTTTGAAAAAATGTTAAAATGTTTGAAATTAATTTTACTGAACAATTCTTGGAAAGAATTTTTTATTTTATAGAATATGTTTAGCACTTTAACGACTTGCATAATAGCCCGTATAATTTAAGTAAACGGTGGAAATTTACTCAAGAGCTCTTGGATATAATATCAGTTATAATATATATGATGTCAAATTTAATATTAATAGATTAATAGTGTTACGGGCTTGACTTTAATCCAATATTTCAAATGGGAATTTGACTGAATTATATATATATATATTCATCTTAGCCATTTAAGTGACACGAGTGCTGAGCTCCTGTATATTATTCTAACATTCAAATCCCATTATGCGGCCTCCTTTAAACTTTGGTTCAAGTTTATGGTTTGGCATGCAGACTTTAGAATCGAAAAAAGGAAATGCATATCATCAAGATTAATGAAAATAATTCTTTATTTGTTACTAATTTGTTATTCACTTCCTTTTTAAAGATACATTATTTTAGATTTTCTCATTACATCAGTTTTTCATGATAAAACTATTTTGACCATACTATTTTAATAATTGATCTGCTTTCTAAGCAGATGAAACTGGAAGTATTTCATTCAGAGTACAAAAAGTCTGGCTTTCGTAAACATTTATTTAAAAATATCATGCATAAAATGCGTTTCTAATAGAATTCTTCATTAACCACATTTGAATTTTAACGACATTACTTTAGTACATAGCTGTTTTAACACTAGTAATAAACTAGAAAAGGTGGTGGTTTTTGAGTCTTAGAATATGACATGAGTACAAAACTAAGACAGGCAATTAGATAATTGAATTTTAACAACGCATATCAATACAATCACCGAGTCATTTAACTTTCACAGCGATATAAACTAGTTCGGGTAAAATAGTGCCCCGTTCGGTTGTCATGTAAGAAACATACCCGAATACATAAATAAATTCGGGGATTTGAAATTTCAACTCTCCCAAAATGAGACAACCTCGCACACAAGAAAACAGCAATAGAAAAGCGGCGCGAACTTTCAACGGATGCAAATATGGTCAGGTTCTTTTTTACCTACGCGTGCCTTTTTATGCCAGCGATTTTTCCCCAAGATGGGACTCTGCATGACATGCTATATATAAAGATAGAGATATATTTCTGACTGCTCTTCTCTTCGCGTGATCCTACTTAAATACAGTCACAAAATAATACGCGGGCGTATTTTCTGCGTATGTTTTGACAACAGCCTATTTGGAGTGTTGAGGTGGGGGTTAAGGGAAAAATGGAAAAAATATACCAGTGATCAGAATCCTTTGGACTGTGTCGCCATCCGAATACACGGTGCATAAATCTATGGCCAGGTCTCTTGCGCACTGGGAGCGGCTGTTTTTCAAAACGATGATTTCGTGTGGAGGAGGATGGGGATAAGCCTTTTCTCCCAGGTTATCCGCAGGATGAAAGAGGAAAGGGAGGAAGATTTTCTGATCTTTCCCGGGTAATCCTGACGAAATCGGTGTAGCTGTCAGCCCGCGGAGTGTTGTCTTGTTGGGGTGTGGTGCCAGATCTGCTATTGATGCGCCCATAAAGGGACAGAAGGATTTTCAGATAAATGTATTGAACCCTTGTGAATCACGTATTCTTGAAAGAAATGACTTTTTCGGAAACGAATCTCTTTGGAAATCTCGAGCTTGTTTCCGGTTACATTCAACAGACCGCGCAGGCTTTCATTCAGACTGAAATGCGAAAGTTTTGTGAAAGAATTTGCCTTTTCAGGAATATCGTGCTTCCATTTCGTTTTAGGGACAGAGACACGCTACTTGACCTTATCATTAGAGAGGAGTCTAAAAAATGCACACAACTTATGCACTGCTAAATGCAAACAAACTCTACTTTGATACTTTTTTTCTCGGTTTGCACAAAAGATTATTTGACCTTTTGCTCGGAGTCATACTTCACGTCTTGTATTTAGACTTGATTGTTTTAGTTCCTTTGTGGGACAGATACTTTATAAAAAGGAGTTGATAGCCGTGAGACTTGTAAGACATGATCTTTTAATCTTGGTCTAGGTTATGACTTGTGTGTGTGACCATGGGTAGTTACTACAAACTACTTGACCTTATCATTAGAGAAAAGTCTAATAAAAGATGTGCAAAACTTATACACCACTAAATGCAAACAAGTCTGCTTTGGTACTTTTTTCTCGGTTTGCTCAAATGATTGTTTGACCTTTTACTCGGAGTCATACTTCACGTCTTGTATTTAGACTTGATTGTTTTAGTCCCTTTGTGGGACAGATACTTTATAAAAAGGAGTTGATAGCCGTGAGACTTGTAAGACATGATCTTTTAATCTTGGTCTAGGTTATGACTTGTGTGTGTGACCATGGGTAGTTACTACAAACTACTTGACCTTATCATTAGAGAAAAGTCTAATAAAAGATGTGCAAAACTTATACACCACTAAATGCAAACAAATCTGCTTTGGTACTTTTTCTCGGTTTGCTCAAAAGATTGTTTGGCCTTTTACTCAGAGTCTCGTACTTTACATCTTTTATATCGACTCGATTGTATTGGTATCTCTGTGGGACAGATAATGAATGAAAAGGAGTTGATAGCCGTGAGACTTGTAAAATACGATCTTTTAAACTTCGTCTAGGTCATAACTTGACCATTATAATAACACTTTTCTCACGTTCTCATAACTCACTCTTTCAGAGCATAAGAATTATCAGAAAAGCTTGACAAAAATGATGTTACTTTTTTAGCCATGAAACTGCAATCTCAGTCTACTACTGAGGAGAGACGTACAATTTAAATAATTTAAATTTAAAATGTACTATGCTTACTTAACATCAAATTTGATGAGTGATTCAAATTAATTTTATACTGAGTTTAATGCTTGATATGTTATTTGATATTTTAAATATGTATACACTGAAACAAAGCTCACGATAAAAAGAGTTATTTTTCCACTCGAAATTTTTTAATTTTTGAAATAATATTCACGTGAGCAGAATAGGTACTCACATGAATGTTATCATTTCATAAACTCATTAAAAGAAGAATAGTTGCGAAGGAATTTTATGGAAATTCTTTGAAAGTGATACTTTGCACAAAAATCCCAATTTCCATTTCACACATTTTAGTATGCATTATACAAACTGTTCGTAAACATTTGAGAATATATATATTTTTGAATTGTGATTGTTATGCCAATAACACGTGATTCGACATCTCTCGTACCGATACGAACCATTCCATTGAAAATTGTATTGATTCTAAAATAAATATCTCAAATTTCCACATAAAATCTGCTTTATCGTTATTAAATACAAAGTATATTCACTGCGTCATAATTGGCATACAACCAAATTGAATTTAATATTTTAGGTTTAGCGTATATAATCACTATGTACAGATTTTCGTAACAATCACATCACTTCATAATAACATATATATGCATTTAGTGTTGCAGTGTAGTTTTTATTATATATCTTGAAAGGGTCTAGAATTTACATATTTTATTAACTCTCAAACGTGAACAAAATGTAACATCTTTTGTGCTTGAATAAAGTACAGCTACTACATGTGCGAAAATAAGTTTAAAATCTTAATTTTTGTCAAGTTTCATGTTCTTATGTTTTTTTCCTGAGATTAAATACTCATAATCTATTCAACATGTACTTTGATTGTTATACTAAAATTCGTGTTCCATACATATTGTTTTTTCTTTGGTTATTGGTAAGTTATTTTCATTTTTACGATTCTAGTTCTTAAAGCAATTTTGAAAAACGTTCATGCTACAGCGAAGAAACGCTTAGAAATTTGCTAAACGCAAAATAATTTTTCCCTTGCTTTTCAAAAGTTCCCTTCAGAAATAAATTTTGACAACGTGTGAGAAAAAGAAATATAGTTCATACAGAAGAGTGAGAGCTAGAAAAACGGTTATATTATTAATGACTTTTCCCCTGCCACATACAAAAACAGCACATATAGGAAATTCTATCCATTAACTGTACGTAACGGTTTAGTGTGCACAGTGGCAGAGGTTTAGTATCGTTTCTCACTCATAGATACGAATCCAAGTACACCCAGCATCAACTGAGTGAAAAATTGAAATGTGAAGTGGAAAAATAACACTTTGAACTCCTAAAGCTACTCGGAGAAAAAGGCAACGAATTTGCCTAATGGATTTTCCAATACAAAATCAACTACATTCTAGGAAGTTTTACGTGAGAACATTCCACAGGAATAAGTGTATGAAGGAAGTTTCAATACCCATTTTGTGCGCGTTTCGAAATAGACCTAAAACGATTTTAGATTTAGTGTTCATAGAAAATTGTTTGATGTAGAAGTATTGAGTCGGATAACATTGGGAGGAAGGTCTTATTACTTTTCTTGGTGAATGTTGTTACTGATTGTTACACCGATTCACGAGAAAAAGGAAAACAGCATTTGCCGGTTGAGGATATACACAATCACGAAGTTCGTTTAAAAAGTACTTCAGCGACGGAATACTCCTACAACGAAAACAAGTGAGCCGAAAAGAAGTGAAAACTTTTCCCAAATGAAAGAATGGATTATATAAATGAATAAAAGAAATGCAACGTGTGATATGCGCCCCTTTCAGAGGTTCCGACCGTTTCACAGTCTGCTAAATTCTTTTTTCATTTTCTCCTCTCTATAAATGGAGATATGCGTACAAAGTTATCGCTGAATGATAACGCTTTATAGTGAATAAAACAGAATGTTTGATGGAGTCGGTTGTTAGAGACTATGAAAAGCAGTCTGTGGAAACATTGAAGGTGCCGCCAATGCGAAAATTTACACTCGGCAAGTGTCGAAGCGACGCGAATCCCTGAAAGAGGAACCCTGGAAGCGGAAGATCAAAAAGGGCCGACAGGACAAATATCATTCCAAACTGAGCTCCCGGCAGATCCAATCGCCTCTCTCAATGCGTTATTGTGTTCGTTTTGGAGAGGAGGAAAAGGGGAAAGGATTGTTGCCCATCCACCGATTCCTTTTTTAGTCTGTCTCTTCTTTCATCTCTCCTGCAAATCTTCTCTCCTACTTTGGGGAGGATTTCGTGCTTTGATTATTTAAAATTACGTCACCTCATTTGCAAATTGTTTTCAAATAGATCTCTTATACAATCAAGCCCGCGCTGGAAGATGACGTACACCTGAATCTTAAAGAATGGGGTAGGTGAGCAAAAATCAAAGAACGCATGAACTGCTCTCTGTACTTTAAGAAGCATAATTGCGTGTTTTCTTTCCATCAAACTCCCTTTTTAAAGAGATCATTTATGAACGAAAATGATCTCTGGAGAAATTAAGTTAATATCAATTTTTATGAATAACTTTCAGAACTAGTAGGAATTGAACCGAAACATAATTCTTAAATCAGCTTGTTTGGGATTCCGAAACTTGTCTTTTCTATCGTGTCGATAATTCACATCGTATTTTATCATATTCATTCATTCGAAAAAATTGTTGGACGATGAAAATCCAACAGTAAATATTGATTTCAAAACTGCGTAGTATACAGGTTAAAATAAAAACAGGAGTGAAAGAACTTTGCAAGGCTCAAAATAGCTCGGTGTTGATATTTATGTTGACGGTATTCTGAACAATTATAAAATTTATAATGTTATTAAAAACGCTTTTTTTCTGTTTTGTTGTATCTGTTAAATTATTCCACTCCAAAATATTTCTTAGTATGTTTATGGTAAAATTAATTGATGATCTAATCCTATAGGAACGATTAAAATTTAAAATTAGACATAACCATTCTCAAATAGACATTCACTTTTTCCAATTTCAAGGAAATTACATATCCTGCAGTTGAATGTTGTGTGTGCTGGTATATTAAACATCTACGAAAACAAAATTAACAATGCAAATGATTGGATTATTTGTTTTACAATGGGAAAATCATTAATTTTTATTTCTCATTGATTAGAGAAAAAAAAAGGTTTTCATAATTTCAAACAATTGTATGGGAATGTTCAAAGCACAACCATCGTATATTTTGGCCACGTATCCCAATTTTGAATATTAATTAAATAATTTACTCATTCTAACAGATCCATATAAAGTAGTCTAAACTCTTCCTGGCCTACAAAAGAACAAGCAACAGATCTTCCATGTTTTGTTTCCAACAATGTTCTCATCTTTAAATTAAATTTCACTATAAAATAAAAATTAAACATCATTGTCTAAACGTAATTTAATGGAGTATAACACACTTGTCCAAAAATCAATTAAGTAAACGTTTTAGTAAAACTTTCCCATGCATCATTCACAAGATCTCCCAGTTCACATTTTATTATTCCTTTCAGCTGTCACAAGTATTGTATCGCAAGGGACATTCTTTCTGCCGCTCTGTATCTGTCTAATGATCCGTTAAGCGTTTAGTACTTCCCCTTCAAATTGTTGTTTCATCAGTCTCAGCTGTTCTCTAATGGTGTCAGATGTCATTCACCGAGCCCCCTCCCCTTTCAAAGAGCTCAGAAGATGTCATTATTGACGTCGCTCTTTTACTAGTTAGGTGTTAATGTTAGTAGGAATTTTCAGCTGCGTTCTCTATGAATAAAGAATGAAGATTAATTAACTTAAACCTTAGTGACTCGTAAATAGGAGCCGTTGTTTGAAACCTTTAAAAGAATCCACGACTCCTTCTTTCTGTCAAATGCCTTTTATGATTTTATTCTCCTATCTAAATAATAGATGTATTTATACAACATTCGTTTAAAAGATAATTTCGCAGATTATTCTCACATCCTGAATTCATTTATAAATTTAGGGAGTTAATATTACTAAAGTTATTTTATAATTTACATTAATATTGCAATCAATATTTTTTATATTAAATAACTAATTATAACTTCTGCCAACATTATTTTTGGTGTGTTGTAACAAATCTGAACGCGCATGAAAAGTGCTGATAGGCTTGGTTTATTGAATTGTCATCACTTTTTTTATTGAAAGTGATGACACTACTACTTATTCAGTTAAGTTGATCTATATTATAACTAAGTTGTTTTATTTCTTAAATTTAATAATATAACTATCAAGTAGACTATTTCAATGAACTGAGCAAATTATTTTTGCTTGTCGCTTTCATTTTACATATCTTCCATCGAAGATAAGAGGGAATTTTGGCGATTGAATGCTTCACTGTAGAAATTATTTTAAGATAGTTGAAAAGACCATGTTACATAGAAAACCAATCCGAGTTCAGTCTTTTTAGATTGCTTCAGTGCAGTCAATACTCACACCGGGAAAATAGTTTGACAGAAAATCGGCGGTCTATTATAAATCTAGACAGTTCAATGTTTCACTGCAGAAATAGTCTTACGAATGGGAAGACCGTTTCACAGAGTAAGCTGATCAGGGTTCGGTCTATTCAGATTCTTTCACTGCACTGTATCATGCACACCGGGAAAATAGTTTAACAGAAAATCGAAGGTCTATTATAAATCTGGACGTTTTAATGTTTCACTGCATAAATAGTCTTACGAATGGGAAGACCGTTTCACAAAGTAAGCTGATCAGGGTTCGGTCTATTCAGATTCTTTCACTGCACTGTATCATGCACACCTGGAAAATAGTTTTACAGAAAGCTGACAGAATCTTAAAATTTTGCCGATTGAATGTTTCACTGCGAAATAAATTTTGAGGATAAGGATTATTTTACAGTTAGCTGATCAGAGTTCATTCTATTCAAGTTGTTTCACTGCACTGTTATCACGCATACCAGGAAAATAGTTTTACAGGTAGGTAGTTGAATTAACATCGCACTGAAGCAGTACAGTGAGATATTGGCTGCATTTGTCCACATTAAATTTCTAAGTATTTCCATGTATTTTATAAAGATATCAAATTCAGATTCGAAATTTATCCACAGAAAAGCGATCTATTTTAGTCAACCACCAAAATAATCCAACAGTTATGAAAAGTTCCTCTAAAATTATTTACCCATGAAATCAGACACAAAAGTGCTCTATTTAATACGCAAAACTATCTATTTAGTAATCCTCTGGAAATGTCAATAACCAAAACCGAAGTATATAAAACCAGTATGTGGTTTTATAAAATTCAGTGCTTTTAAGGTGTATGTATACGCTAGAATTCACGAAAATTGACGAGAATATCGATTTTGTTTTTATTGCTTCAAAATATTTCCCAATTTCTGAGCTTTAAAACAATACCAAGATCTTGTAAAAATTCCGAATAATTTTCTAGTTACAAGGTTTTTCTTTAGGTACTGTCGCCATTACAAACATGTTTCCAAAACTTTAAACCCAATTTCCAAAAACTGTTTTTGCAATACGATGCTTTGTTCAAACAGTGATAACTCAACAATGGATTGATCTATTATAATTATGTTCGTATCATTTTAATCTATATAATACAGTGGATGCTCTGAACCTCAATCAGAGTTTTTAGTTGCGAAATTAATTTTTAGCTCATTCTTAAATGTTAAAATTCCTGAAATCTTTAGTTTTTATACTTCCTTGTTGAAAACAATTGTAAAAAATAACCTATTCCCTCTAGCACCTTGATGGACGAAACACGAAGAATAATATTAGGAATAATATCCAGAGGGAATTGTCTTTCTGAACAAACTAGAATTTGTGATATCACTGTTCGAGAAACATGCTATTGAGCTGATTATATCTAAATTAGATAACTTATAATTAGCTTAATCTGATTTTTCCTCACTGAAATGATTTTAAGCATAAGCCAATGACTCGTTGAAAAAACTAGATTTTTAAAGTCAGAATTAAAAAAATCTTCTAGTGTATACGTACCGTACACCTTAAGTACCCCAAATATTTAGGAAATGCTATGTGGTCGAATACTATTGCGACCTACTGCATTGATCCACTTTTTTCTCCAAGAGAGAGAATGAATAAATAATCATAAAAGTCCTTGTGTAAAAACTGTATTTACCACGATACTTTATTATGAATTAAAACATCCTCCCGTTACAATCCACCATTCGTAATCCTAGGAGGTAAAGACGTCGGAAAGAAGTGCCAGATATTTACATGCTTTCCACAACTGCCCCAGTCTCCAGCCTTCCCGAAGTGGACATAATCTCAGATCAATTCCAATGCCCCGATCCCCCTTCTCCCTTATAAGAGAATGGTGGAATGATGAATGGGAGAGAAAATACTCGGGAGGAGTTGCTGGCCTCTCCCTCATGGAAGCAACAAAGGCAGGCGCCAAATCTTCAAAGCACATGTGAACACACCACAAGAAATATGCTGCGTTTCAGTTGCAGACAGAAGAGGTCTTCTCTTGCTCAGAGTTGGAGGTAAGACTCTTTTTAACAATTCAGTTTTAAAAGTATTAACAAAATGTGATGATTCGGAGTGATTGAAAAGTTAATTTGATACGATTTTATTTATACGCTAGGGAATAATGCATTGAAATTATCTTAGCTTAAAAGTTCACAAAGTGTTTGAGTAGCCAATTTTTGTCATAAAAGGTTACAAATATTTAGGTTTATTTTAAGCATAATTAAAATAGTTTTTCAAAAGACTCGTATACTTATGTAGTATATAAATATTGTGAGTGGAGTATAGTTTTGTGCATAGTATACTGATACAAAAGTAACTGGAAGGCTAAGTTTAACTAACTAAAATACCATCTTAATTTTATAAAATTATTTATCCCGTCGAGTTTTCATTTCAATTTACATTCGTCAAACAATATCGCAATTTTCTGCATCAATGATTCATCTGATCTATTCAACTAATCATCTATTCAACAAATTCACACAAGTAAGGTTTAGAAATTTTTTAACATATTGAGGTTTCATTACAAGAAATCATAAAGTTAACAGGGCAAGAAAAAATGTGTCAATAGGTATCAAATACAATTTATTAACTCATGCATCTGGTAAAGGTAATAAACCGTCATTTATTCTTAACATTTGCGTTGTTCAATGATATTTATACTTAACCTTGCTTTACCGCTCTACGGTCATCGCTTTACGACAAATTAGATAAGGACCTAGGGTTGCAATGGAGTGCAAACCACTACGAACAACCATGCCTAGACCGGAATTAGAACCCAGAGTCTGTTGAACAGAGCGTTAACTACTTATTTATATGTAGGTTAATTAAAGAAACGAAAATCAATGCCGAAATGTCACATACGCGTTAATGCAGTACACCGTTTTTCACTAACAGACGCGTGGAGGAAATAAAACGCATCTCACACCAAACGCGAGGCTGGAAAAGTTTTTTCAGTGACACGACACTCAATCCTTTCGCCACGAGCATACATTAACATTAATAAGCACTACCAGCTGATTCTACATTAGAAACCAACCATCCGAATCCATTTCTAAAACAACCAATCATTTTCTTTCGCTTCACGCTCTCCATCTTGCGAGAGGCAGCTGCTTAAAAAAACTCCACTTTAACAATAACACCCATTTTCCAAAAGTGTTTAGTCTCCAGCAACAAAAAAAATCCAATCGAAACCATCATTCGCCGCCGCCCCTTCACTAAACATTCAATTTCGACAAAACGCTCCGTCACAGCGCCCAGAGAGGGCGCCAGGGAAAAAAGAGATCTCATTTGCCTAATTCAAAGCGTTATTCTTCAGAGTAAAGATACATTTTGATTGCGGCGGGTAGATAAAAGGGACAGATAAAATGAAAAGCAGGGTGTCCGTTGGTGGGGGACCAAGAACATGCACTTCAAACACAAGAATCAAGCCAAGTGAATCAGTTAACTGAGATGGCCACCCAATCGAGGACCGTCACCTTATTGCGAAATGGATGCACATATTTGTTTACGCCCCCACTGCACTCAGCTTTTGTATTCTCATTCACTCTTTAGAAAGCAATCATACACAGTCAAACAGATGCGTTTTCCCTAATCTGATCTACTTTGTACGATTTCTTACGGATGTGTTGAGCCTTTGTTGTACGGTGCTTCTATAAAAATTCACGTTGGCGTGGTGTGGAAGTTTGGTGAGGGTGCCAGCTAAGGTTCGACCTCGTTATATGACTGTTGTTCAAAATTACGAGGTGTTGTCTTCGTATCTTTCCCTTCGGGATTGATCTCGGACGGTCGCCAATAGCCCTCTGTATTGCACCAGTTCAACATTAATTCAACTACTTACCTGTAAAACTGTTTTCCTGGTGTGCGTGATAACAGTGCAGTGAAACATCTTGAATAGACTGAACTCCGATCAGTTAACTCTAAAATAATCTATCCTCAAAACTCTTTTTGCAGTAAAGCATTCAAAAGGCAAGCAAGATTTCCTGGATCAAACGGCAAGATTTCCCTTCGAGTTTAATCCCGGACCGTCACCGATAGCCGTCGTAATGCTCCAGTGCGACGTTAATTAAATACCTACCTACCTGCTTCTACAATAAAAAATAGTTCATTTAATAAAACAAGGATGGTCTTTTGTCACTAGCCTCGGATTAAGAAGTTCTAGGAGTTTTATGTTTAACTCTCCAAGTGGTTTGGCTTATCCATCAAGATCTGACCAATTTTGCTAATGACGAGATACCTCGTCGTCAAGATACTGCCGATTTTTTTATAGTGACAAGTTCAAGTTCTGATCAGTTTTTTTAATGACGAGTTATTTTGTCCATCAAGATCTGATTAGTTTTGAGCTAATGTTGAGAGATACCTCGTTGAGATAATCGCCAGGAGGGTTAAAATACTAGCAAACTTGGTGTATTATGAACCTTATTATCGGAACTAAAATGTGTTACATACAGCTACACTTTTCTCATCTTATACAGGGACTTATAGGACTATGATAAAAGAAAAACTTAACTCAAAAACTATAATAAAAGAAAAGTTTAACTCAGATTTTGGTATGACGAGTTTAGAAGTACAAGGTGTTCCACTTAGGACTATAATAAAAGAAAAAATTTGGAAATAAATCATGGCTATATATAAGTAAATAATTATACTTCCTTTTATTATAGTCCTAAGCTGAACACCCTGTATATTTTTAAACTTCTATATCGTCATTCATAAAGTTGCAGTTTTGCGGGTCGTTTCGATTATTAAAAACAGAAACTAAAATGTTTTGGTTCTAATGAGACTTAATAGCACCATTACTTTCATTTCTAACATTGTATTTACCACGGAATTTTGTAATACCATAGCTTTATATTGTTTCGGCATTATTTTTAAATACAAAATTGATTTCAAATGACTACACACACGAAGAAATACGAATAATTTTTTATTGCTAATACATTTGAAGGAATTTCTGTATAGTTTTGAGTGTACATCTAGCACATATACTATTTGTAAAAATGAAAAAAAAATAGTTCCGTTATGCATGAACAGTTATGGTATAGTAGACGTAACATTTTAAAGCATTTTTAAATAACATCTTAAAGCATTTTTAAGTAACATTTTAAAGAATTTTTAAAATAACATTTTAAAGCATTTTTAATAAATATAGCTTGAAGTTTGAATACAAATTAGAGATATTGTATGAAGGATATTTTAAATTTAAAAAACTTGCAACGCATATCCGTCCATCATCATCCTCATCATAAGAGAGGGAATTGCCATCATAATAGCCACTCATTACTACCTGAGCTGCCGTGGTTCAAGATTACAAGGCGTTGTCCTTGGTTCGTTCCCTTCGGGATGGATCTGGGACCGTTGCCCATAGCCCGTTGTGTTGCTCCTGTGTGACGTTAATTAACTACCTACCTCCACCTGAGCTTCCTAAACTCTGCTGATCATACATCTCTCTGTACAACTGCTTTCATCTACAGGCAATATAAGCCTCTCCATATCAGCACATTACGTCCAATCTGGATACATGAAACTTATTTTGGGGCCATCTTTCGTATCTTTATGATATTAAACCGCTCATATTGTAATACATCATGACAATCATATTTTGTGCTTCGTATTGCAATATATTCATCTAGTTCAATATTGAAGATATAAAACTTTCTATGATACAGTGACTTGTTTGCGGAAATGATATATTCGCTATAAAATCCTCTAAACAATAAACGTTTGCTTAGGATCTCACTGCTTTTTCGAAAGAACGGCTGTTTTCTCAGAACTTGGATTTCTCAAGATGGCTGCTTTTATAAACCAGTTACTTTTTTTAAATTGCAAACAGAAACCTTCGTTCCTCGTGAGCCAGACAGAAAATCTTTTATTCGCTCCTTCAGTACAGAGAATGTCCATTGAAAATTCTCTAGCGAGTATTTCTAGACTAGAGTTCCTTTTGCAGACGCAGTCGCAAGTTTTTTAGATATACCTTACTTGAAATTTAAATAGATAATGTCTCTCCTATTGGTAAAATAAAGTTTGAATAACTAGGTTGGTATTTCATTAGAATAGAGAATGGGAGAGCAGGTAATAACGCCAACCAAAAGAAAAACGTGGAGTTGAAAAAACAGCTACAATGCGATTCTTAATTATGAAGCAAGTCGACACAGTAATAAGCAAGGTATATAGCAGTAAAAACCGGCGATATGTTGAATATTTCTACTGTTTGGCTGGATTCGAACTCGCAACCCTCCGGTTGCTAATCCGTTGCTCTTCCAACCGGACCACCGCGGCCCAAGGTCAGAGCGAAGACCAGATTCGGTGAAATTCAAAATCGAATTAGCTTTCGATGAAATTTGTTTATGACCTTAGGATAGATGAAGAAACAACTTGCACTATATTCCCGATAGCATGATTCTTTATATAATTCTGAAAAATCTGCAATTTCCCCCTTATAACGTATTTGTTGTAATGATTAATATTCAGGTATGAAAATTATCCTTAAGTATCCACGTGAAGCACATTTGAATACTCCGCTTCGGATGTCGAATATCCCATGCTTTTTCGAAGTACGGCACCGAAGCAATGTGGAATTTCGCGATTCTAGCTGGATAAAGATGAACATTTGTTTACCCTGAAAAAAAAAACAGTCTATGAGGAAACTACCAGGGTTTATTTTCAGATCTATTTCGGTTGAATAAAAGGTACCAGAAAGCTCATCTTTTCCCAATCCATTAAACTAGTCGATTCCATTTGTATTTCTTGATTGAACCCCTCTAGGCCAGGTGTCTCGGAAATTATCTCTAGATAATTTGAGTACATTATCTTTAGTATAATTTCTAATTAAATAACGTTTCAGACTCCATTTTTTTATTTCGTATGATTTTCCGTGTATTAGTTGGTTTTTAAAAAGCTTTCCTTCAGAATTATAACTTAAGCGGAGTAAAAAGTTAAATACATAACAAATAACTTTAAACAAATAACTTAATAGCTTATATATTCTGAAGTTGTGGTTCTACAATTACAAGAGTCTAATAATCAGCTACGGAAATTTGCGCTCTTTTGAGTAATCCAATTGTCAAACTTTCATAATGAATATTTTACGTCTAGACATTTTCAACGAATAGTTGAAATCTGATGAAAGATCGTTTCAAAGCGTTGTGTAACCATGTTATACAGTTTTACTGCACCACGATGTGAGAAAAGCACTTAAGGTAAATCTGAGGGCTTGTATTCAACAAATATAGAGAAAATGGGAACCCAGTATTCGACATTGAAGAGAAGTTTTACTAAGTTAATAGAGTTTCTACACACAGAAATCGGTCCGTGCTCCAGATTCTGTAAATTAATGCATCCCGAGCACATCAAAACCTGGTCTACTGAGTAAAATTGGTTAGGTTAGGTAGTTAATTAACGTCGCACTGAAGCAACACAACTGGCTATTGGCGACTGTCCGGGATCAATCCCTAAGGGAAAGAACCTACGACAACGCCTCGTAATTTTGAACTACGGTCAGATGACGAGGACAACACCTGAGCTGGCTCCCCACTCTACGAACTTCCACATCACACCAACGTGAGGACATTTGAGGCCACGACATATATAACGTGCACCAGCCCCTTTTGTACATGACGGTCTTTGGTTGAACCGAGTTTCGAACTTGCAACCCTCCGATTGCTAATCCGTTACTCTTCCAACCGGGCTACCGTGGCTCCCAAAAACTAGCCTGACTGCGCTGGTCAGGAATTGGCCCTGTCGCTAGTTAGACATAAAACATCTTATACAGTATTTTTCAAACTGGCTTCCGTAATATGACCGTAAATTTCCTTTGTATCAAAAATTGTATTTGAATTAAATGCAAGATTTAGATTAATATATTTAACTAAATAAAATATCAGGTAAGTAGCCAAAAAGGTCTCCTGCCTTTCACTTGAAAATTTAAATATCATTGAATTAACCTTTCCCCTACGACATACGAGCCCACGTATATAGTTTATGCAAAATATGTCTTATGGTGTTATAGAATCAAATGTCTGGACACCTATTATGTTATCTCTGCTTCATTTCTAAACAGTTTCTATTGTATGTGCTTGTCCAGAACAAGAAAAGTGGATAATCACTGGGGGAAATATTTGTGGAATCTGAGGGTGATGCAATAGTTCCCATTCTAAAACGTTAATCAAAATACGAGTAACCTTTGCTGCATGTGTTTCGACGTTGTCCTGTAAGAACCTCATTTTATTCTGTGCACCAGTGCTGGCTGTTTGTGAATCAATGCATCCAGCGCATGTTCGAGTTGACAAGTATCGATCTGAGATGTTTATGTTTGGCCTTTTGGAGGAAACTCGTAGTACCCAATATCAGCCGAAGTCCACCAAGCACAAAATAAAAACTTTTTAGGATGGTTCTTTGTTTTGGGGTTTTATGGATCAAGGGACATATTTGGCCAAACACAAGACAGGTGGCAGCAAGTAATGGACACACAAAGGAAAGTTTTACTGGACAGAAAATAATAGAAATACAACCAGTTCTTAGGGTGGAGTGGAGCCTATGCAAACGGGGATCGGGTCTTGAGGTGACAGCCAATGTGTCCTCTTGTTTGTGAAGTTCTGAAATCCATTTTCCTCACACGTTAACAAGAAATCCAAAAACGGTTCATGTTTGTGACAGGAAGATAAGTGAAGAGCATATGGAAAGCCTTTGAAATTTATTGCTTTCTGACAAATCGTGTGGGACACACTGAATTTCCACTTTTTCCCAGGTTGATGCAGATGCAAGAGGATGGTGTCTTTACTTTATATCTTCGTCGTTAATGACAGGACTAGTGGAGCGTTTTGAATTTTGCAGCCATTTTTGACTAGAAAAATAAATCGCACTTCCTTTGTTCGGTGCAATTGATAACAGTATTGCTTTCAAAATTAATTAAACAATTTTCTACACGCCTCTGCAGCATTTGTGCCGAGTTTGAATTCATAAAGCAAACACCATCAAATAACGTTAGCTTTAACAGACATGTAAAATGCGTTGCAATTCACCAAAAGCTAAAACAAACCAAACGTAGTGAAACGTCCCTGAATGAAAGATTGGTATCCAAACTTTACGACGCACCAAAAAGAGTGAACCATTCAAATTTATCTGCGATAAAATTAACTACTGCAGCGATCTTTACTTTTGGTTACCTAACATTTAAATTAATTGCATTCTTATTGCATCGATTTTATTGTAGCAATTGTGTAAATTAAAAAAATTAAGACTTGCATTTAAAATTTACAAAGACGCATTTAATTTGAAATACATTTTATGATATTTTTAAAGTCATCATGTAAACGTAGTGACTTAAAACTTTTCACGATCAATTAAATTAAGTAAAAGAATTATAATTCATAAAATTTTACCACACATGTGCAAAAATTAGGGATAATGCAATCCAAGACGAATCCGCTGCTAAGTACCAGCATCGAAGTATATGAAATGACAAATGAATATCAAGCTATGTGGAATAAAATAAAGCTATATAGAAGCCACAAGCTATGTGGAATAAAATAAGCTATGTGGAAGCCACAAGCTATGTGGAATAAAATAAGCTATGTGGAAGCCACAAGCTATGTGGAATAAAATAAAATACCCACATTGCCTAGTGGTGCTACCAAGAACTAAAAAAATGGGGGTAGGTATTTTAATTAACGTCACGCTGGAGCAACACCACGAGCTATTGGCGGCTGTCTGGGATGAAACCCGAAGGAAAAGATCCGAGTACAACACCACGTAATTTTGAACACGGTCAGATGACGAGAAAGAAATGGGGAAAATGATTGGATAAATATCATAGTTTTAATTATTTCGAAAAACAAATTTTTTGCTCTTTTAAAGCAACCAAATAAGGAATGTGCTAGTCGCTGACCACTAATTGCAGTCCTTGGTGGTGAAGTGCAGGCTGCAGTGAGACAACCCAGAGTATCCCAAGAATGTTCCATTGGATTAAAATAGGTGACCTTGATTAATACGAATTCAGTTTTATCCTTCATTTTTGGACAAAGTGTTAAGATTATTTGGTAATATAAATGGCATTATCTTCCGAAATTTTAAATTTATATTTCTATCGTTGATATGGCATTTCGAAACCTGTCGATCTGTTTTAGTTTTAAATTTTTATATTTTATGTCCTACTAAAAGGGCATCAAAATTGAATATCCAAAATTGTATTATCTCAATACTTAATTTTATTTTATTTTAATAATCATATGGGCATAGCCAGTAATAAGTTCTTGCAGCCGGTGAAAAATTAAAAGCTCTGGACTTATCATCTTTTAAAAGTAAACCATTCAAAGCACCTAGCTAAATCATCAATTACTTCTAATTTTTGCACATGTATGTGTTTAAAAACGAAAATGCCTGTGTACTGTTTCACTAAATCTTAACTTACCATCGAGATGTATCAAAAAATTGTTTGTCTCGATTCGAAACATCTCACTGTTCATTTATCTTTAAATAACTAAATATTAACAATCTCCAAATAAAGTTTGGTCTTAACTTGGAATATTTTAAGTAATAATATAACAGTACTCTGGATAAAATATATTTTTAAGGATTTTAAGTAAACCAACTGCCATCATCTTAAGCCCCATCATATAAGCGACCTAAAAAGCAACCAATAAAGGGATTAACATCATGAAAGGTATATACGGCTTCTGTAACTCTCAAAACAGAATTAGAGCAGTCATTGCTCAGTGTAGTCTACTTTTTACTTTTATGCTGTACTTTATTTTCAAACTTAATCTTCTGGTCCGGACTTAGTTATACAAAAAGGAGTGCGGTACGTCATACGTATTTAAATAGAAAGATAGATTTATCTTCCGCATACCTTAAAGTGTTAATTCTTAATTTATGTACCTAAATTGAATTATTCCAGAATAGCACATTTCTGAATAATTGTGTGATCTAAATGATGGCAAATTTGAATCCCGAAGTATGTCGACTGTTCAAAACATCAGTAGGTAAAGTTAAATTACCTTTTATCAACCAAAATGTTTCGTATAGATATTTCTAATCCCCAACCACTGATCTCTTTGGCACTACAGGCGATGAACTGAGGAGTACCCTGTGTGTGAGCCTCTTCTTCTAACAGTCACCAACATCAATGTGCTTATATAACGAGATTCGAACCTGAGACTGGGGTATGGGTAGCAGACGAACGGGCAGTTAGGCAGCTTGTTTTGCATTGCTACTTCTAGAAATATAGTTCTCTGTGGGACAGTTCCTAGTTGAACAGGAATGGGTTGTTATGGCACAAGGGTAATATTTGGCCATGCTGCACCAGGCACAAGATAGACAACATAAATTAATGGACATGAACACACAAAGAAAGTTGAAATGACACAGAAGAAATAAACTCAAGGAGGAATCGAACCTGACAGGGATTGAACCTGCGCTGCCTATAACTCGCAGATTGCTAGCGCAGTGGGCGTACCCACTGAGCCACGACGGCCCCCTGGATGAAGAGGAGTTGGTCGCTGCGCGACTTGAAAAATATGGTCTTTTGAACTAGGTCTAGGTTTCATCATGAACAAGGGGATTAGTAACAACACGATATTGTTAAGTGTGGATGTTTGGTGCTTTTCTTCATACATACTATGACCATCACAGTAAGTTATCTTCTTGTAGCAGTACACTCGAACAACTTTATTCATCACAAGTTGTAACAATTAAATACGAATTGAAAACTTCTCAGCCCTGAAGACCATTTTCCCGATGTAATTTTAAAGGAAAATTCCTATGGGATTTTTATTTTTAGTAGTGTGTAGCACTTGAAATACAATCATTCACTAGAGTAAACACTCAGCGCAAAACATGGAAACAAAGAAGAAAGGGACAAAACATCAAAACGAGATAAAAATACATATATAAACAGCAGTTAATCAGTTTGTAGGCTTTGAAGTAAATCTCGTCTTCCAGTGTCTCTGAAAAATGTCTCCCGATAATTTTGGGCAAACCCCATGGTGGGTGGAGTCCATTTCGTCACTACCTCAACACAGGACATAATTCGGACTGTTGGAAATTTTGAGTCTATACTAGGCAGTCATGTCCAGTCTCTAATCTGAAGGCAGCAGCAACATCTCGTCTTGGGGTAGCCGAAATTTTTCAAAGTGTACCTTCTAGCTTTATCTTTGATTTTTCCGCCTGCCTAGCTTGGGAATTTTTCTCCATTGCGTGCTTTGTAATTCGGGTAATACATGAATTAGGGAATTAATTCACATTGTGAGGGATGCAAAATACCTGTCCCTTTTTTCAAATATGTGGGCCATATGATTTCCTTAAATACCACAATGTGCTGGACCCCATTGTAGAATGACAACTTTATTTTTCGATTGTAGTTTTCTTAGGAAGGTAGGTAGTTAATTAACGTCGAACTGGAGCAACACACCGGTCTTCGGTCCGGAATCAATCCCCAATGAAAAGATCCAAGGACAACCCCACGTAATTTTGAACCACGGTCAGATGCCGAGGTATCACCTGATCAGGCACCCCACTCTCCAAACTTCCACACCACGCCAATGTGAGGACATTTGGGGCCACGACAGATTCAACATGCACCAGCCCCCATTTACACGAAGGTCTTTGACTGGACCTAGTTTCAAACTCGCAACCCTCCGGTTGTTAATCCGTTGTTATGTGATATAATTGCGATATAAGCATAGCTTGCTAGACCGGAAAAAATTATGGAAACGACAGTTTTGTAAAAATCTAATTACGTTAGATTGCATGTCTTTTTTAATATTTTTAGCGCTCCGAAAGAAATTAATTCTCCAGAATATTATTTTTTAAATGCTTCACACGTAAATACTTCTGTTTTATATTCTTACACCAATATTCTATGCCTAAATTAATTTTTTTCTCCCATTTAGCGGGGAGAGGAAAACAGAAATATTTATATAAACCTTAGATATTGAAAATTCTTCGCAATAAAAATTAATACGAAATATTTTTGATATTAGAATTGTATGACCGTATTTTTTATTCTATATAATTTCAATGCAAACCATGCACTCCAATATAGAAGAGAAGTCACTTCAAAAGGAAGTTGAATTGAAAATGATTAAATTGAGTTGAATGGTTGTTACATGTAAGATATTCAATCATCTCTTTTCTTACAAAGTATTAATTCTTATCGATTTCTGAACATTTCATTTTAAATTAGCGACTTTTGGTAACTTATGCAGAACTTCAGTTGCTGGAAATTTCTCAATTAATTATATTTAATCGATTTATATGCTTTTATCTTGAGCAAGATCTGCTCTTTTTATTTGAGACATTACATTTGTTACCAATTTTTAGATCAACAATTTCAATTTTCCTTTTGTTAAAAGACTTCTTTAACCCTCCTGGTGGTTTCCTTGACGAAGTATCTCGTGTCCAGCAAAACTGAGCAGATCTTCATGGACGAGATATCTCGTCACTAGAAAAAACTGACCTGATCTTGATATCGTCATCAAAAACGGTGATATCTTGATGACGAGATATCTCGTCATTAGCAAAATTGGTCAGATCTTGATGGAAGAGATATCTCGTCGAAACCACTTGGAGAATTAATCTGAAATGGAATTCATAATTGTTTCACCTACCAGTTTGAGATTTTAGTACATAAAAGCACAGACTCTCACAAAACAACTAAATTCGCCTCGCTAAACTTATAATTTGCCTTTTCATGTCTTTGTGTACCGTCGCAGTAGTATTTATATTATATTTTAAGTGTATTCTCGCTTACAACATAAATTGTAGTTTTGAATGCTCTTGGTTTCATCTACAATTGCTTCATTTTATATTTTGTCATAACAACATAAATTGGTTGTTAAATACTCTCATATGTATAGCCCCATAGGTTAAATAATTTGATTCATTATAACACTTGCCTTAAATATGACAAATTGATTAATTTTGACACATTCATTTTCTAATAAATTATGTTTTATAAACATGCCCTGCGACTTCCTTCTACAATTGAATGAACATGCGGTTGAATATTGCAACAACGTTCCACTTTCGTGTTGGCAAAGGTAAAGAAATGTCTTATTTTTTCATCGAAATTCTTCATTTTGAACGCAGATGCTGAAATTTCGATTCATTTAATGCGGAAAGTGTGCTAAAAGTTGTGCGCGTAAATCGATTGAAATTGTAAGAAACACAAGCACCTGGATACGGAGACCGAAATCTAGGAAAACTGATTAATCTGGTTTCTCTTCAATCTAATCTTCATAGAACACACTACCCTTCTTCTAACCCCTCTGGTGGTCCTTGTCTCGACGAGGTATCTCGTCATTAGTAAAACTGATCAGATCTTGATGGACGAAATATCTCGTCACTAGAAGAAAACTGGCCAGATCTTGATCTCGTCGCCATAAAAAATTCGGCAACATCTTGATGACAAGATATCTCGTCGCTAACAAAACTGATCAAATCTTTATGGACGAGATATCTCGTCGCTGGCAAAATTGATCAGATATTGATGGACGAGATAGCTCGTCGAAACAACTTAGGGGGTCAATCGAGATTCAAATATTCCGATCCACTTAATGTAGAGATTTCGCACGCAGAAGAACCGTAGACCGAGAACAAAGGAAACGTGCCACTGTTCTTTATGCAACAGATAGCATCCGAAGATTATTCTGTATCACAAAATAGCCGACATTATTTTGGAGCAGTCCCTTGGCGTATTCTTTCGATGAAAAAGAGAGTACGTGATGCGGTAGAGAAAGCAGGTCGAACCTCAACGAAAGATGTAATTGAAGCACGATTCGCTTCCGGCTATACCCTTGACGGATTATTTAATTTTACGCCACAATGACACTTGCGTGGTACGCATCGCGCCTCCCAGGGGACTGTATTACTAGTATCCAGCAGGACGAAGCGCCTCCAATCACTCATTCAGGATGAATTTATGACGGCCCAGCAAGAATAATTACTTTTCAACGCAAAACTCAAGACATTCTGGTTGCGGGAGTGCCTGCCCCTTCATCCACAAATCCGCCTTTAAACTCGGATGAAAGTTAATGGGAAATTAAACGATGTGTCCGCGCCCGTGTTGAGCCGCTGGATAATCAGATGCGCAATCTGCGGGTTTGTTCGCAAACAGGTTGATGGAAGAGGTGACACGGGAGCTCTAGGCAATTGTACTCGGCTCGTTTGAGTTGGCTAACCAGGTTAGTCTACGGTGGAGATCGTCATTGTGGCAGCGGATTCCACTTGAAACGTGTAGACTTTATGAGGGAGATAGCGATGGTTCTGAAAGTCGGATCCACAGTAAGGACAAATGCGAATGCTATATCTATATATATATATATATATATATATATATATATATATATATATATATATATATAAAGAAGAGTTGGAGTTTGTCTGCCTATCTATCTGTTTGTTCTCTATACAAATCTAAACCGTTTGACCAATCCACACTAAATTTGGTACACATACTCTGTAGAACCCTGCGGGAAATATAGGCTACATATTAACCCCGATCGATTTGTCCTGGGTCTGCATAGGGGTTAAATAGAATTTGAAATCCTCATAGGGATATCATTGAGTGTATTACGATGAATTATAAACAATTCAATCCGAACAACGCCGGGTAATTCAGCTAGTATCTATATACTTATGAAGCAGAGTTGGCGTCTATCTGTCTGTCTGTTCTCTATAAAAATCTACACCGTTTGACCAATCGACACCAAATTTGGTACACTTATTCTTTAGAGCACTGAGGGAAACATAGGCTATATATTAACCCCATTTTCTTTGCCCTAGTTCTGCAAAGGGGACTAAAACAATTCGAAATCCAAATAGGAAGAACATTTAGTATCCTTACTATCATAGTTTGACCTATCGCCTGGTAATTCAGCTATTATCTATATATAAAGCAGAATTGGCGTCTGTCTGTTCTCTATACAAATCTACACCGTTTGACCAATCCAAATCAAATTTGGTACGATTATTCTTTAGAACCCTGCGGGTAACGTAGGCTACATATTAACCCCCGTTCTATTTGTCTTGGGTGTGGAGGGGGCTAAAAACAATTCGAAACCGCCATATGAATAACAGTGAATATTTTTACAATCACTTCATACCAATTCACATCAAATTTGGTTAATTCTTTAGAATCCTGCGGGAAGCATAGGATATAAATTAACCCCGTTCTGTTTGTCCTTTTTCTGTAAAGGGGCTAAAAACTGATCGAAATTCCCATAGGAATAACATTGAGTAATATTATGATGAATTACAAACATTTCAACCCAAGCAATGCCAAGAACTCAGCTAGTACATATATATATATATAATCATGACATCACATTTAATTTAGTAGTCTTTGATGTCTTAACTCTCCTGTTTTTATCTTCTCATCGAAAACTGCTCTGTAGTGGCTAACCTAGGATGCAAAACCCTGATACGAATTGTCACCAGTTCTGGGCAAAGGACAATTTCTTTTTCCTACTTAAATATCTCATCATCAGCAAAACTGTCAGATCTTGATGGACAAGATATCTCGTCGAGACTACTTGGAGGGTTAATGTGCAGAAAAGTAGAACTCCTAATAGAGTATAATTCGTATATAAAAAACGACATTTAAGATTAATTCTCATACTGATACTTTGTGGTACTTCATTCACCCATTGATTTAAACAAATAGCATATAAGACATTAAATTGTGTATGGAAATAACTTTAGATTTCATGTAGACTGAAGAAAACTATCAGTAATTCTTACATTAAGATTTCATAACATCAATTCTATCAGTACTGTTAAAATGTCTGAAAAAAGCGTAATAGGTACAAGACTAGTTGACAGCACTATTATGTTGTGTGTATTACGATTATGAGGGTTAGTTCCATATGTACAGTTAATTGGTAGTAGTATTTAAAACAATATATAGCTAAATTATGTCATAGTTCTAGAACTTGTGAATACTGCATTGTATTCACAAGGAACTAGTGAGTACTGAATCATCTACTGAAACAATCTTTAAGCTAATATCTTTGATTAAAAATGTATTGTTAACAAAAATTAAAATTAGATATACCTCTTCTACTAAAACTAAAAAATACTTAAATCTCACTAGAAGAAAGTTAAACTAACTAGTTGTGAATACATACTTAAACCCTTGAAGTGCTAAATTAAATTGAGAATATCTTTAACCCTCCAAGTGGTTTCAACGAGATATCTCTTTCATCAAGATCTGACCGATTTTGCTAATGACGAGATAATTCGTCATCAAGATATTGCCTATTTTTTGATAATGACGAGATCAGTGTCTGGTCAGTTTTCTTCTAATGACGAGATGTCTCGTCCATCAAGATCTGGCCAGTTTTGTAAATGACGAAATATCGCGTCAAAGCAACCAACCACCAAGAGGATTAAATGTTGAATAAAAGGATACTATGAACACTTATTCCTCTGTGTTATATGGCATAGACTGTTTCCGTCATATTCAGGGGCAATTTATGTGTCGCATTGTGCTATTCCCTTCCATTAGAACCTTTAGGAAAACTGTTAGTGTCAGTCCCACGAGAGTCACCGAGACATCTCCCCACACCCTCCAGCTATTCAGCCAAGTTGATTTTCGACCACCCGAATTTTGATAACAGTTGACACGTTCTCCGACTCACGAATCCCACAGGAATGTAAAAATTAGATAATGTTATGGAAATGATGCTATTGGATGAGTCAACGAAGCGAAGAACAGATCTTGCATTTCAGTCGTCAAAGTTGTTTGACAACCAACTGCTGGAAACTTACCAGTTCGCTAGTGATAATGTGATGAGATGAGATTAAACTGGGAGATGTGCTCTGACAACATCATAGCGTTTCTAACCCTTCAACTGTTGGGATAATTTCACATCGCCCATGAAATAAATTTAAAAAGAATTGGCGAAGTTCTCGAAAGATGTTTTTGGACTAAATGTAACTCCTTTGAAAATGCACGTAGAAAAAATTCAACTTTTTGATTATTTTGCCACAGATTCGACATAGTCTAAATATCTTTTATTTTTCATGCAGCGAAAACATTAAAAGAATTTTGGTATTATTGATGGTTGTTTGGTTGAGGTTTTATGGCGCAAGGGTCATATTTGGCCATGCTGCTTCAGACACAATATCAAGTAATAGACATACACACACAATGAAAGTTTTACTGACACAGAAGAGAAAAATACGCCAAGGGAGGAATGCACCTGACAGGAATCAAACCAGCGCCGCGTACAACTCGAAGATTGCTAGCGCAGGGGACATACCCACAGAGCCACGACGGTCCCCTGGTATTGTTGGAAACTTCTACATAAAACAGTTTGTTGTTTCGAAAGAAATGAAACACGATATTTTCACTTCAGCATTCACTTAAAAGTGAAATGAATCTAATAATCTTGAATTTCTTTTTTAGTAACAAAGACGCAATATTTAGTTAAAAATTATGTTTTCTAACATTAAAATATAATACTACATTCAGCTGTAAATAAATAACGAAGATATACTTCATATTTTCTTCATTTTTCAGCTAAGGCTAAATAGATGGATCACAACTAAAGTTCTGTTACTATAGTTATTTAAATTTACAAGAAACCGTGTGCCATAATCTAAGAAAGGATATTGGTGATGGAAAGGATTTGTATTTGAGCTTTCAAACGCACTTAAACCCTACCTTAGTGACAATGGTTGACAAATTTAATGCTTTTTCGTTTCGAAGTAAGTTTGTGGTTTTGATTGAAATAATGTATTGATTGAAAATAATGTATGATTTTTTTCTAAGTAGGCGTGAATATTAGCCTCAGCCGTTTCTTAATGAAAATTATTCAATTTTGCAAAAGGTAGGTAGATATTTAACTGACGTCGCACTGGAGCAACACAACGGGCTATTGGCAACGGTCCATTTTTCAAGAGTAATAAAAACAATATTCAGGTACCAAAATGTTTACATTTTATGAAAGATAAAATACACACGTGTTAAAAAATTAAGGTACGTGGGTAATTAATTAACGTCGCACTGGAGCAACACAACGGGATATTGGCGACGGTCAGGGATCAATCCCGAACCAAAAATTAAGGATAATGCTGAATTCGTATACATCGCATTGCAGTCTACACAATACCACCAAGGACCACACAAACGCAAAGATATGCTCTAGTGAGCGAATGGGACTCTTTCCAACAGGAACTTTGAACAGCATTGTTGAAAGCATATCTTCAGATTATGAGGTCTGTTAATGTCAGAGGGTCATTAAACAAGAAAAACAGCTATATTTCCACTTGCGCCTCATTACCATCCTGTCATGCGGTTTAAAGTGCGAAATGAAGCGTTATCCTGTAGGAAGATAAAAGAAGCTTCAGTGTTTTAAAGGCAATAGACAGTAAATTGGTCTCTAGTATACCCTGGTAGTCCATACATCTCGTTCTATCAGATAGAAGCACAATGTTAGTGGTGATGTTATATCCGAAACCAGTCCACCAATTTCTTCTAAAACATGTGTCATCCTCTTTTCCGGAATTCATTCCAGGAGAAACTCAATCCATCTAACAATTCCGATTCAATTTTTTTCATCAAAAAAATAATTCTTTCGTACTCTGACTTCCACCACTTCGGGTTTGGTTTCGAACATTCGCCAATAGCCCTTTGTTCTGCATCCAGAGCGACGTTAATTAAAATACCTTACCTATCTTGTTTCCACCAGGTGAAGATTTATCCAGTTCTAAACTGTTGCTTATGCTTCGAAGTCAATATTTCCATTTCACGTGAATAAATCTTTCAGTGCTTCGGGCAAACCGTGACACCGTAGCTTTCGACATGAATAGCTGCGGGTCCTTTGTCAGTTGTCCTGGTGATAGTCTTCTGCTATTTGACCTATTTGCGGCAATTTGTGGCGTGGATACTGCTTCTTGGAAGATACTTAGATTCTTTTCGGACATACCCGTCTTTCAATAAAAAAAGACGTTTAAATAACACCGGAAAATTGAAATATTTTCTGAGCAATCGATCGTGCTCTATCGCCACTATCATTAAAAGCTACAATCTTCTTTATATTCATGTCTTTTAAAATTAAAGTTTTTATTTAGACACTAGTATTATTTGCATACTTCAAGCTTTGTGTGCAGAAGCGACATCAGTTAGTAGAATTAAAAAGACAAGAGCTAAAATTTACCGCTTGTTCATGAGTTTGAAGCATCATGGTTTAGGAAAAGATGCTTTTTCTATCTTGGTAGTCTTTTATTTTGTAACTGTATATTATGAATGAAACAAATGCTAGGCACTTAGCTTCTCAATATTTCTGTACTCTATTACTAAATTATTAAGGGCCGCAGTAGCCCGGTTGGAGGAGTAACGGATTAGCAATCGGAGGGTTGCGAGTTTGAAACTCGGTCCAGCCAAAGACCGTCGTGTACACGGAGGCTGGTGCACGTTAAATCTGTTGGGGCCTCAAATGCCCTCGCGCTGCCGTGGTGTGGAAGTTTGGAGAATGGGGTGCCAGCTCAGGTGTTGACCTCGTCATCTGACCGTGGTTCAAAATTACGTTGTCCTTGTCTTCTTGGGGATTGATCCCGGACAGTCGCCAATAGCCCGTTATGTTGCTCAAGTGCGTCGTTAATTAATTACCATTACTAAATTACTAAAATAAGGTAGTGTACTTGTTTGAGTGTTTAGCTGTTATAGGTTGCATACTATTACATAAAATACAGTCAGGAGAGTCAACAATATTACAATAGCTGTATATTATAATGAATATATTTAACCATCTGAGGTTGGTAGCTTGGGTTGAGTTCTATGGCCCAAGGGCCATATTTGAACCATCTGTGCCAAGCATCATCAAGTAAATATAAATACACACACAAGGAGACTTTAATGATACAGAAGATTGAAAAACACCCAGGAAGGCATGGAACCCGCACTTCCTACAACTTTCAGATTGATCACTCAGTGGGCAAATGATTCGAGTCACTTTAACGCTCTGAGGGACTTGTGTGCATTATTCTACCATGCAAACTGCTGTTTTCCCTGCATAGCTCCTGAGCAGTTTCTTAGTGGGCGTTACTAACTTCCAAGTTACATCCGGCGCAAGTTAGATTCCTGTTGCGCATATTGAGTGTATTTCTTTCTTCTATGTCCGTAAACCTTTCCTTGTGAACATGTTCATTACTTAACCCTCCACGTGGCTTCGACGAGATATCTCGTTCGCCAGGATCCGACCAATTTCTCTAATGACGAGATACCTCGTCATAAAGGTATTGACGTTTTTTATGATGATGACATCAATATCTGGTCAATTTTCTACCAAGGACGAGATATATCGTCTATCAATATTTGGTCAGTTTTGACCTAATCTGAAGCACGACGAGATACCTCGTCGAGACAACCACCAGGAGGGTTAACTTGTCGTTTGTTTGGCGCAGCTTGACCAAATACGTCCCTTGCGCTATAAAATCCAACCAACCATCAAAGCAGATTTAAGTTTCTTGACCAACAGGAGGAGGTATTTTAATTAACGTCGTACTGGAGCAACACAACGGGATCAAACCCGAAGGGAAATATCCGAGGACAATAACATATAATTTTTAACCACGGCCAGATGACGAGGTCACGCCTGAGCTGGCACACCACTCTCCAAACTTTCACACCACGCCAACGTGAGGACATTTGAGGCCACGATAGAGTTAACGTGCACCAGTCCCCTTTGTACACGACGGTCTTTGGTTGGATCCGAACTCGCAATCCTCTGGTTGCTAAACCGTTACTCGTCCAACAGGGCTACCGTGGCCCTGTGACTATATGACTTCCCTTATTTCAAGCGGATAATCAAAACCAAACACACAGTAATTACACCATGAGTTTCCTTGTCCAAAACCCATTCTAAGAAGGACCTTTAAGGCCCCAACATATTTGACGAGCAATATCCCCCGTGTACTTTACGGTCTTTTTTTGGATTCAAACTCACACTCTTCCAACAGGGCTACCGCAGCCCTCTTGACCAACGAAACCTTTCATATGCTGTTTTCAACCAATAGACGTGAGAATTCAGGCATTAAGTGCTTTGTAGGGTAAAATCAATAGCACACTTTCTTGTAGCAAGGAAATTTATGTGTTGTGTCGCAGTTCCGATCAGCTCAAACAACCGCGTGTTGTATCACACAGACATTATTCAAATGAGTCACGCCGAATGTCCTCTAAGAATGGCTCCGCGAGCGTCGCAAAAATTACCTCATTTCGCGAGGACAACAAGCAAAAAGGAAAGCGGCGCACAAAAAGAGTGCATTCCCGAGAGTGCGAGTGAAGTGGAAAAATGTGTCAGAAGAGCGATTCCGGCGTCTGCGTGCGAAGGCGCCACCGCAATGAGAACCGGGGAAGCGGCGGAGGATTAGAGGACAAATGAAGATTGGCAGTGTAAAATCGCTTTGCCCCTTCCCCGCCCAGTCCCCCTCTCCCGGCGATTGTCGCGAGCACGGCTAATAGGAGACGTATGGAGTTTCCGTGTTTGTTTTCGGCCGAAGGGAGGGTGGCAAGATTGTCACTTACCCGGATGACAGTCCGCACAATAATTCCGCAGACGACCGCGGATGCGTCGGGAGACAACTGAACGCTCTCCGCGAACCTTTTAAGGTGTCTTTTATTTGTTGGTACGGGATGCCCGTCTGTGCGATGGTTGAAATCGATTTGTTTCTTGATTACCCACGCATAGAGGAGGCGCTTCTCAGGACACGCTGGTAGGGAGGGGTTCAGTTTCGTAAGTCTAGATTGGTTTAACCAGTGGTTTCGACAAGGTATCTCGTGCATAAAGATCTAATCAATTTTGATGACCAATCTCGATGGTCATCAAGATATTGCTGATTTTTTTATGACAAGATTTAGATCTGGTCAGTTTTCTTTTAATGACGAGATATCTCGTCATCAAGAAATTGCTGATTTTTTTATGATGACCTGGCCAGTTTTCTTCTAATGACGAGGGCCGGAAGAATAACGTATTCGCAACCGGAGGGTTGCGAGTTCAAAATTCGGTCCAGCCAAAGACTGTCATGTACACGGGGGCTGGTGGATGTTAAACCTATCGAGGCCTCAAATGTCCTCACGTTGGCATGGTGTGGAAGTTTGGAGAGTGGGGTGCCAGCTCAGGTGTGACCTCTCCATCTGACCGTGGTTCAAAATTACGTGGTGGTTTCCTTGGATCTTTCCCTTCGGGTTTGATCCCGGACCGTCACCAATAACTCGTCGTAATGCTCGAGTGAGACGTTAATTGAAATAAATACATATATACATCTTCAAATGACAAGATATCTCGTCATCAAGATATTCTGATTTTTTATGACAAGATCTAGATCTAGTCAGTTTTCTTCTAATGACGAGCTATCTCGTTCAAGATCTGGTCAGTTATCATAGGAGCTATTGAGAACCTACCAGTATTTTCGTAGCTTGGTTACCTCTTGCTTGGTCCGCAATACCAAGCTACGAATGAGATCGCACTGCTAGACGAACAATGTCCCTTCTCCACAAACGTAAGTGAGGAAAACCTAATTCAGATTGAGTGCATTGTAAAATACTTTTTCCAATACGAAATTGAATTCCAATGCTTGAGTACTGGACATACTTAGAATGCTATTCCGTTGCGTAGGTATTGTTGCAGGTATAGCTCCTATGGATTAACTTAGAATGTACGTTTTTAAAGTTGTTACATTAATCTCTTAGGAGGGCGATTTGTTGATAACATCGTACGCTGCATCGACTGTTTCTATGTTATTACTATATCGGAGTGTTTTGAATCAGTTTCTTGAAATACCAAATTTTATTCAAACTATTCCATGAACATATAAGGCTGTAGTGGATTTGTTTAGATATTTCGTGCTGTATGCTAGTCGAAATCGCAAGTCTTTTGAATAATTCTCAACTGGACAAAGAGTTTCTTCAATTCAATATAGTTGCATTGGCTTGTGAAATATCATAAATTAATAAGTATGGACAAAAATCCACACTAATAGTTCTTTACCTCTTATCTTTTCCAATACTTTTTCCAACATCTTATACTTCAAATACACCAGTAATAGAGCTGTTACGATAATATGTATATTCGGAGTACATAGAAAATTAGGTACTTTGATATAACCCAATTACATTAAATAACATTTTAAGCACGTTTTCAAAGAACATCGCCAAAAGTTTATTCATTGGTACTGAATAATCTGAAAACATCAACGTAGGTAGAGAATAAATTAAGTACAATAAAACCTTAATTTTACGTAACAGGAAATAAATGCTCAACTTTTCGATAATTCAGTCTTATCTATAAAATTTCACTCTTTTTCAGTTTCAATGCTCCTTAAACTATGGTAATTCTACGGATACGACGAATACATCTTTCAGGCCAAAAATGCCAATTTTTCATATTCACAGGGCCAAGCTGCATGGGTATATTGCAAATAAGGTAAATTGGATAGATTGGCCTGCTAAGGTAATGGAAATGATAATTAAAGTCGCTGTTCTGTAACTTTTCTGTTGCCCCAGTACGACGTTAGTTAAAATACCTACCAGAATCGATCCCAACGGAAAGATTCGAGGACACCACGTAATTTTGAACCATGGTCAGTAGACGAGATAACACCTGAGAAGACACCCACTCTCCAAACTTCCACACCACGCCAACGTAAGGACATTTAAGACCACGACAGATTCAAGGTGCAACAGACCCCGTGTACACGACTGTCTTTGGTTGCACCGAGTTTTGAATCAGCAACCCACCGATTGCTAATCTGTTTCTTTTCCAAATGTGCTACAGCGGCCCAGAAATTCGTGGAGGGCAAGTGAAAAAGATGTATAGCCGAATGCGTGGTATACAGGGTGGTTGGAATCAATAATCATACCACGCGATTCTTTGTCAAAAACAAACTTGAAAAATATCCGTCTTTCAATGGGAAGTGGCGGAGATACTCGGGTAAACAGTTTTAAGATGTCACATCTGGTCATTCGAAACTTCAGCTTTAAAAGCACCAAACTATCATTTAGGCGTACCTAGGATTGCCCATTCCTAAGAGTCAATCAAGACACAGGTACGAAAATTAAGAGCAAGATGGTCATACAAATCAATATCCATACAGTATACAGTACACTATACAGTACAGTATGAGTATGATGGTATTACCCAAATCAGAATGAGAGCCTTGAACTATCAGTTGTCTCCTGAATCCCACATTCAATCGAAAAATGGATACTTCTTAGGTTAGATTTTCGATAAGGAATCTCATGGTATGATTATTGTGCAGTTGGTTCTGACCACCCGCTAGAAATGAGAAGGAAAGTCATACAATCACAGGGCCGGGGTAGCCCGGTTGGTTGAGTAACGGATTAGCAACCGGAGGGGGCGAGTTCGAACCCAACCAAAGACCGTCGGGTGCATAGGGGTCTGGATCTGTCGTGACCCCAACTGTCCTCACGTTGGCGTGGTGTGGAAGTTTGGAGAGTGATGTGCCACTTCATTGCGACCTCGTCATCCGACCGTGGTTCAAAACTATGTGGTGTTGTCCTCGGAACTTTCCCTTCGGGTTTGATCCCGGACCGTCACCAATAGCCCGTTGTGTCGCTCCAGTGCGACATTAATTAAATACCTACCTACATATAGTCGCAAGTAACTCCAGAAAATGTCAAGTCAGACACAAACAGAAGAACAACTTAATATTATTTTTGTACACTTTCCTTTACTTACAACTTAATTTCCATCGATATTGACACATTTATTCCTCAAATCGCTTCATCATGTCAAAGCACAAAAGTCGCCGGTCAGCTGTTTCAGTCAAATTCCTACATTTGGAGCGACCTTAGCAGAATCTATCAACCTAATAGAGTAGACTTTGTGGTAAATATTCTCGCCCTAAACTGGAAGTACTTATATATTTGTGCAGTTTTTCTCACAAAAAATCACACACAATCACTTCGCTCTTCGGTTGAACACTCAAAAAGTACGATTGTCATTTTTAAAACTGAGCTGAGAAATTAAAGTGAAATAAAAATTTGCTTTTTACTCTATCAAACTGTATGGTGACACCTCTTTGCATCACTAGAAACTACTGACTATCGTTTTCTAGCTATCCCTTATCACATTGTGACTTTTTTCTGACTTTCCATGATATATTAACCTGACAGATTCCCAATGATGTATACACTTCGCTTTCTTGCGACTCTCATTCCATTAATACATATGCTTCTAACTGAAAGACGACTCTTTCCAGTAAATAATGACAAATATGATTCTTTTCCGAAGCCAATTTTATGGACGAAATAGCACAAAGTAATCTGAGAGATTGATACACACGTCAAGAATATTTATCGTAAACGCGCATGCATACTTTATTAGGCAGTCTCATATGTGATACAGCGACCCTAAGGACAAAATGTCGAGTCCAATTTCTGTCCAGGTGATGCGATACTTTCCGGAGGTAGGAAGAAATACCTATTGGACTAGAATAACTTATGGAATAAAGGCTGCTTTCGACGCTTTTGTGATTTTGTCTTCTGAAATGTTAACATACACCAGGGAATAAAATTTACAAAATGCCGAATTGGCTTTTCAAATTTAGCAGGAAGGAAAGTTCATTTACTTCATTTTTACTTGTTTCTGTTACATTAGCAATCTTGGTAGGCAGGTCATGGTGAGAGTTATTTACTGGTTAAAATATGCAAATCAGGGTGTGTGCATATTTCTGAACTGTCACGCAAAGTAAATGAAGTATGTCGTGAAAATGCATGGATTTTGTTGAAAGTTTTCACTTAGGACAGGTCTCTCGTAGAGCGACACACATTTTAAAGTTTAGAAGGATTTCTGTACCCCAAAGCAAATGAAACTGAACTATATCAACAGCCTCGACTATTTTTCAATAAGAATTTCTTTATAGCTTCGATATGCGATACAAAAAGCAATAAATCATCTAACACAAAAGCTACAAATTACTTTATGAGGAAAGGTGCAGATTTTTGATAATTTGAGTATTTGTAGGTAGAATTTCTTGGATCAAATTGGATTTTTCATTTTCTTACCGATATTGCCACTGAATATCATCTCAAATGATTTTAATAAATGGCTAACGTTTTGTCCAACATTATTGAACTATTTTCCATCAATAAAATACGCGCTCCGAGCTTCAATAAATATCTTAAAATTAATATTTAATCGTATGACAAATATTTATTTACAAGTTAACCAATAATTGTTTAACAATGATTTAACGCAAAAACATTAAACAAATTAATACAATTAGGCTCTGAAAACTCCGGTACAATACAGCTATTTTCCTATCAACAAATCAAAAGCGTTGAATGAATTTCACATTTCAAGAGCATTGTTATGAATTGTGTTTTGCATTTCCTTGGTTAAAATTAATAAAAGTAAAAAACATGTTTCTTATTAACTCTCCTGATCTGATGAATTTCGCTAATAACGAGATATCTCGTCCATCAAAATCTGGTCAATTGTGCTTATTGTTATACATCGTCGAGATAACCATCAGAAGGTTAGTACATATGAGAGATATCAATAAGCTTTGAATGCTTTTACTTTGCCGGCCCAACCTATGTAAGTGAAAATGGATGTAAGAATCAGTATCTATTTACATAACCAATGATACTAATAACCTTAACTGATGACGCCTATTTTCTAGAGATTACCATCCATAGGGTTATTGAAATCAATCAATTTTATCAAAAACCCTTTGGAAAAATCTGACATCAGATTTTCCTCTTAAATTATCAGGATAGTTAAAGAGGATTCTTGAAGAAACAAGTTATACAAATTAAGAATGAAGTTGATCGAATTTCCCGTCGATTTCAATCACAACTAATGCTATTCAGAAAATTTCTTCAAACCCATGATACAAAAACGATCTAAAATAACGAACAATTTCCAAGAACCAAATTTTTGAAAGAAAAGATTGTTTTACTTTTTAAAGGGAAGATACAAATTAAATTTAATAAATTTCTGCATATAGAAAAAATTCTCCACGTGGCGTTACCACTTTGACGAATATAGCTCTCCAGAGAAAGAACACTTCTGCCCATTTGAGTGTGTACCCATGTCTTGTTTAAGAAGTCCTGTTTCGAAAAGTTTTTATAAACACGACTCTCGTATTTGTCTCCATGTAGTTCAACAGACATAAAACAGAAGACCGATGAATAACTGCATATTTTTATGTTTCGGCGAAATTGAAAACTTTTTATATGCGCTTTTTGACTTACAACACCAACCTAAATGTTGTTTCTAGAAAGCTTCACTGAAAGAACGACTGCTCAGAGAAACGGTAGGAGAAAATGAGAGAAAAAATTCTCTTGTTTCATCTTCTAAAAGAAAAGATCCATGATTTCGAAGAAGCATAAAAATAAAGATACCACGCATGTAATTTATTTCAAAAGTTTAGTCAGCAAGATCTAACATCCACCCTTGTCATATAATGATGCATTTTACTGTATCCCATAAAACAAGCTTTGATCCCTAAAACATTTCATACTCGTGTTTTACACTTAATCATACAGTAAATACTGTATACTCTCTCAACTAAAAGTATTCCACAGGTTTTTCATAGGAAAACATTAGGAAAAAAGGGATCAGTTTATAAATCTTGTTCCTCCTCCGCGAATATGTATTTGAACGCTCTTACCACGCCGCGTGTCCTTATTATTTCCTTTGACGCATCTTCTTTTTCCTGAGTTAGTTTACCCAGAAAAGAAATAAGGAAATTCGGAAAAGCAGCCCAAATCGCGTTACATTATTTCACCGGATCCGGAGTTTCCTCCGCCGCAAGAAGAATCATTTTCCGAAAAGAGTCGGGAATCTCGAAAATCCCTCTTCGAAAATACAAAACATAAGTCTTGGTATATTTTGATGAGATAAAGGAAACCGAATAACATAAATATAAATAAAAAAGAGCATCAAGAATGACGGAGGAGGGAACGTATTGGGGAAGGGAGGGAAGAGATTACGAAGAACATGTCGAACAAAACCACCATTTGCCGGGATCCGTGCGCGATCGTGTCAGAGAAAGATTCGCCGCCGGATCTCAACAAATCTCCGGCAAATCTCATCTTGTAATCCTCAAAAATCTCTCTCCTCCGCCTTGAACACTGCAGTGTGACGGTGATGACTCGAGTTTTCCTCAGAGCAGATAAATGATAACATTGTGCCAACGGCCCCGTTATATAAAGATTCTAAAACATTAGGGAAACTCTGGAAGCCCTTGAGTTTCCGGTTAGGGATTTATGTTCGCAGCTTTTATATTGATCGAGAAGTTTGCTCGCTTGCGCGTCGCGGTAATTTTTTGAAATTATTGGAAGTAAAAATTGGGTTCTTCAAATAGAAAGAGACCAGATAGAGAGCGTAACATTATTTTGAGAAAACGCCTTCACGATTTTTTAAATACATGTCGATAAAACGTTAAGTGACATAAATAATGGTTAGTTAATAGGTTATGCGAAGACAATACTAACTAATTACGTCAACCGGATATCTGAATGTGACTTTCAAGAGATATTTCAGGGGTAGTGGTTGGTTGTTTTGGAGTTTTGTGACACAAGGGCCATGTTTTTTGCCAAACACAAGACCATGCCAAGCAAAAAATGTCGTGAATGGGGAACATAGTAGTGGGATGAAAGCAGTAAAGGGTTGCTTGGTATCCCGGAAGTGCAAATCCCATGTTTGCTAAAGACAGTATAAACCCCTTGGGAGAGGAAACGATCACTAGAGTACCTCGAGTTCGTAACGCCCGTACACACCCAAAGGAGATGTGTCCCCCTCGGAATCCTTAGTCTTTTAACCCTCTGAACGCCACGAGATTTCCGATGAGTGTAGTATTGTTTTTCCCTCACAACACGAGAATTGACAAAATAACACATCTATTGGCTCAAAGATCTAGTTATATCTCTTTCGTATCTACCTTGTCCATTCAAATGCAGCCATGAGTTGTAAAATCAAGTGAGACTGCATTGCGAGTATAATCGTTTAAGGAAAGCTAAGATATATGGTGTTTACTAGAAATACTCCAACCAATACTAGAGAATGTATTTTGTTTACTATATTGTTGGCTGTAAAATATTTTTTAACCATTACAACCATTGTGGAGGATTTTTTGGGTTAGGTTTTATGGCGCAAAGGCCATATTTTGTCGTCAATCTGCCAAACAACGACAAGTAAATAGGACAGGCGCACAAGGAAAGTTTTACTGATACAGAGGAGAGAAATAGGAAAGGGAGGAATTGGCCATATATAAATATGTATATATATGCACCCACTTATATATATAATAATAGAACCCAAATAAAAACAAAAAGAAAATGCATGTAATAACAAGAACAAAAAGAGATGAACTCCTGCTTTACTCCCCTTGACAAAGTAAGCGGGCTTACTTCACATTCATATATTTTATCTTGTTTCTCGAGGAAATCTATTCTTAAAGTAACTTTACTTACATATATATATACATATATATAATAAAAGTAAAACTATCTTAAGAATTCAATATTCTTTTTATTTTGCTTCACCTTTTTTGTTTTCCTATTATTACTTGCATCTTGTTTTTATTTGGGTTCTCTTATTTGATTTTTGGTGATGGTTTCTCTCTCTATATATATATCAGGGGTGCATACATACCATATGTATATATATTTTTATCGCATATATATATTTTCTTAAGTTAAACCTTAAAAATATAACCATATATGCACTTCTTAAATAATGCATTTGAGAATTACCCCTTTCATGAAATAATTATTGAAAGTCTTGAGAGCAGTTTTATTAAAAACACATGTAACAATAATTAATTTTTAACCTAAATGAAAGCATTTCTGTAGATTAAAATTAACAGTGACTGTAAAGAGTAGCTGGTATTAATGCTTTTCCACAGTTCAGTTATCCAAAAACTAATAAGCAAAATTTGAAGAATATTATTTTTGTCTATATTTATACTTTTTGATAAATCTTAGTGCCTTATGCATAAAATTTATATTGTGAAATTTATTTTAATGTTCTTCCAGATTTTAAGTTTCTTCACTCATGGGTTATTCCAGTAAATGTCAGCTGCTATGAAAATTTTCCAAACTGCGATTTGTTTAAGTATTTAATAACTTAATCTCTGTCAATCGCAACTAAACTACATACACCTGTTTGCACTTGCGATGTGCACAATGTGAGACAAATTGCGTTCGTAAACTTGTCTTAGCAAAAACAAAATTCCGTGCCGAGCGCATATATTTGCTCATATTTTAAATAATGGCGACTGCAAATAAAACAATGTTTTTGTTTTAAGTCACACATTGCGTAACAGCAATCATTTTTAATATACTGAGTTTAAAACTGATACAGATTCAACGCTATACACCAATACTCACTTATGAGGAAACGAAGAAAGCTTCTATAGAAATATCTGAAATCTATCTGCTGAAATCTACCTGCGGTGATTCTCTAAAAACCGCACATCTGTATAATGTTGTGGATTATTTCTGTTTCGAAATAGACGCCAACCGCGAAAGAGGCAAGGCGATTTACGTATATATTTATGGACATCTGAAGTATCGCATGCTTTTTGCTGATGAAAGTATATTTTATGCGAAAGGCAGTTCTATGTTCGATATTGCGAACGGTAGAGATAAAAAACGGATGATCCTCTATTCAAAACCATATGAAAATATTTGAAAATAGAAATATACGATACATTTTTACATAAGGAAAATATAAGTTTTTGTATAGCTTAAAAAATGTTTCAATATTTCAAAATAGGCTGCGTAATATAATATTCGTTTTTATTAGGAGTTTTATTTTTTATTGACGGTTTCACAAATCTCATGTTTCGTGAGTATACAATATTTTTAAGTTTATAAAAGAAATAGGTATGAAATCGATATATATATAGTTCCAACCTCTTTTCCTTATATAGATACAAAACGCAAATAGACAAGAAATTATCAAAACCTTCACACTGTGCTAACTAAATACTGCTCTTTGCTTTCGATATAAGATAAATATTGTTACTTTAGAAAATAATTTAGGTGAATGAGTATGTAATATTAATGTAACACACACGAAGTGAGATATTTACAATAATGTAACACATTTTGTATGTATTCTACTTCTGTAAAACTATTTTGCTTGCTCTAAATTTTATATTTTAGAACATAGTTTATACTTTTATGTAATAATTTGTATGAGCTACGCTTTTTTAAAATCTTGACTTACAGAACACTTTGTACACATTAAACAAGAAAACTACTTAAATCCAATATCTATATGTGCCTTGCATATTATGTTCAAGACTTACAGTTTACTATTATATAATTACAAATATACAATAGGAGTAATTTTATTTCGTAGAATAACTTTAAGGACGTGAGCTACAGTATATTTCTGCAATGTTTTATGCGAATACCGCTAATCGAAGAATCAGGTAGAATAGTTCCATTTCTTTGAAATGTATCGTTATAAGTATTTGATACTACCCACAAGAAACAATGTAAAATTTAAAGCTATTCACAAATAGTAAATTTAAAGATATACACAGATAGTAAATTTCAATATTCGAAAGCTATTTTGAAACTTAATGTATTAATGTATCCAAACTACATGTAGAAATCAAATTATGAGACAAATGTGAAATGTTTGATGCATTAGCAAAATTTATACTCCACTTCTGACAAAACTCTTCTATACAAAACTTCATCTTCCAGAATTGTTTAGAATGGATTAAATAAACTAAAAAGTAATAGATAACTCTCATATCGAATGTTAATCAGTTCTGATACAAAAGTACCAGAAATATTAGAAATATTTAAATTGCCCTTCTTATCCTCCATCGTTGTCTAATTATATAGGAGGCTAACAATTTGAAACAATTAAATATTTATTGAGAATTTCCAAGAGAAACAAAACACCAGACATTGGATCATATTTGATTCATTACATGAATTTAGTATTTACAGATTTTATTAAATGAAGCAATGCTTGATTCACGCTTTTCTGCAAGATTATTTGTGTGACCAGGAAAAAGTATTAGATTAGTTCATAAAATACATCTTTTTTTATTTTGAGCTAAATATAAAAACAATTATCGATTGTAAATGTTTACTGGGACTCGTATATCATACAAAATGTCACAAATTGTTTTCTTTGAAGGGGAGGTATCGATTAATACAAAAATATCGATTAACATAATAAATTGGCCAGTTTTCCTTATTGATTTTTAGTAATATTTTGAAAATATAGAAACATCATTAGCTTGATTAAACATAATACAATTTAGAACTTTTAGAAATGTTTTTGATATTTATTTATTTTAACAACTTTAAAAGTTGTAAAAATTTATTTTCCTATATTTGCTTCATAGATATTTTAAAATCGTAAAAGTTTTAACATTTAGATTTTATTAGATGAATTTTTGTAACTGTTTATTTGACTATTTTTGCCAGAAAGGACAGTTTTTTAACTGCTTAAATATTTCAAAACTTTATCAATCTGATATCTGAAGTGAATATCAATTGAAAGTGGGCGAGCTTTATTCATACTCAACAGTCAAGTAGTTTCATAACCTTTTTACATTTAGTAAGATTTTTCTTATTTTCAAACATAGATTTCTGTAAAAATTTTTCAATGAAATATTACAAAGCATTTCATTTTTTACTTTGAACACAAAAATTTTCCCTTCCACAGTTATATTTTTATTTCAACGCTTATTGTGAAAATGCTTTTAAAATGCGCGCCAAACTAGTTGTGTGTTGGATTCAGAATCCTTAAATTTTTTTTATTTTTCTCATATATATATATATATATATATATATATATATATATATATATATAAGCGATCTATTAACCATTCATAAAGCAAAACTATCAGATAATCATGAAAATATTCGTCTTTTTTAATATTAGTTCAGTAAAACAATTATTTCCCAGTTTCATCAACTATTTAATCTCAACACAGATGACAATATTAGTAATATAATTAATCAGACATAAAGCCCTAAGCATTTTGAAAACTATCTTCATCAAAATTATTCTCAATTGTAAGTAGAAAATTGAATGCTTAGGTAGGATTACCTAACTTTCATAAGAATATAGATTTGAAGTCTTATGTTAGGATTATATAAAACAAATACAACCAACTATTCACTCCCCTAACTTAATTTGTGAGGTTATTTTACAAGTCATTACTTTGCGCTGTTTATTGCCAAGGTGAGTACAAAAGTTAGTATTTAGGGATAATACTTCCCTTTCCAAATTTGGTTTTACATATTACACATCACCAAATAACTATTATGAGAAAGTTACGTTTATAATAGAAAAACTTTTTTTGTCGTGGTTTGCTGATCTCCATACGCAGTTGATATTAGGATCTAGAGGCGGCCTTTTTGCATCCAAAATATATTCAAAAGTATGATTACTAGTCACATTCATCAAACTTGCTATCAAAAACTGTTCACCGATGTAAACCGTTTAGAGGAACAAGCGTAACCTGAAAATTAATCATAGGCAATTGATATCTCGATCGATTTTACTCTTTTGTTTACAAAATAAAGAAATGGCGAATTTTTTAGACGTTATATCATTATCCTTTACTTTTCAGTATTTCAGCACGCATTCGTTTAGTATTAAAATTAAAATTTTTCACTTCAAGATTATCTACGAATTCTATCTTCAAGATTATACCGAATATCAAATTATACGTACAACTATCTTACTAGTTTTCCATGTAAATAAGTACTATTTTAACCGTGAAAAGTTAATCCAGATTAAAATTTTCCCCGTTTTTTCTAATGCTTAGGTTGTTGGAGTTTTATGGCGCAAAGCTTTTCTAATATATAATTCTTAAGCCTAACTTCTAGACATAAATTAAGCTTTTCGGTTTATTTCCAAAATGTATCTATTTACCTGGTTTGTCGCTCTTTGATCATTTTTACAACACATCGATTTACCTGATTTTAATAACTATTTTCTCAGTAGCATTAAAGGTCACTTTTTTGGTGCATTTCGCAGGTTCCTTTTACAACTTCGCATAATTCTATAAAATATATTTTTTATTTTTTTCATCTCCATTTTCTAAACATAATCTTCGGATCTTTCCCTTCGGGATTGATCCCGGACCGTCACCGGGATAGCCCGTGGCGTCGCTCCAGTGTGACGTCAATTCAACTACCCACCTACTTACCTCTAATCGCAATCTAAATTTTTCGTGATTCTTCGTAAAAGTATTTTAACATTGTTATCGTAGAAAATTAAAACACCAGATCACACATTTCCCCAATATAAATAATTTTTCAAGTATCTCTTTGACATCCCAAGTTCTTAACGAACATTAAAACGCCTGTTTGAAATGCGAACAAGATTACATCCGAATATTTCCAGCGCAAGCGAAACTCCTCCGCGCTTCCTTAACATAATCCAAAGGCTAGAAGGGAAAATACAAAAACAAAACTCCTAACCTCATACAAGATGTTTCCTCCCAAAGATTTCTCCATTACTTTTCTTCTTCAGTTTAACACCTAACATAGTATCGGGTATTTCAGGGACGGAAATAAGCTTTTGAAGAGTTCTCTACGACCATCCCTCTTAATAATTCCCCTCGCTTGTCATAAGTTTTAAAAATTAAGCTATTTACTCTACCCCTTAAACCAATTGGATAGTGTTAATTATTGCTGCTCGAAACATCGGGATTTATCGTCAAATACACAAGTTAGCGCACTTTTTCTCCTCCGGTGTGTCGTTCTGGGGACTCTTTCTCAGAAACGGCGTTTAATTACTCTTTAAGATCGATGATTTCGCTCTAATTCTCTTGAGTATTTATTCTGGTTCTTAAGTAATTTCTGTTAGATCGGGGCTTTGTCTTCTTTGCTTTGCGTAATTCAGAGTTCTACGAAACTCCTGATTAAATGAGCTCTGATTGAACTCCTCAATAAGAAGTAATCTTTTTATGACGAATTTATGGGATTGGGGTAATTATTATCCGATGAGGCGAGGGGATTTTCGAAATTATTCTATTGTTTGGGATGAATGTGAAACTTTGTATCCAATTACTTTTAAGTATTCTTAATTTTGGCACATAATAAGGAGCATGTATAAATGTATGCAGAAATGTATTGTGTAGATAAAATACCGGTTTGCATTGAATTCAATAGATCAGGTAAATATATAAAGAGCATTTTATATTAACATTTATATACATTTTATGTACGAAAAAGAACTTATTCACTGTTCCAAAAAACGAAACACCCCGAAGCCAACGTTCGATCGAAATGAAATTTAGCATGTGCTTTGTACACGGAAAGAGAAAGAAATATCACAATATTAAACCCAGAAAAATTATTGTAAAATTACATCAGAAATGTCATAAATTAGTAAGTTATAAAGCCCCTCTGGTGGTTATAATGAAATAGCTATCCTGTAGCAGATTATGCCCAGCATTCTGCATCAGCTATTCCAGATCCTTTATATTCCGGGGTGGTACAATTGACGGCCTAGCGCATCCCCGATATGCTCAATGGGAGACAGATCTGGGTAACTCTCTGGTCGAGAAACAGTTTGACACAACAGAAGCACTAGAGAGTACCGGCTGTCGTAAAAGATGGCGCCCTAAAAGTAGTAGTACTTTGACAATTACAGCGATATGTCCAGCAGACCCTATACCCCGTTTTGCCTTTCATGTCAGGTGTCCAGGGGGCTATCTTCGAGTACGATAACATCCGTTCACACACGGCTCAACTCTTCAAGGAGTGTTTCGTGGTGTTGATATCCTTCCTTGGCCAGAGAGATCCCCAGATCTGTCTCCCATTGAGCATATCAGGGATGTGCTAAGCCGTCAATTGCACCACCACTGGAATATAAAGAATATGGAGCAGCAGCTGAGAATGATTGGCATATTTAGCCCCAGGATAGAACTAAGATTCCACTTGACTCCATGCCACGTCGTATGTGCACATGTATCTCGTCAGACGGGTCATTACAACTTACTAATTTGTTACAATTCTGATGCAATTCTATTATAATAAAGAGTCTTCTAGACGCGCTATTGTGATCATTTCTTTATCTCTTCATGTGTATTACATATGCTAAATCCCACTACGATCAAACACTGGCTTTGGGGTTTTTATTTGTTTGGCAGTGTTTATATAAGAGCATTTTATAACAAAGTGAATTAATTAATATTTATAGATCTTTACGACTACATTCAAGAGCTAAAACATAGTTATCAGGGATTTTAATTTCATTTTCATCAATTACTTACTCCATTCTTTGGTATGGTCGTCTTTTTAATCTCGGAACATTTGATTGATGTTTTCAATATTCAAATTTTTATTTGTAGCATTCATCGTTTATTGTATGAAAAGAATAGTTTTGATAATTCTTATAAAGTTATCCAAAATCACTGAGAACAGGGATTCGGTGTTAAATCAAAACTATTTTTGATTTAAAACCTACCGACCTGAAAGGAATAGTAAAAGTGTATTTTCACCAGCGAAATTACTCAAAGCACACATAACAATTTTAAAATTACATCTTGAAGAGGGTAAATAACTTAAAATTTAAAAAATATGCATGTAGCTGAACAGAACCAGAAGTATAGTTATATCAGATTTGGACCAAGATAAGAGGTAAGAGTCACCAGATTTTCGGAAACTTAAAAAAGTTGATTTCACTAATGAAAACTAACTCAAAATTAATATTTTAGATTAGTAATGGATAAGCATCTTTCCCATTACTACCTAAGCTTAACGGGAATAAGATGAAAAGCACGCAGAATGTAAAATAAAATGCAGAAGACTCTTGGTCGATTGGTATTTAATTAACGTCGCCCTGGAGCAACACAACGGCTATTGGCGACCGTCCGGGATCAAACCCGAAGGGAAAGATCAAGGACAACATCACGTAATTACCATGGTGATGACGTGGTCACACCTGAGCTGGCACCCTACTCTCCAAACTTCCACACCACGCCCAAGTGAGGGCATTTGAGACCGCGACAGATTTAACTTGCACCTCCCCCTTGTACCCTACGGTCTTTAGTTGGATTCGAACTTGCAACCCTCCGGTTGCTAGTCCAACTCGTCGCTCTTCCAACGGGGCTTCCACGGCCCCTAGTTGTAGGTGGCACAGGTTTGATTTCTGTATCTTACCCTGGCTATATTTCTCTCTTGTGTCATTGAAAATTTTCCTTGCGTGCATATGGCCAAAGCTTAACATTGAATGTCTTGTATTTCGCGCAGCATGGCCAAATATGGCCTTTGCTTCAAAAAACCCCAACAAATCTTGTTAATGCAGTTCAGTAATAATGATATAAATACTTACATCAACAGTTTTGATTTTTTTGGGGTCACGATTATTTTATCTCAAGTTAAAGTCGATGTTGTGACAACGTTGCTTAAGGAATGTAAAACAGAAATTATTTGATTTCGTAATCTAAGTGAGATTTTACTTATATATAAGGCCACGCTTTTTGTAAGTGTAACATTGGCATTATTACTTTGCTTCAACCTTATTTCTAGTACCTTCATCCTTTTAAAAGGCATCCTTACATGATTAGATACATTTAATAATAGAATAATAGGGATAAATATGAAAAGATATTTAAATCTTCAATCATTGTCAGTTGAAAAAATTTTTTGAATGACTGCATGCACTGTTTTACGATTCTTTGAATTATATTACTTTGATAGAAAAGTCATTGGGTATTACTTTTTGAAAAAAAATGCTATCGCAGATTTTAGTATATATTTCTTTCAATCTTTTAAAATAAAAGATGCTTAACTTATATCTTCAGCTATAAGCTTCTTTCTACGGGACGTGCAAAACTTTTACATCTGGAACATCAAGAAATCATAAAACCTACTTAATCCTAGATTTTCAAAACAATTGGAATAAAATATATCTTCTGACTTATAACTTGACTCATTTAACTTTTGCTCCGACTATAAACTGATTTTAGTTTTACACATTAAATGTAATACTTCAGTTCTTCACCACATAATTTTTTTAACATAAGATTGACATGTTTATAAAAATTATGCGTGTGTTTAATCTGTTTTAGGCTTTCACAACAGTAAAAGGTATAACATTTTACTGCATGAATTAAATATGAGAGCAGGAGAGAGAAACCTATCTCCAAATCCGAAAATACTATATTTCTTCATATGTTTTAAAAAAAAAAGGATTTTCCCGTTTTGTTCCGAGACACAAACAACAAAGTTTAGTAATAAATAAAATGCTCAAGCATTTTTAAATAAAAATTTTTATTAACATAAAACTATTATCAAAAACAAAAAGCTCCGCAAACACACTAACAATTATCGAAAAGAAACTTTAAAACTAATTGAGACTGAAACTCATTCGACATTTAAATAGGACACAATTATTTTACTTTCTTCATAAAAATTCAAAATTCTTAAATTGAATTGAATCGTAATCTTTGAAATGAACCTACAAACTTCATAACCACATTGGTTATTCTATAACTTTTAAGGATTAAAACATAAACGAAGCTCTCTCATAACATATTACATAAAAATTAGTTTGATGTAATATCTTCTTGATGTCTAGTTTTAAAATCTGAGGGCAAGAGTAGCAGACATAATGAATTAGTTACTTATTCATGTTAAATTACAGTTAACGCCTATTCCTAGTCAGCAAAAAATGGAGCTCGAAAGCTAAAAATTTAAATGTCGGTAGGTAAAAAAAACACACCATAACACTAAAGAACATTCATCTTCAAACAATTATCTTCATGACTTATTAAAAGATCTGTGAAGAGCGGAATGGAAATTTTTCATTTCTTCGTCAGTCATGTAATTAGCGAGAAATTCATTTGAATCTAGTCATGCTCTTTTCAACTAATTCATGATGTCCCTTTCAACATCCAACTCCGAGATCCTTTGATCATTTAGGTAGCTATTTAAAAATTACGATTTGGAACGCTTCGCATTGTTAGGAATCGTTTTGTAGCTAATGGATTTTGCATTTGGTCTCTTTAACTCTTAATGGTATTAATATCAAACCGTCGAGATTTTTCATTACGAAATTCCAACACGCCTCTCAACTTGTCATCCATGTAATTAGAAAGTAGAAATGGGGAACTGTTCTGTCTGCCTTGTTGGAATTCTTAAAAGCTTGGTTTGTTATAGCTGCTACTCAAATTAACAGAAATACGTTAGATGAACGTTTAGTTCCTGTGGGAGTTGCAGGAAAAAAGGCTCTGTTATTACAATTCCGATGCTACCGCATCTGCTGAATTTTGTTTACTGCTGTGACGACCAATAAACGAGACTTTTAACTGAAGTAAATAAATGCTAAATTTAATAAAACATGTTGCACGTTTCGTCTGCCACTTGCGCATTTAAGATTCTCTTTTCACTGGCCTGTGGAAGTAATGAAAAGCAGAAACAATTCGCATTCACTTCGACTTCAAAATGTGTATGGCAAAAACATTAATGGAAATACATTGGTTGGTTGGTACACTTTCATGTTTTACTCTAACATTTATTCTATAAATAAAAAATGCATATTTACCTTGGGGCAAATTTATTTTTGGTTTTGAAACTGTTTTTACATTTAGAGTGAGACTACTAGAAAAAGTATGCAAAAATATCAATATACTGGAATGACGTCGCAAAACCAAATCTTTCATACTGTTTTTAAAAACACAAACTCGTAAAAAGAAGTATATAAAAGCTCTTCAAAGGTTATTAGATTAATAATAAATACTTTCATTCAAAATAATCTAGTTTTGAAATTTTTATCAGATTGATTCTATAACTATTCCAATTTTTGTAATATTTTTGAATAAACGAACACTAATGATTCGGGATTTTTATTGATTTATTATTTTTCAAAAGAAAAATAATAAAAATATTAGTTCTGTGTCTCATAAAACGAGGTCGACTATTATTTAAAACAGTTGATTCAATTTAAATTGCCATAATTTTGTGTTAAGTTATTCCATATTTAGAATTTAGAAAATATCAATGAATTTATTATTTTGTATTTATTATCACTTTTATGTTATAGTATTTCCTTAAAGTTATATTTTGAGGACTTAAAATGACTATTTCTGGTGTTTTATTAAATGAGGAAGCTCACTGAGGATTATGTATCAGACTCGTGAATCTTACTTGCAACTAATTATTCAGATTTCAAACCTTATACGTGGCATAATATATTACATATTAGCATAATATAAAACTGACAAATTACTTAGGATAGAAATGAACCCCTAAAATTTTGTAATGGCTTTCTTTACCTATCTGAAATAAAATGAATCGTGCCTTTTGAACTTAATAATGAATTTTGAACTAACATTTTTTCCTTTCTCAGCAGAGTAATAAGAAATTATACTCTCCTGGTGTCAATAATTGGCGTAAAATATAAATATTTCTGTTCATGAATATAACGAACAACATTTTGAACATTGTAACCAACAAATATTTAGTATAAATGAGAAAGACCCTATATTTGGACGATTTACGTTTCATATCAATAAAAGCCTCCATTGATTTGAACTCTGTTAAATAAAATGTTTTGGGGAATGTGTGTATGTAGCCAGTAGACACCAATTATCAGTAGTAAATTTTATTACTTCATGAAAACTTTTGTAGGAAATACTGAAAACTAAAATGTAAATGTGCGGACATTTGGACAGTGAACGTCTTTGAAAATACGTGGTTAAAAGTAAAGAAATGTGTGATAGTTGCTATGAATATAGAAAATAATTGCAGCTTTTTGATTCGGCACTTGTTTGTTTGATTCTAAATTCTTGGAGACACTTATTCATACGTATAGGATTGACCAACATATTCAGATATGGATTAGAACTTATTTGTTTTCAATATAATTTTCCTTCCTCGCCCACTGAACTCGTAGGTCCTGTGGACTATAGTTACCAGTACTGATGTTATTAATTTGGCGTAGTGTTCATGGGACTATCATTTGCACTTTTCAGATTGAAAAGTTCTTAGTCATAACACTTCTCTCACACAAACAGAAAGACTACATCATCCAGTGCTGCTGATGTCAGTTGAGGATTTAATCCTCGGAAAATTATTTTTTTTTGTACATTTAGGTGCCATTGATTTTGATTGCCATTGTTTTTTTTTGTGCCCTTGTTTTTACCCAGCATTTGCTTGAGAGGTAGGTATGCATTTTAATTAACGTTTCACTGGAGCGACACAACTTGCTATTGGCGACTTGCTTGAGAGGAGTTCCAGTTATTGCAACTCCAGATGCTATACATTTCAAAATTATCTCCTTGAACCACGTTTACTCAATGAAGGAATATGACTGAAAAAGTTAGCCTGGACATAATTTGGGATACAGGCAATAGACAAAGTTAAGATTGCAGTTGCTGTGGATGTTGTGTCCCAATTCTTATGGACTTCAGGCTGCTCAATGACAGCTGATGAAGCAATGTCTGAATCAAACCAGTAGAAACAGGTGGTATGTTTTTAGGTGCTGTTGCTTTGTTATGAATGCATCAATTTAGTGTGTTTTAACATGTTATACTACCGGGATGACTCATTGACTCCAAATAATCCTTCTCTCGTTGCCCTTTGAAGTTCTCATTTTTCCATTTACTTTAGACGCCGTTCGCTTTTCCCATTTTCTCTAGTTTCATTTAGAAAAGTGTAGCAATTTATTCAATATTGTGAAACATTGATCAATAACAGCTGCTGTATGATCCAGATTTCAAATTAAGATAAAACAATTAATTACCAACTTTGAAGTATCTCAATATATTTGGAATTTAATTATGAAATATATCTTGCCTTAAGAATTCGCTTAAGGCAAATAAAATATTATTTCGATATATGCTATTATAGAAGTCGAGATTATATTTCTAATAACAATGACTGAAAGTAATAAGACCAGGAAATTAGAAATAATTACGATTCAATCCAACCCAATTGTTTACATTCAAATGACGAAAATTTGGAGTAACACGTCCTCTAAGTAGTCGAACATCTCTTACAAAAAAGGGGGCGCCACCTTTTACTTGTCCCCTAAAACAGCAATTGTCCAAATTACACGCACAATTTATATTTATAAATAATGAATAGTTTGTGAACCAAACGAAACACTGAATTCACAAACAAAAATTCTTATGCGTTGTGACACCAATTAGTCCCTTAATGTCCTATATTCTAAGAACTTACTTCAGCGAAGAAAGGATAATTATTATTATAACTTATTTTGAAGTTATAATTAACACATATTTTAAAGAAGTTCAATAATGAGATATTGCATTTTAAATACACCAATATATAATATTACCATGAATTTCTTTTATTCATAGCACATTAAAGTTAAATTGTACAGTTATGCAAGATTGTTGGCCTCCAATTTCATTCCTGTTGAAATTTCTTTTCTCATAAAATATAAATTTCCATTCATTTTACATTCTATTTCAGTGTACCGAACATGGATGTTGAATACAACATTGCATATAATTCAATAAAATGAGGTTTCTATAGAATTAATTTTAATTAAATTTAAAATGAAAACGCCATTTGGAGAAATTGGTAATTGCATAAGATGAATATCAGCTTATTAAAACACGACCTTCTGAATTGCTTTTTATTTACTAAATTCATGAATTCAGGGGAATAATTTTTAACTTAATATTATCTCAAAAATACACGCTGATTAGTGTATTATTTCATTACATCTAATCTCGAATTTTTAGTTTATTTTTGTTGAAACCAGATGGCGAACAAACTAGCGTAGCAAGTAGCTACTTATTTTTTTATTTAAAAAGTAATTTAACGTTATACTAGTTATTTAAAAAGATACTTTGCAATCTACACCTAAGTTTATTTTGGGGACTTTATAATTTATAAAATTCAACAAAATGCTGGGAACACTCGAATAATGATTAATTGGTTTCGTATCTATGGAAACTGCTGTTCGAGACTTATTCAAAATATAATTCATAAGATCTCGCTTTGCGATATTGGAAACTGCAATTCAATATTCCATCCCATATCTGTGTAAAATAAGTTATTTAGCTTTAAGGCATGGTTCATATCTCTATTTTATTGAACAGCCGTTCCATTCAAATACTCTGATTTTCAAGCATCACTACAGCGTTTTACAAACTATTCGTCCTCCGTGCTTTTCGATTTATTACATGTGATTACATGTGATTTAAGTCTTGCACGTGTTATGTGCTTTCTGTGTAGTAAACGAATACTGTGTTACACAAACATCGTCGTATTGAATAGGATCCTATGTTCTGAACTTCCAAATATTGAACATTTATTAGCAATTATAAAGATGGCGTTGAAAGAAATAAACGAAAATACTGTAATAGTAGTTCCTCATTCTATTGATACGATGCAAACAATATTTTAAATGTATATTTAGCTCAAAGAATTTAAACTATTCATTGCGTGGCATTTAATATATAGCGTGGCATTTAATTTTGGAATACTCTTAAATGGCGAAATGTAGTCCGAAATATTTGTTTATACTTAATGTTTTGTTTTGTGTTTGGCGCAGCTTGGCTAAATATGCCAATTGCGTCATAAAACCCCAAAACAACCATTCACAAGGATCCGATCACTAATCCGAAGCGAAAGATCCGAGATCAACACCACGTAATTATGAGGCATGGTCAGATGACGAGGTCACACCTGAGCTGGCACCCCACTCTCCAAACTTCGACACCCCACCAACGTGAGGACATTTGAGGCTACGACAGATTTAAGGTGCACCAGTCCCCTGTACACGATGGTCTTTGGCTGGATTCGATCTCGCAACCCTCCGGTTGCTAATCCGTTACTCTTCCAAAACAAGACAGACAGAAACGGTACTATGATTCAGGACTCGCAAGTGCTCCTCTTATTCAAAATCACTCCCTGACACACTGACGAATCCAACCAGAAGGTCGTGTACAAAGGGGGCTGGTACACGTTAAATATGTCCTGGCCTCAAATGTCCTCACGTTGGGTGGGAGTTTGGAGAGTGGGGTTCCACAGCTCAGATGTCGACCTCGTCATCTGACCGTGGTTGAAAATTACGTGTAACTTACGCTACCACACTGATGAATGTACAGTTCCAAGGAGATGAATAATCCTATTAATACGAGCGCACACTTCTAAAGATATGTGGTGAACAAAAATACCATGTGGATCAGAACATCGCATCTGAAATGCATACACTCATGATTCTGCATATCACTGCATTAAAATCTTCGAGTAGTTCTTGTTCCAAATTAGGTCAGATGTAGCGATGTCAGGTGTTGACAGCTAGCGTTCGTCCAGCAATGTAAGTATTAACTTTTAAACAATTGTAAACCAATTAAAAATAAAGCATGCATCGTTTGTAAATTCACACATCAGCTTTCATCCATGCACGTCTTACTAAAGATATACAAGAATTGGAGAACTTATTACCATGTTCATAAATTAAGTAAATGTATTGAAATTACGATTCAGTCAGTTTAAACGTTTCTCTTTCACAACAAATTCGTGTTAATTTTCTTTTCAATTTACAAATCGCATCCTAGAAGAACGCTGCTACAACTGAAAAAAACTCGAGCATTTCCAGGAAGGTGGGGGGGGGGGGGGGTATTTCAATTAACGTCACACTGGAGCTACACAATGGGCTATTGGTGACGGTCCGGGATCAATCCCAAAGGGAAAGATCCGAGGACAACACCACGTAATTTTGAACCACGGTCAGATGACGAGGCAACACCTGAGCTGGCACCCCACTCTCCAAACTTCCACACCACGCCAACGTGAGGACATTTGAGGCCACGACAGATTTAACGTGCACCAGCCCCCTTTGTACACGACGGTGTTTGGCTGGATTCGAACTCGCAACCCTTCGGTTGCAAGTCCGTTACTCTTCCAACCGGGCCACCGCGGCCCTCCAGGAAGGGAAATCCAAATTGTAACTGAATTGCGTTGAATATTAGGTATTAGGTATAGGTATTTTTTAATTAACGTCGCACTGGAGCAACACAACTGGCTATTGGCGATGGTCCAGGATCAAACCCGAAGGGAAAGATCGAGGACACCACCACGTAATTTTGAACAACGGTCAGATGACGAGGTCCCGCTTGAACTGGCTCTCCTCTCTCCAAACTTCCACACCACGCCAATGTGAGGACATTTGAAGCCGTGACAGATTTAACGTGCACTAATCCGCCTTGTACACGAGGGTCTTTGGTTGGATTCGAACTCACAACCCTCCGGTTGCTAATCGTTACCCTTCCAACCGGACTACCTCGGCACCGTTGAATATTAGTGTCTACTCCAATTTAAAATTTGGGCCTCGGTAGCCCGGTTCGAAGAGTAAAGGATTAGCAATCGGAAGGTTGCGAGTTCGAAACTAGGTCCAACGAAAGATCGTCGTGTACAAGGTAAGTCTGTCGTGGCCTCAAATGTCCTCACGTTGGCGTGGTGTGAAAGTTTAGAGAGTGGGGTGCCAGCTCATATGTTGACCTGGTCATCTGACCGTGATTCAAAATTACGTGGTATTTTTCTCGCATTTTTCCCTTTGGGATTGATCTGACCGTCACCAATATCCCGTTGTGTTGCCCCAGTGTGACGTTGATTAATTACCACCACCAATTTTGAATTGCGATGTAATACAAACATGTCGTTATTCCTGCACTTAGAAATCCTTTCAGGCATGTCTCCCTAGGGCTTAAAATTTATATTTTCGTGAGTCGCAACAGTGTTCAAAGAGGGGCAATTGTTGGAAATTTTAAACTTGGATTTCGGAATTCCCTGTGAATCACAAAATCATTTCCTCGGGGAGAAAATATTCGTAGTCCAATTTGCTCAAGTCTGGACCCAACTAAAAGTCTGAATCCGGATGAAAGTATTCCTGATGCACAAGCAATCGAAATTTTTGTGTAGGGCAAGTGGCCATCTCCCTCCAGCTTTGAATGCGCTGTCTCTCGAAGAGGTCTTGAAAGAAACAATTGTAATGGGATAAGAGCCTGCTAAGTACTCTGCGTTCGATTAGTTAGAAAGTAAAAGTGCCCCTTTCATATGTAAAATAATCAGCTCAAGTCTGGACGCGAAAGTGATAAAATATCTGAATGGAAGCAAGTGGCCTCCTCAAAGAAACCAGCAATTCCAAGAAGTTATCGTTCCAACTCATTTTAGAGTCGGATGTAAAATGCATTTTGTTCCAACCATCATATGCTCCCACACAAAAGTCGTTTTTTACTATTTCCTTTCGTAAAACACTCGTCTCTGCAAGAAAATGGGGCCGTGGCATTATCTGGCACGAGGGGAGAAAAATCTTTTATTCTGGCATAGAGCTTCAAATGAAAAGGAATTCCATCTGTATGGTGACTGGGTGGGGGAGGACGCAGACTGTTAAGCGATAGGGAGGGGAATAATCGATACCCCACCCAAATCTTTTCAGTAGGATGGGATAACTTGATGGGAAGAAACGAAACATATGCTTCTAATTTTTTTGCCTCCCGACTCTGCCGCTTTTATAACCCGGTAATTAGCATAGATATGCTACTTGACGGACCTCGATTGCCTCTCGATGCACCTTGCCGTCCGCCACGGCCATCAGCATATTTTAAAACTACTTTTTTCCCTCGGCACGCTTCGCTGCAGAACAATTCCAGTTCTGGTGCGGAATTGTATTCATCCACCGCAGGAGGGCTTTCGGGTAAATTAGTCTCCAAGCGAGGTGGAAAAAATGGCTCCCTCATTCTTACATTTGAATGTCTAATGAAGGGAAGAATCCTTCCACGTAGGTGGACTGAGTGTTGGGGACTTGACAGTTCGGGCTGAAACGATACTGAAAGCGTGAGTGCGTCAACAGAAAGGGCCTATCTTTAAAAATACGATGCGAGTGATAAAGTGAAGTTGTTCACCTGCCTGTCGAAAGTTGCTGCTTGGTTTTAAAGTATTGTTCATTGAAATCGAGCTTTTTTTATGAAATGGGGCGAAATTACATGAGGCAAATACATTTCTTTTCCTACTTTAACATATACATCTTTTCCTGTATTTTATGTTATTGATACTTGTAATTAATATCACACCATTACATTTAGACGGGATTTAGAACGTCACATTTCAATGAAATGTTTCCAGTTTTAAAGATATTTAAATACGTTTATTGCAAAGACCTTACTACCGTGGTTCGATTCGCCTTTGGTTGTATTTTTCTCTTCTGTATCATTAAATCTTTGTGTGTGTAAGTCCATTAGTTGACGTTGTTTGTCTTGTGCTTGGCGCAGTTTGGCCAAATATGTACCTTGCGCCATAAAACTTGCGTTGAATGTCAATAAAGAGTAGAATAACAATCTCCAAACAACCAGTTTTGACGCGTAGAGCTGTATTTTTCAAAATATCAGTGGGTTGTGTTAGTATTTTGTTTACGATGTTGTTAACGTAAATGAGGAAATTAGTTGTTTTTCCTAACCAATAGCTGTCAAAAACAAAAAATGACGGGTTATCTTTTCCTTGTGTTTAATGTTGCAAATCTTTCCTTCCTTTTACCAGTATATTCGTCCAGTATGGTTTAGAATTTAACCCTTCTAGTGGTTTCAACGAGATATCTCGTCCATCAAGATCCGACGAATGTCGCAGTGACAAGATATCTCGTCATCAAGATATATATTACCGATTTTTTTATGTTGACGAAATCAAGATCTAGTCAGCTTTCTCCAACGACGAGATATCTCGTCCATAAAGATATGGTCACTTTTGCTAATGACGAGATACCTCGTCAAAACAACCACCAATAGGTTTAAGCCTAACGTCGAGCCTCGGGTAGGGCAATTATAAACGAAAGCCAAATAGGAAAGAAATACATTATCGTACATATTGCTGCACTGTATATGTATGCTTTTGCTAATTTCAAGGGTTAAAACATTTATTTTTGTTTATGACACTTATTAACATACGATAAAATCAGTCGAAAAGGTTTTAAGCAAAGTTATGTATGAACAGTGCAGTGTTTTTCAGTTAAAACGCGTTTAGTTATTCTTCCTAGAGGTGATTTTAGAAGAGCTACAAGAAAATAAATAAACTCAATCTTGCAACACAATCTGAGCTCGAATCGACAGAATCCAGAGTCCTATCGCGAATACCTCCCGGAAACACATTTCGAAACCGATTTTATTTCCAGAAATATACACCCGGGGAGATATTTAAGGGATAGAGGTGCCCGATTCCGTTTCATGGTAATCGGGAAACATTGATTCGGGAGTAAATTTCTTCCAGAACTCCAGAATTGTTTACAACTGAGTCGAAGACTCTAATAACTTTGAGCGTGCTCTTGGATCTATTCTATTCTTTTCATTCTATTTTAGAGCGGAAACGCATAGTGAGATTTTCCGTCACCAGCAATAACTTCGCTTTCGTAGTTTTATATTTTTGAAGATGTGGTGAACTTCCAAGGCGAGCCTTATAGAAATACACTCTGAATGATTTGGGGAACACCCAAAGCTGCGCTCATCGTTACTCCAATATTGTTAGTGTTTACAAGATTTTTTATAAAAATTAGGACTCTAAATCTTGAATGCTCCGAAGAGCCATCTTTGCTTTATTCTTAATATTTCGGACTACATTTCGCCATTTAATATTATTCCAAAATTAAATGCCACCCATAATAGTTTAAATTCTTTAAGCTAAGTTAACATCTAAAAAATTGTTTGTATCGTACCAACAGTGATAGGTACTATTACAGTATTTTCGTTTATTTATTTCAGCGCAATCTGGATAATTAATAGAGAATAAAGATTAGGGCTCTAAATTTTAAATGCTCTTTGAATACACCCAGAGCTAAACGACTCGCATGGACTCGTTCACCTCACTTTATCTGGTGCACAAAATTGCAACAGTGCAGATGGAAAGTTATAGTTTTAAGGTAATTTATTTTCATATGTTGATAATGGGGATCAATACTGATTAATATATACAGCTAACTATCATCGAAATTGATTTAACCCGATGAAAATGAAGACTTGAAGTATTTTAATAGATTTAAAGTGACTAACCACATTAAAAACAAATTTAACTACGATTTAAACTGAAGTTTCAAATTAAAAAACTTCAGTAGGAGATTCCTCACTAATACAAAATAATTTAGCAGATTTATAATTTACTAGATGAATTTACCCGGTGTTGCTCGGGTTTAATTTATTAAACTTCGATTGAAAATGGTTCAAAAAATCACTTTTCTGTCATAAAAAATGCAAATTTAGAAAAAATACGGGAGCGCAAAATAATTTTTAAAACTGAGATTTTTATAGCTTCTACAGTTTACTTTAGATCCATTTCACATACTATAGGTAAGACAAACCTACAAAAACTGATACTGAGTTGACTATATACAAAATTCGATTTTGAATTTGGAGTTATTGTGAATGCCCTTTAAGTTCATTTTCTAAAAAAATGGCATACATCGTATTATTGCAGTCAGTTTTTTTCTTATCAATATTTTTTTATTTGTAGCATCTTGTACCAGGAATTCAGAACTCCCCCATCATTATGAAAGGCTGACAAATCATATTGATACTATATCATGGTCAACGTTTCAAGCAATTACACTTTATGCTCGAAAATTCCATACCACATTTTACAGACTGGATACATAAGCAATGTGATACTGAGCTACTTTCAGTGCAACCGCAATGATAGCATCATACTCTAAGATTCTAAAAACCTCCAAGATCATCTTGAGAGGCGACTCCTGTAGATGTTAACTCTGACGTCATCTGCACAGCCAGACCAGGAAAGAGCGCCCCCAAGCAAAGGCTTTGTCCAGGATGACGGGACGTTACACCCCTCTGCACACCCAAAACAAATAGAACGGAGGTTAATATGTAGCCTACGTTACCCGCAGGGTTCCAAAGAATAAGTGTACCAAATTTGTTGTGGATTGGTCAAACGGTATAGATTTGTATAGAGAACAGACATACAGATGCCAACTCTGCTTTATATGTATAGATAAAAAGACAACAATTACAGAACGAAATGAACAGATTTCGTTTATGTAGTGTAACCGCCAGCAATAGGCTGTGGGCCACGAATCACCTACCATACCCTGTAAAAGCTGAAAAAGTAAACTAAAGTAAAACAAAACAATTGAAAATGAGATACTGAATATAAGTCCAGTAAATCACATCAGATTGTCCGTACGACCCAAGCGGTGTAAGAAAACCATTATACCTAAACTTTTCATCTTGTAAGATTTTAAAGCAATGCGATTAACTCTGCTGTTCCAAACAATTACCTCAAACATCGATAGTGAATTGACAATCATATCGTTTCCATTAAATTAACATTACCTCCACATGACAATTCTTTCAACTCGCCATTGCTTCACGCAAGCCCTGTGAGATTGGTATGGTTGGTTGGATAGCGTTTAATGGCGCAAGGGCCATATTTGGCCATGCTGCGCCAGACACAAGACAGACAACATAAAGTAATGAACATACACACGAAAAGAAAGTTTTATTGACACAGAAGAGAGAAATACATCCAGGGGGAAATGAACTTGCCTGCGCCGCATACAACTCGCAGTTTGGTAGCACAGTGGGCATACCCACTGAGCCACAACGAACCCGCAAGGTGGTATGAGTTACGCGCGTTACTCCAACGAAATCTATACGCTCCAGTTTTATTTGCCTACAACTCGAGATGCCGGATATATAGAGGTAAAATAAGCAATAACTCGAATATGTTTCAAATAATACAAGAACGCAAAAAATACTGAAATTTTTGTTTTAGACAAATTGCTGTACTAAGCATCTTTTCCTTACTGAATTTTTTTGCACAGTAAACCAAATTTCAATTACCTTATTTTTAAATAGTACCACAGGAAAATAAATTGAGCGAAAATTTTTGATTTCAATGATAATATATTTTGAGGCTGAAAGTATAAAAATAAGATTGCCAAAAAACAAAAAGCGAAGTAAACTTTGCTAAAACACTTATATATATATATATATATATATATATATATATATATATATATATATATATATATATATATATATATATATATTTCCATACCTTTATATATATATATATATATTTCCATACCTACATTTATTTGTGTATACGTGGTTCAATCCTTTAAAGCGATATTTTTAAAGTATATAATTAAGTGAAAGTTTTTCTTGACTGGCCCACCTCTTTGAATGAAAACGGAAGCCATTCTCTTTCGTTTTCAATAAAAGCAGGCATACGTTTTATAAGTAGTAACATAATTAAATTAGATACTTACTTAATTTTCACTATCGTTAAATTGCCGCTCATTTATTTCTTTGCATTGAATTCATAAAAAAGAAAGTGCTTTGTCTTTGTGTATTCTGATTTCTTATCACCCAAACAAAACATTTTTTTCTTTTTAATGAAAGTATTAAATCATTTGCTTTTATGTTACAGAGTTGCAGTTGTTAAAGTGCTATTATGGGAGAACGACCTGTTTCAGTAGATTCTTTGTCTTTACACAAAGCATTGTGAAGACAGTTGTTACCGGATATTACAAAAAGTCTTTTCGGAGAAGAGCTTTTGAAGGGCTTTTCTTCAATTTTCTTAGTTGCATTATTACAATCAAGAAAGCTCAGTTTCACTATTATTTTATTTAAACTTAGATGGCTACGAAAAATACGTTGGTTTTAAGCATTCACTTGAAAAAAGCTGCGTTCAAATTAACGATCAGTAATTAATTTTATAAACGAACTTCAACAATAAAAACAGATTAAACAATGTGCAAAGAGGTATCGTTATTTATTCGTAAAATGTTAACATTTTTTCATTTCATGTAAAATTCATTTGTGCAAAATAATATTAGCTTTGCTTAGAATCGAACTATTTAACATTATAAATAATAATATAACCTAGAGTCAGGTAGGTATTTTAATTAACGTTGCACTGGAGCAACACAACGGGCTACTGGCGACGGTCCGGGATCAAACTCGAAGGGAAAGTCCGAGGACACCACGTAATTTTAACCTAGAGTCAGAGCAAACGGTTAAGATTATTAGAAAACTTATCCCTATGTAAGGACTGAAGACTCTGGGTGTCATAGTTTATATTAGGTTCTTTAGATATCTATAAAAAAGAACTTTAGTATAAGTTAGATGTGGTTACCGTAAAACCGTAGGTCATCTCGCCAATATTAGATTTCGAAGGCTATGACTTGTTTCTATCGACCACGCCTATCTCCCAATATTTTGTTTACTTTTTCGGTCCAAGAACTCGGAACACCAATGTTTTAGTTTTCCCCTTAATTATAGAAACCAATTACATAACACAAGCATTTTCAAGGGGAATTTTTATAAGCAAAGGGTTCAAGAGTCAGCCATTTATAGAACCACAGATCATTTGATTTCTAGACCGAAGCAATAACGTCAATGTTATGCCTAACTAGGTTGGTTGGTTTTGGGGTTTTATGGCGCAAGGGCCATATTTGGCCATGCTGCGCCAGACACAATACAATATCAAGTAATTGACACAAGACATACAACATCAAGTAATTGACACCCACAGTGAAAGCTTTACTGACACAGAAGAGAGAAATACACCCAGGGAGGTATGCACCTGGCACGAATCGAACCTGCGCCGCCTACAACTTGAATATACCTAACTAGGACCACTGTTGATGGAGATGGCCATAGTTCTTTCAGAAATTGAGCACTTATACCTTTGACTTTTATCTAATAGACTAGTGGTACGAAAGCAGAAAAAGATTGCTTAAGTATCCCGGGAGACCGACCCCGTGTTTACTAAAGACAGTAAATCCCATGTGAAAATAAAAGATCACTAGAGTACCTCGGGTCTGTGAAGCCCGTACAGACCCAAAGGAGATGTGTCCCTGAGGTGCACCATTATATTTTTATGATTGCGACTTCCCACCCCTGAAACGTGAGGTAAAAGTTTTCTAAGCATACTTATAATATTATTAGTGATATGGCTTAGTGCCTCAGTTCTTGGAAGTCTGACTTTAGACCAGAAGGATTTTAATTCATCACTGTGGCAGCAACAATATCTAACACTACACAGGTACAAGATGGAAATATCAGGCTACCTCGTACTTGATAGTGCTTCAAGAAAGCTTCCTCGACAGGCACAGATAATTGAATGTGGAACGAAATTATCAAATTCCAAATTTAAAAAACCATATTTATTTAATCATAACAAAACACAGCAAACAAGAACAGACAATTGCTGCCTTAAAAGGAGAGTGAATATAATCAAAGAACTCATTTTATACCATGCGTATCTGCGCAGAACAAAATTTACATCTGTTCGATTGACAGGATTGAGTCGGCATTTGCATAATGCAGCAGCAAAAGTGAAGCTACCAGTGATCTGGGGTAATAAGATAAAATGATCTGCAAATGTACTCGTATGTATATGAAAAAATTGTGCTCCTCACTGAATCTAAGATACATGACCGTACAGTTCAGAAGCGTCACAACCAAAATTAGAATCGGCAGGAAGGAATAGTAAATTATCTATTAAAGCTAAATAGCAACTACGCACGAACTTAAACAGGGGTGATAAGTCCTAGAGTTCTGAACTTATCCTCCAGTATTTTTATGATTGGGACTTCTCCCCTAAAACGTGAGGCATAAATATTCTAAGTAAATCTGGTATATTGTTAATGATCTGTAGAAACAAGATAAAGTGTGTATGTGTGTTCTGTAAATATACTCATACGTATATGAAATAATTGTGCTCCCCACTGAATCTAAGATACATGACCGTATAGTTCAGCAGCGTCACAATCAAAATTAGCTCGGGCAGGAAGGAATAGCTAAATTATCTATTAAAGCTATTTACTAAATAGAAACTACACACGAACCTAGGGTTCTAAGTCCTAGAGTCTTAAACTTATTTTTATGATTGGGACTCCCCTTCTCTAAAACGTGAGGTATAAATATTCTAAGTTTATCTGTAATATTGTTAATGATCTGTAGAAACAAGATAAAGTGTTCTGTAAATATACTCATATGTATACGAAATACCGCAGCTTGTCCACTATTGGACCTTGCGCCATAAAACCCAAACCAACCAACCAACTATATGAAATAATTATGCTCCCCATTGAATTTAAGATACATGATCGTACAGTTCAGCAGCGTCACAATCAAAATTAGAATCGGTAGGAAGGAATAGTAAATTATCTATTAAAGCTATTTACTAAATAGCAACCACGCACGAACCTAAAAAGGGGTGCCAAGTCCTAGAGTCCTGAACTCCTTATCCTCCAATATTTTTATGATTGGGACTTCTCCCCTAAAGCGTGAGGTATAAATATTCTAAATATATCTGGTAATATTGTTAATGATCTGTAGAAACAGGATAAAGTGTTCTGTAAATGTACTCATACGTATATGAAATAATTGTGCTCCCCACTGAATCTAAGATACATGAGCGTATAGTTCACAGTCAAAATTAGCATCGGGCTGGAAGGAATAGCTTAACTATCTATTAAAGTTATTTACTAAATAGAAACTACACACGAATCTAAACAGGGGTTCTAAGTCCTAGAGTCCTGAACTCCTTATTTTTACGATTGGGTCTCCCCACCCCTAAAATTTAAGGTACAAATATTCTAAGTTTATCTGTAATATTGTTAATGATCTGTAGAAACAAGATAAAGTGTTCTGTAAATGTACTCATACGTATATGAAATAATTGTGCTCCCCACTGAATCTAAGATACACGAGCGTATAGTTCACAATCAAAATTAGCATCGGGCAGCCCATCGCATTCTGAGCTCCCCTTGGCGGGGAAGTTCCGTCGACGACTCTGAATGTGATTCCCTGAATGGTATTTTTGATTCCAAACCTAATTAGGGGCCAAGACTCCGGGTTAAAGTACATCTACTTTAGTCATTAATCGCAATGAAGTCACTTTTGCATGCGTATATATTTACGGCTCAGGGAGCTGTCAACGGATGTCAAAGCCCGTAACAGCAGTTATTCCCTTAACCAAGGGGGCTTCGCGGAGCACTCGAATCTTTGGCTGAGAGGCTTCGCCGACGCTATCTCGCTCCTACACACGGGGTTTGTTGCTTTATCGAGAAACTATTCGGCGAACATTATCTTGTCGGGCATCCGCGATACTCGAGCTAAGCGCAGGACTCGGCCCTCTAAGTACTTCTTGTTGCATTTGTCCCGGACTAGCTGGCTTGTTACGCCGAACAGAGCACGCGGGGAAATAGATGATGAGTATTAAAAGACGCAACAACGTCCGCTTTAAAGGATCCTCCCTACAGCCAAAGAATATCAATTCCCCCAATCACTTAACGTCGCTTTCAAGAGAGGAGAACGTGCAGCGTCCCTGCCTACAATGCGGACTCTAAAAATAGGCGACACACTCGCAAATCACATCGGTATTAGAGGGATTTTTCGCCACAATCTGGGAAATGTGTGTTCTGATATAAATTGGGGATGAGTGTGGTGGTTAAAGCACGTGGTTGGACTTTAGAGGGGGAACTTGTCACACACAAATAGTCAGATATAAATGTATGCAAATAGATTTAAATGAGCTTCTTTGGGTAAAAACCAGGGAAGCGATCTCCTGGAGGAATGGAAGATGCATCACTTATTGCACAATATGTAAGATTGGATCTTTTGTCACACCAGGGCTAATTAAACCTCTGAAAATGAAGATATCAATTCAGATAGACCAAAGAACTAATTAATTAATGAATAATTAATGTTCATATTAATCAACATAAACGATGAATTTTGTCAATTCTTTTCCTAAAAGCTTAAGGGCCGCCGTAGCCCGGTTGGAAGAGAAACGGATTAGCAACCGGAGGGGGGCGAGTTCGAATCCCACCAAAGACCGTCGTGTAGAAAGAGGGCTAGTGGACTCAAATGTCCTCACGTTGGCGTGGTGTGGAAGTTTGGAGAGTGGGGTGCCCGCTCAGGTGTCACCTCGTCATCTGACCGTGGTTCAAAATTATGTGGTGTTGTCCTTGGATCTTTCCCTTCGAGTTTGATTTCGGACCGTCACCAATAGCCCGTTATGTTGCTCCAGTGTGACGTTAATTAAATACTTACCTAGCTAATTGCTTAAATTTACGGTTAGTTGCAATTTTCAATTTAGATAAAAGTTCATAATTTTAGCAGTTTAAGTATGATTTTTGGTGTCATTTTTGTTTATCGTTCTATGGTCATATTTTGAAATGTGAGGGCAATAGCCAGAACGCTAACCACTCGCTAATAGTATCGTTTTTGGAACGATTGAGACGAGATTATATCGCTTTTAAGTTCTAAGGGGAAAATTAAACGGATTTCAAAAATATGCCTCTATTGAGGGCAAAATTTACATTTGAGTTAAGTGTGAAAACCATGGATTTAAATTTACTTTTTGAACCCACAAATGTTTGGGCACTTATTGAGCTAATATTTACATGATTTTGTATTTTTCTTTCGTGGATGAATTCCCAACTCACTTAGGTATGTATGTCTATTTCTTCTAAATACAAAATTGCCATTTTTTACTCTGGTTTAATTAAAATTACCACCTACACATTACGATATTTTATTTTAAAATAAAATTCGATTTAGAATCAAACTTTTCCAAACCGCAGTATTCAGATATTTATCTGTTACATTAATTTTATTCAAACGTCGGCTGCTTTACAATATCTCATCTAATAACGAATTAATCAACTTGTTAGCACCCGAAACCAAATGTAGAGCTGAGGGCAAGAATTTTGAGCCATTCCTCTTTATTCGTGCATCGCTCATGGCGCAATAAATTCAAAAATATATAGGAAGGACACAATAAGATGTAAGTACAAAATTCAAAATGCCGTCTTGATATAAAATTGCAGACTATAATTTTCAAAAGCATCATCCATTTGACACCAAAATTTGAATTGATGTGAAACTTGCATATAAACGTTCAAATCAGTTGGTCTATCCGTTTCTAGATAAGTACGTAAAATTTGGGGCTCCTAATGTTTAATTAGTTTCACAGAATTTTATGTATATCTTCCGCAATACGAGTTGGTTTACCACGTTAATTTTTTATTGTCACTATTAAAGGACCAAAACAAAAATCCAGTGTTCCATTTTTAAGTAATTGTAGTATATATAAATGAATTATGAAATCAAAATTCAAAACCATTAACTATTTTTCGTACATTGTGATTTAAATTTGATTCAGAAATAACTTTTTATGACATGCAAAATGCTAGCTTTCCTCTTGTTAATTTTTTTCAAACTAAAATCAATAAATGCAACTTTTATCTATTTTTCAAAAAGAAATAAACTGCTATTAGGAGGAAAAATAAAAAATTTTGCCTAACTTTTTATAAAAATCCATTCATTCTAAATGGATTTCCATCAAAATACATCAAAGTTCTTTTTATAGTTTTTGGACTATTTTTTCATAATTTGTACTGCTAAAAGTATTTTAAAGTAAAAACCACGTATATTACATGTCAGGCTTAAAATTGCTCCGCCTGCATCCTAAAATTCGTTGAAGGTTTGCAAAATACAATTCAACTGCTTTTATATAGATTTTATTAACAAACAATTTAAGCTAAAATTGAATCTGAATACATTTCAATTTATTTGCTTTCATTAAATTTGAAAACAATGCTTTTTGGAATCCGTTTAAGATAAAAATATGCTTTGCCTGACTCCCTTAACTTATTAACTTTTTGATATTTACATCAACATTTGCTTATATAAAGGATTGTTTTACCAAATAATGCAAAAGTATTTTTCTAAAAGGAAAGGCAGCAAAAAATGATATCTCTATTACGTATCTTACGTTGCATAAGATAATTTAAATTATTTTTTGTGTCGTGTTATAATTACATAATTTATATATTATAATTATATAATATATATAATCACCCGAGAGAATGAAAGAACTAAGTAATTTGAAAATGGTGTATTTTGAGGTATACTTAAATTAGTTGTGTTGGTAATGGTAATTAATTAACGTCGCACTGGAGCAATACAACGGGCTATTAGTGACGGTCCGGGATCAATCCCCGAGGGAAAGATCCGAGACAACGCCAAGTAAATTTGAACTACGGTCAGATGATGAGGTCAACACCTGAGCTGGCATCCTACTATCCAAACTTCCACACCACGCCAACGTGAGGACATTTGAGGCCACGGCAGATTTAGCGTGCACCAGCCCCCGTGTGCACGACGGTCTTGGCTGATCCAAGTTTGATCGGTTTGATCAGTTGTTAAAGTAAGTAAAAGCTGAGATCAAAACAGAGAAGCACTAGATTAATTTTTGGATCATTTAAGCTCTATGTATCGTCCAATGAAAAATGTAGGCATATATGAAATATTTTATTGGAGCAAACTGTTCCTTTCAATTAAAAACCAAAAATTGAGTTACCTAGTTCTTGCATTCAGGTTATGATGTTATATGATTTTCTAGATAGAAGGAGGACGCACCCATAACGGGTAGGAATTTGCAATAGACTTTCAAGAATTCTAAGTTCAACAAAAGTCCACTTGCTTCAAGAGCAGATTAATGTCCTTTGTGTAAAATTCGGATTGGTTGCTCATTATCCTTGGCATGATCTTATACCTCATCGTATAATGATGATTGTGTGTGTGCATCAGACCTTTCCTAAGATTTATAGCTGCACAGAGATTATGAGTTGTAGCAATTTCTAGCTTTTCATCATAAATAAAGTACCATACACACATGCTTCATTTGGCAAAATGTCAGCATTCGGTCTCCTTTTTTGCCATTAAAAAACGCATTACTGGGCCTGCTGCTTTAGTTTAGATCATTTCGCTGTACACAACCACCTTTTCAATTTCAATTACTCAAACACAGCTTCTGATAATGCCTATTGACTAAAATTCTGTACTTGGCATTTTAAAACTGCACATCTGCAACTATAACAGTAAGCACAATACGTAGGACATTATTGTGTGTATATATATATATATATATATATAATTCAATGTCTGTTCTTAAAGATTCCTTCATACATTATAAATTTAACTTCTACACTATACTATTCCATAAAAATCATTCATTTCTTCATGCAGATTAGGTAAACAATTTTCATAAGTTCTCAATTAGTGAAAGATTCGGGATCATGGAGGATAAGGAAGTTTCTGGACACCAATCAAGGATTGTCTAATGTTGTTAGTTGTGTATATCCATGTGTTATCTAGCTGAAATTGGTGCATCTTGCAGATACGATTACAAGAAATAAAAGTATGCATTACGACAAATTGGTGATGACATTGTAACGGTTTGTGTATCATAGTTGGTCGACAATGATGCTTATTAAACTTCACAAACCAACGAATAGAAGAAGAATCTGATTAGTTGTCCAATGTTCATAGATTTTTAGCTAGCAATGAACGCTGCAACCGAATCGCGCTCCTCATTCTTCATACCAGGTAGTTTCGATGACAAATGTGATACTCGAGTTGCGATGAAGAATAGAGGAGTACAGAATATGATCAATTTAGGTTGGAAAAATTCATCGCAAAGGATAGCCATAACGACTAATTTACGAATAAGTTTGTTCCTATCGGGGAATTTTCAAATCTACATGTAGTGTGTTAATTGTTGACAGTTGTAGATAGAATACTTCGATTGCGCGGTAGCGTATACGGCGATATTTGTATGCTTGTCTTGTCAACTCTTCGACAATACACATTTCTTTCTAACTAGGCCCTCAGGAGCGCATTTCTTTTAGGTGTGTAGGGACTCCAAGGTTCCCGAGATATTCTAGTGATCTTTCTTTTCCTATGGGGTTTACTGGCAAAACACGCTCCCTGGATACCAAGATATCTTTATCTGACCTTTCATCCCATTATTCTATTCTCCCCTTTCACATTTTTTACTTGAAGTTGTCTGTCTTGTGTTTGGCGCAGCTTGGCCAAATAGGGTCTTTGCGCCATAAAACCCAACCAACCTTCTAACTACTATTTTTAAATTCAACCAGCAGTTTCTGGCAGCTGCTTAAAGTTGGGTTTCTAAAATAACCAGGATCATGGACCACCCGCGGTGTCGCTAAAGCATTTTCTACCTAAACTTTAAAATGAAACTTTCTTACGTGACAAGACAAATTGTATTCAAATATGGCCATTTGCACTTGCGCACAGTACTTAGATTGCAACGGACTTGCACAAACCCCCCTGAGCACCCACGAGCTAATGACATCATAGCCAAACGCTCGGTGGGTTTGTTTTGGTGTTTTATAGGCCAAATTTGGCCATGCTGCGCCAGACACAAGACACACAATAACCAGTAATACCCACACGCAATGAAAATTTTATTGACACAGAAGAGAGAAATACACCCAGGGAGGAATGCACCTGACAGAAATTGAAACTGCGCCACCTACAACTCGAAGGTTGCTAGCGCAGTGGGCATACCCACTGAACCACGACGGCCCCACCAAACGCTCGGCATTTGCCAACAGCACTTTATAACAAGAAGGCAAATGTGCAAAGAACTTATTTCCGTGGTCTTCATAGATTCACATTGATTAATTACCAAATTCACCCTATTTAGAAAAGTAAACACATTTTTCAAATGAAGCCAATTATTGTCGGATAACATACTCAGGACCTGCCATAAGAGGGTTACAAATATCACCGTACGGGTACTTGGGGTCTAAGAAGGTGAAAGGGGTAAAGTTTCAAAAGGTCATTATCTTTCACGTTTATAATTATAAAGGTGTTATTCTTACAAAAGTAATACGTTAAGGTAAAGATAATTATAAAGGTATTACGTTTATAATTATAAAGGTAAGTAGCTAGGTACCTAATTAACGTCGCATTATAGCAACACAACGGACTATTGGTGACGGTCCGGGATCAATCCCGAAGGTAAAAATCTAAGGACAATCCTCGTAATTTTGAACCACGGTCAGATGACGAGAACAACACCTGAGCTGTGTGGCACCCCACTATCCAAACTTCCACACCACGCCAACGTGAGGACATTGGAGACCACGACAGATTTAATGTGCACCAGCCACCGTGTACACGACGGTCTTTGTCTGGACCTAGTTTCGAACTCGCAACCTTCCGATTGCTAATCCGTTGCTCTTCCAACTGGGCTACCGCTGCCCTATAATTATAGAGGCATACAATAATTGTATAAAGGTAAGTTGGTTGGGTTCAAGGGCCATATTTTGCCAAGCTGTACCAAATACAAGACAGGCAACGTCAAGTATATGGACACATGCATAATGAAAGTGTTACTGGTACGGAATATATATAGAAATAAACCCAAGATAATAAATCCGCAAGATAATAAATCCGCATATAGAAATAAACCCAAGATAAGTTACAGGAATAGAACGCCTACAGCTCTCAGATTATAAAGCTACGAAAAAAGGTTCATACATAGGTAGGTATTTAATAAACGTAGCACTGAAGCAACACACGGGCTATTGGCGACGGTCCGGGATCAAACCCAAAGGGAAAGGTCAGGACAACACCACGTAATTTTGAACCACGGTCAGATGACGAATTCATACATGGGAGTAAGTAAAACATGGATTTCACGAGGAGCCTGGAGTGCAGATATGGGAGCCTGAATGCATCTACGTACCTAAGATGAAGCTAACGTGATCTAGTATACAATATTCATTCTGTGAGCCCGCACTTTCGGCACTTACATGCCCTCAGACTTCAAGCATGATTTTCACCAAAAACGCAGCGCCGAAAAAACTTGAAAAGATGCGAATCGGGGTTCTTGAAGTTCAGACTTGGTGAGCTCGTTCCGCCGAGATGTAAAAACTAAACATGAAAACAAACAAGTCTAGCACAAGCTCAGCATTAATTAACATTTGTCCGAATCGGAGGTTTAAAAAGCCGATTTCGAAACCATTCGACCTCTTACCATTCAATCCGGAAAATAACTCATATTTTCCCATCGGAGCAAAATTCCATGTTTTTCAAATTCCCGGCATGTAACGACTGGGTATTGGAGAGGACGCGTTATTTATCGAAGACCTCGTTATCCGAGCAGAATAGTTAGAAGAATCGGCCAGCGGGTAAAAAACCTGTGCCCGATGCTCTATCTCCTTAGCATTTCTTCAATTAATTAATAAGTTATTTTGCCCAAAAAATAATAAGACAATCTAGATAATTAGCCTAAGCATTCGTTCTTTTCCTCCGACGAACGTATGTCGATGGAGAGACGTGGTCCTCTAAGTGACGTGATCCGAGGCTTTTGTTTTGAGCACGTATCCGTGGTTCCGTTGTAACTGCGAACAACCGGACAGGGGTTCCTGCTCTCCAGGCAGCCTCTTTGGCGACTCTCCTTCCACACAAGAGCCCAATTAGCCTGCGCCCCAGATCGTCTCCAAATCGAATAATGCCAGCCGTGACTCCTCTTTTCGGGGATCGCTTCGCAAGCTGCTTATTATGAGCGCTGCACGGTCGAATAAAAGAGCACAAAATCCCATCTTATGACATTCTTTAGCCTTACCATCCCATCCGGCCTTGCTTGGGTTTTGCACTTTTTGCCTTTCCTTTTTAAAGTAGGACATCTGTTTTCCAGTTGGAACTCCTTATTAAGGGGATATGTCAATCATGACAAATTGTTTTGGATTCGGTTTTCTTGGGTTCTTATTAAGGAGATATATAGATTACCTCAAATTGGTTTCGATTCAAATTTCGTATTAAGGAGATATATCGATTACATTAAATTGGTTTTATTCAAATTTCTTATTAAGCAGATATATCGATTACAACAAATTGATTTCGATTAGAATTTCTTATTAAGGAGAAGTATCCATTATTTAGGATTGCCGTTTTCCAGTTGCAACTCCTTATTAAGGGGAAATGTCAATCATGACAAATTGTTTGGGACTCTGTTTTCTTCAGATTCTTATTAAGGAGATGCGTCAGTCATTCCAAATTGTTTTGAACTCGAATTTTTTTATTTAGGAGATATATCGATTATATCAAATTGGTTTCGATTCAAATTACTTATTAAGGAGATGTATCGATTACATCAAATTGGTTTCGATTCGATTTTGATTATGAGAGCTGCAAGGTCGAATGAAAGTGCACAAAATCCTATCTTATAACATTCTTTAGCCTTGCCATTCGATCCTGTCTTGCTTGGGTTTTGCACTTTTTGCCTTTCCTTTTTAAAGTGGGGGCCGCGGTGGCCCGGTTGGAAGAGTAACGGACTTGCAACCGAAGGGTTGCGAGTTCGAATCCAGCCAAACACCGTCGTGTACAAAGGGGGCTGGTGCACGTTAAATCTGTCGTGGCCTCAAATGTCCTCACGTTGGCGTGGTGTGGAAGTTTGGAGAGTGGGGTGCCAGCTCAGGTGTTGCCTCGTCATCTGACCGTGGTTCAAAATTACGTGGTGTTGTCCTCGGATCTTTCCCTTTGGGATTGATCCCGGACCGTCACCAATAGCCCATTGTGTTGCTCCAGTGTGACGTTAATTGAAATACCCACCCCCCTTTTTAAAGTGGGACATCTGTTTTCTAGTTGGAACTCCTTATTAAGGGGATATGTCAATCACGACAAATTGTTTTGGGCTTGGTTTTCTTAGGGTTCTTGCTAAGGCGATGCGTCAGTCATACCAAATTGTTTGGATATCGTCGGTGTAGAGCAGAAATTCATTAATAAGCTACTGATTTTTAGGTTTTTAAAATCTCATATTAGGTTTTTCAACTTATGTTATAGGTTTTATAGGTTTTCAAATGGCTATTTTAGGTTTTTATAGGTTTTAACAAAATATCACTTTGAAACGTGATATCGTAAGATTAACGCACGTTTTTAGTGATATTACAAACTTTTAGCCATGTACTCGTTTTCTTGTAAATATCATTGTAAAATTTGCAATTTGTCAGAGATCTATAGGGACAACAACCAATTGTACGATTTTAAATTGATAATTAACTAAAAAATAACTGAAAGTACTTAAAAACAGGTTTAGAATTTACGATAACAACTAGGGTTGTTTTTGTTTTGAAATGGAGCAAGACTGGCCAAATACTGGTATTGACGTTAACAGAATGAAAATTTGGATTCAATATCTGAAACACCAGACAGAATTCTCTATTAGACTACGTGTTACCAAATTCATCTCTACGTCCAGCCCCTTCTTGTGATTGGTTAAAACTCCCCTTTAATACTTCCCTTTCAACTCTACCCTTTAACGTTTAGGTTGAACTACACAGATCTAATTCAGCCCTTGTGCAGCAAAAAATGATTGTAGGGTGACAAACCAAGCTAAACTTTATAAAAACAAAAATATTTTTTACATATTTGCGTAACACTGTACAATCAAATGCATCGATAAATTTTCATTGGTAGAGCCTTCAGATAGAATTCGTTTCAGTCATAAACAAACATGTTCAACGGAACATGATGTCAGGGGGCAAATTTCATTTGAGAAATTTCGATGTCTGTCCATCATAGATCGTTTTCCACGTTTCCACGAAGTCAGGACACATTATCAATTATTTTGAAGTCAGGGCTTCTTGCTAGGACAGCCTCTAAATTCCTGGGTAAAGCTAGGCCACAGGTCCATGCATAATGAATTCCCTTTGCTCCAGAATCAAATTTATCGCTTCGTAAAAGGAAATCATGCTCTCTCCAATCTTGTTATGGTAGAAGCTAAGTTGCTGTAGTGTACTTTTATGAAACCTAGAGCATTGAGGGGGATAGTTGAAGGGACATCTAAAGAGGAAGGAGGACAATCAGAAGAACCTCCCGAACAATAACCACGCCGATTTTACGCCTTTAAAAATCCTTTTTACAAAGCATTTACCGTTGGATGTAGGCACCTTATTTCAGCAAGGCGGTCGAGACCACGAACTATGCAAGTGCAATATCCCGAGCCTGTGTATCATTTCTCTGTGTGTGTGTTTCACTGTTCTGGAAATGTGCAAAAAATTCACTCTTCTGAAAATCCTAATCGTCATAAGAATTCAAGATAATACACTTTTAACATTCAAGATAATATACTGATAATGATATTCTGATAATGATCAAGACCAATACTTTTGACCTTGATCGTTTTTGCTAAATTGCAGAATTACCTTTTTAATAGACATTTTCACTGATTTTTTTAAATAAACGATGGCATTGGTTTTAAAGACGGTGATTTTTTGCAAAGATATTGCATTGCTTTGAATCGTTCACAGAAATTTGAATACATTAACTATGGACATCGTGCATAAGAAATTTAGTTCACGTTAGGATTTTTGAGTTTAGGTTCTCAGCTGTTTCAATGACTAAATTGAAATTATGGGAGATATTTTTCTATTAACGACGACTACTTGCACGTAGTTTAGTGTTAGTTCCTTTTACATTAGCTTAGTATACTTAAGATTTCCGTGAAAAGTAGTTAGGTAGTTAAATTAACGTCGCACTGGAGCAACACAGCGGGATATTGGCGACGGTCTGGGATCAATCCCGAAGGGAAAGATCCACGGATAACGCCTCGAAAGTTTGAATCACGGTCAGATGACGAGGACAACCACCTGAGCTGGCTAACCACTCTACGAACTTCCACACCACGCCAACGTGAGGACATTTGAAGCCCCGACATATTTAACGTGCATATGTAACATAGCAATGCTTTTGCACATGAAAGTTTATAATTGGAAATTAGATTTTGAATTTTCTTTCTCCCAATTTTAGTAAGTTTTATTTATTTTTTAAAATTAAATAGAATTTGATGTTGAAGAGTTTGTTTTGAGGCCATTCCAACGACTTAGGATCCTTTTTGTGTTGTGTTTGACCTATGCACTATCATTGATCAACTGGGCCAATTCCTACGACGAGTTTTTGCTTTCATTTTCTTCATTCGGTGAGCAGATCGTCAGATTTCGTGAAGCATTTAAGTTTCAGCCATGTTACTTTCGGCAAAAATGTAATTGTTAAATTTTATTTCTCTTCATCCTTAAAATAAGCAATTAATGTCTCCGAAAAAATGTCAGTTCTGCTGTTTGCCAATGGTTCGGGAATGGAGGGGGCAAGGGCCATATTTGACCATGCTGCACCAGGTACAAGACAGACAATATCAGGTAATAGACATATACAAAAGGAATGTTTTACTGATACAGTAGAGAGAAATACACCCAGGGAGAAATCGAACCTGCTCTAATCCGAGGCTATGTCAATCATGCCAAATTGTTTCTAACTCAAATTTCTGCAGGTTCCTATTGAGGATATATGTCAATCATACCAAATTGTTTTCGACTCAAATTTCTGCGAGTTCTTAATGGGGAGATATGTCAATCATATCAAATTGTTTTCGACTCGAACTTCTGCATGCTCTTATTGAGGAAATGTTCCAATCATACCAAATCGTTTTTGACTAACATTTCAGTATCTAAAGTTTAGGCAGTACTTTTATGAAGACTTTTGGAAGTCTTGACATTTTTTAGGAAAATATAATTTTTTCCGATTTCTATAATTTTTTAACAGTTAGAAAATAAACTCATGCTTACTAAGAATAATTATACAGTAATTGTTTCTTATTACAAATCATGCTCAATTTGTATAATAAATTTGCTGGATTTCCGTTTGAGTAGACCCTGGGCATCTATACTTTAGTAAGATCAGAGAATTTAGTAGACGGAATGCTGCCATGTATTAAGGAGATATGTCAATCATGCTAAATTGTTTTTCACCAAAATTTCTGTGGTATCCACCAAACCTATACGTTTAAACTAGGAATAATATTTTTCAAATTACTAAAAATTATTCTATAAATGCTGCTTTGCTTAAAGAAAATTGTTAGATATTATCAATAACACTCCAATTCTTAATTTTGTATTTAATAATCACGAATGAATTATTTTGATTTTTTTAAAGCCTGTTCACCAGTATTCCTCTTAATAATCTCTTTAATGTCGTATATTCTTCTAATAAGGCCTAAACTCTATACTGAATTTAATATCTTACTTGGCATCTAAATAATACTGGAATAGCTTATTAATCTTTGTGTCTCAAATAACTATTTTTAATGGGGAGCATCAATTCCAACAAATACAGGGGATATCTTTTCCAGTATTTTAGCTAATCTTCTCCATTTTTATGAGGAATGGAATGGAATTTGGTGTTTTATGGTGCAAGATCCAGAAGTGGACAAGCTGCGCCAACCATTTTTATGAAAAATCAAACAATCTAAACTTGCAAACTCTTCTCGTTATATTGATTACTTGATTACTGTTAATTCACCAGATTTCAGTGTTTTTTGGATAGTAATTTATACTACAGGATTAAACTATGAAATAACAAATAGTTTACCTCTCTCCAACTTTCTTGTTAGTCATATTGATGTAAGTACTAAATTAATCATTGATATCAATGATAATCGAAACTATTTTCAATTTAATATCGCAAACTAGTTCCCTGGGGTTTCAATATCTCTATCAGTATTTACAGAAATATTATCTATAACAAAATCCGCAGAATTAATCATTATTTGCAGAAATAAAATCACTTGTAGTAAACAGCTGAAAAACTAAAATCCTCCCTCCAGAATAATGATCTGGTTTTTTTTAAGTTTTTTTCCATAGTTTATTTTAATTTTAATTTTTTTATTTTCACTCCCTCCTTTCCAAAATTTGATTATTATATTTATTATCTCTTTGTTATACCCACCACTATATTTATAGTTTTTCAAATTTTTCTTTATAATTTATCCTTGTATTAAAATAAAAATGAATAAAAATAAAAATTATTTTCTATCCTCTTTTTACCAGTTAAAAATCATTCGTCGCGTGTAATAATTTCTCTTTGGTTCTTCCTTTCAGCCTTACTATACTTGATTTCTTTCCTGAGTGGCAAACAAATTTTTTTAATGTCTTTGATTACTGTTTTCCGACACTGTTTAACACGGTGTAGATAGATGCAATACCGTAGGCCTCGTTTACACCTTCTCTCTCATTACTACTTCTATTTCATCCTTTTCCGTTTTTGGGGGTAACTTGTTTACCATTTAGGCTAAGCCTCACGCAAGGACAGAAAAACTCAAAACAGTTTCCTTTCTAAAGTGACTCCCCTTGATAAAGTAAGTGGGCTTACTTCATTTGTTTAATTCTCTATATCTGTTTCTCCTAAAATGTTTTATTTCCCTCTTTTGCACTCTACGGCTTTCAGCGCTGTTCAATTTAGAGGTTTGTTATTTCATTTGTTTTTCGTTTGATTATATCTTATTCCATTCTTGGTGATAGGGTGACACGGCATATACACTGATGTCCAAAAGTTAAGCATAATTGGTGTTTATGTGAATATTTCAGAAAATCTACATCGGAATGGAAGGAAACGCGGTATGCGGGTATAATAGGGTTATAGAAGAATAAAACAATGCAAAACAAGGATAATAATGACTTTCATTATCCAAAGAAAAAGGTTTACAATACGATTTTTAACATTAGTGAAACAGAATGATTAAAACAATATGATGCTGAAGTTTAATACGGCGTGTTGGAACCTCTGGTAGCCACACATGCTGTACAACTATTTCCCATACAATCGATGAGTATTGATGAGTTGCATGCTCAAAGAGTTCCAAGCCTTACGGAGAGCAGTTTGCAATTCCAGAACGGAGTTTGGTGGGTGGCGGAGGAATGCAATATATCTCCCGAGCATATCCCACACATGCTTTATAGGATTCAGATCAGGAGAGTTGGCAGGCCACTGCACGCGGTGGATATCTTCACTTTGAAGGAAGGCGCCGACCAGGGCTGCATGGTGAGGAGGCGCGTTACCATCCATGAATATGAAACCAGGACCAACAGCACCTGGAAACAGGTGAACGGTAGGCTCAAGGACTTTGTCTCTGTAACTTAGACCGGTAACAGACCCCGTGTCAAAGATGTGGAGGTCTGTGCGGCCGTCCAGCATGATGCCTGCCGAGACCATTACTCTCCATGAAGGAAAACGATGTCTTTCTGTGATGTTTCCCGCGTTCCACGTTCTCTCCAGATCGTGGTACGACGAGAATCAGTTTGCAGACTAAATGTGGACTCGTCACTGAACATGACATTGCCCCACTTTTGTCGATTCCACTGCCGATGTTCCAAACTCCACTGTAAACGTGCGCGTTTCTGTGCAGACGTCAGGGGGATGCAAACTGCTGGTCGTCTGTCATAGAGACCAAAGTGTCTGAGTCTCCTGTAAACAGTTTGTCTCGAAACTATGACTCCTGTGATGGTGTCAGGGCTGAACCCATTTGTCTGGCAGAACTGTTCCTCTGACGTCTCGCAGTTATCACCAAACATCGGTCTTGTCGAGCGGTTGTTACCCTTGGCCGACCTGCTACTGGTCGTCGGGTAACATCTCCAGTGGTTTGAAATCTCTGCCACAGTCTGGAGATCACATTCTGAGGAACATTCAGAATTCGAGAAGCTTCGGTTTGGGATCGACCAGATTCCAGTATTCCAATAATTCGTCCCTTCACAAACATGTCCAGTTGGCAACTTTGTAACATCTTTCGTCCTTATTGATTGTGTTAACAACGCTCCGTACCACAGCAATTGTGAAATTTCTGTCTAAACTGGCCATGCCGCTCGAGGTCGTTTTCCGACGTGCGCCATAGCTTTGCGCATGTCGACGTCGACTGAACTGTTTGCATATGCACAATGCTTTACCTTCGTCCCACGATTCTCCACAAGGGATTTTATATCATTGTATCCATATTTACTCCGATTTTCTTGCATTTTACAAATTATGCTTAAATTTTGGACATGAGTGTACTATGTAGATATATATAATATATATATATGTATGTATATATATGTATATATATGTATATATATATACATATATATATACATACATACTTCACTTATGTATATATATATATGTATATATATATATATACATGTATATATATACATGTATATATACTTATGTATATATATATGTATACATATGTATACAATGTATATATACTTATGTATATATATGTATACATATGTATACAATGTATATATACTTATGTATATATATGTATACATGTATATATATATATACATAAGTGAAGCGCTTAAGTGGTTGCATATATAACTACTTCAAGCGCCCCTAGCGGCAAAAATCGGAAATGAGTGCTACAAACTCGAAAACTACAAGTGGTGCGAAAAAGAGATTTTAAAAAATTACAAATTTGCAGAACATAACCGATTTAGTGTAAAATGACACTGCATATACATGGTTGGTAATTGGTAATTGATTGACATCGCACTAGAGCAACACAACGGGCTATTGACGACGGTCCGGGTTCAATCCCGAAGGGAAATCCGAGGACAACACCACGTAATTTTGAACCACGGTCAGATGAAGAGGCAACACTTGAGCTGGTATCCCACTCTCCAAACTTCCACGCCACGCCAACGTGAGGACATTTGAGACCACGGCATATTTAACATGCACCAGCCCCCTTTGTACACGACGGTCAATTGTATTCAATTTGTATTTATGATTTTTATTCTTTTCATGTCTCAGAAAAAAAAGAATGATTTGTCTCATGCTCTTATTATTTTCTCTGTAGCAAAAGATAGTAAGATTTTCACTAAAATTCATTCAAATCGGCTGAATGGTTTTGGATATATCGATTTTTCATTTGTTACTTAATTTATGGAGATCCGTGTATTTGGTCGTAATATGCAAACTTTAAAATGCCATTGGTGTCAAACTATCAATTCGATTACTCGATGTTTGCGCCGAGGAAATGTGAGTGAGGCGACAGCAATGCTTTATATCGTTTTGAGGTAGTATTCATTTATTAGATTGAAATGCAATGCTGCAAAATCGGAATATTTTCGATATTCCAATGCCGGAATTGCCACTCGTAAACTAATTAATATGTAAGCAAACCGTTTACGTTTTGTGACAGAATGGTATATAGACAAGCCAAGAGGTGTATTCTGTGAAACTAAGTGTATTTCGTCATAGTTGATGATAGGCATATATATTTGAGCAAGTTAAAAAATATCTTGAAAAGTATAATTAAATGATGACATGATTAAAATTTTAAATTTCAAGTAGTATAACTAAATTAATCTAATCATTTGTCGATTTCCAGATTTGCAAACAAAAAATTCAAATTTGTAGTCGACTCGAACTAACAGTAAAAATCAAGATATAGTCAACAATAATGCTCACGTTTCTCTCTTTTAAGCCCGTTGAGTCTCTCATTGCAAATATTTTCATTAATATCGTATTTGACTTACACTGAACAATGCATATTTCTCAAATTGAGCTTTACATATAAAAATGTAGAACTTTATTTTTTTAATTACACTCACAGAGAAATAGCTGAGAATTTTGCTTTAAACTTCAGAAAAACTTCGAATTAAGATAATGCATCTAAAGCAGATTGCTAATCGACAAAATGAGAAGCCATGTATTTGTCGAAACAATTTGTATAGTAAGCAATAAGATAAGTTTCGTACAATGTTGAACGTGTCAGAAATATTTCATACAAATTCCAGTGAAATGAACTCAGTTTTCTTCTTAAGTTCCAGTAGTACAACTAATTAAGAACTAATAAGACGATGAATTTACGCATTTTAATATATTTCGAGTCCCCGTATACCTATGAGAACCTTTACTTATTTAACACTTCAGAATGTGCAGTATGTATCAGATACCTCTTCAGTGCTTAAGCAGAATTGCTTACAATTATAGATAACCACTGACCATATATGGTTGAAACTTCATCTGAGCTGAGTGGTTCAAAATTACGTGGTGTTGTCCTCGAGCTTTCCCTTTAGGATTGATCCAGGACCGTCACCAATAACCCGTTGTGTTGCTCCAGTGGGACGTTAATTAAAATATCTATCAACCATCTGAGCTGAACTTCAAGAGCTGTTTACGCAGTAGAGAGTATAGCTACTTGACAGTAAAGCTAGTATTTGTTGCACTGCTGTCAGACACACACATCCTATCTACTTGAGTAAATTTATACAATTTCTTCTAAAGCTTTGTCATTTTTTTTTGACGTAATACGATTATTTTTAAATTGTTTTGAATTCAAAACAAGTTTTCTTTTTGTCTGACACCACGCTCTTATTATTGGAAAGACTAAAACACAAACGTTTTCACTCTCCACTCTATCGTCTATTTTCGTAAGTATTGCATCCTATTTCCACGGGTAAAAACGCGGAGATCTTGATATGGAAAAATAAAATACCCGTTTTTTACATTTTTTTAAGTTGTGAACAGGCATCATTGTGTAAAATGTTTTTCGATTTTTTAATAGCTTTCGGTGTATGGAAGCTTGATGCAAACCAAACCGACAAGCTATCTACGACAAAAATTAAAAGATCTAGAAATGAAAGAACCGATTCCTCTTTTCCCCTTACCCTTCACAAGGATTCTCAATGAAAAGGATGCACTTCACGAATCAAGGCTGAAGGGAATTTTTATTAAATAAGTATTCCCCACTAAAGTAATAGCTTTCCTCCAAAAGCCCGCTGTCGAGGAAAACATGGATCTCACAAACAGTCAACTGCTTGCAACGATTCGACAGAAATAGTTCAATAGTTCACTGCGCTTCGGCCGATTGCAGTACGATATGATCGTTTCTAAGCCGGAGAGCTTGATATCTTGTTTACGTTGCGTCATTCGATTGTTTTTGCTAAGGCCTGGGGTAGCCGGAAAGCAAACAAGGTGTTAGGGCGAATCTTAAACTGGTTTGTTATTTGCTACACGAGCTAAGCTGGGAAAGAAAGTATTTATTTAAAAAATGATACTGAATCCTTTTATTTTTTGACGTGAATACGTCTTTAAAATCGGAGGAGCAGTACTAAGGACATGCATGAAAACTCGAGCGTTACGAAAGAGTTACAACTGTTTTGTCTTATGATTTCAGAACTCAAAGAAACATCCAGAAGATAAATATAGCATCGTGTTGACAAAAGATGTCCGTACCTGACATGACCTTGAGACCAAGTAGGCAGGCTCACTGAGTGCGAGGAAAGGGGTTCGCAATACGTCGAAATTCTACTGTGCTGAGCGAACGTTGGGACAGTCGCTTTGGATTGCCTGGAGGGGGTGTCATTCGAAAGCTGAGTGGTGTCATTCGAAAGCTCTACCGAACTTCTCTACAATCACAGGCCTTTAATCTATAATATTATCCTTCAATACTACTATCAAACTACACTTAATCGTTCAAACTGTAAATTAATTGTTGAATATTCACAATCGTTCAAACTTTCTACATCTGCTTCATTCATTCCACAATCCAACATCAGGCCTGAGTATTCACGTCAGAATTACGGTTTGTGTCTTCGACGCAATCTACCAATTCTTTAACTGTGGTAAATAGTTTCTTTATTTTAAAGTATTATACGCCTTCTTTTGGAATTAAGTTTTGTTTCATATTTTATAGGTCACCAGCTACATGCAAAGCAGTAGCGTAGCGTAACATTGATAACTAGGGATGTCGAGATTCCATCAAAAGCATAAAAATCTAGTGCTTAGCTCAGACAACCTTATAAGTCAACTCGATTCGCCGTTTTCGTTTCCTCAAATGCAAATCACCTAAGCGCCAGATTAAATAAGCGCCCAAGAGGCGTAATTGCACCCAATCCTGGAAACTGAGTGATCCAAGTGCTGTCATTGCTTGAGGTTGTCTTTTACAAAAGCGGGGAAATGAGAAAAAACAGGGAGAGAATGATACATCATGCGCAAGGATCCGCTGTTCACACTATCTGGACTGGATACTAGGTTCAGTAGGAAGCATGGGGGGAAGGGTCTGTTGAAAGTGCCCATTGCGCATGACAAATGCCATTAACCAATCATGGTAAGAAACCATTTGAGGCTGAAAAGATGGGACGTTCCCGGATTGGCTTTTTGCAGTGAAGCTAAAAAACTTGCGCTGTTCATGTTCTATGTATTTGTATTTGTTTTTTTTTCACTTAATTTAATTTTTTTACTAGGGGATGCTTGGCTTCAATGTCAGATATACAGTGAACAATTATCAACTGCTTTATAGGACTTCCGGAAAATGTGAGTCAAAATGACTCCCCATTAGCCTTGTTTTTACTTGGTTCTTCTTCATTGGACATTTCCTCAGTACGTTCAAACTGACCTTTATGCGGTGATGCTTATGATGTATGCTGTACAAATCTACCTCAATGTCTGAGTGTTATGAACCAAATGCAAAAGAACGAAAATGAGATAACAGCTGCAATACCAAAGATAATCAAAAAATTGAACCCTAGAATGTCTAAGGCAGAAAAAATCATTTGGATTTATGGCTTTTCCAAATTTTTAATCGTTTTGGAATTATGATTTCCAGAAATTACTATTCCAAAGTATACAAAATAGTTTTTAAAAGACAAAACAAATGGATCCTGACTCCACTATCTCCGAAAGCGTAACATGCATAAATCCACGCTTCCATTTAAAGGTTAAAAAACGCTTCTTTGTGAAACTTTGAACACTGAAAAACTGGTTAGTATTTGAATAATTTTATAGCAATCGTACGTAAAATCGCATATCGTGGGTCAATTCTAATGTCCATATAACAATATGTGAGTTCAAATATTTTGCTACTCCAACAAATGATACATTTTAGTGTCCAAACTATGTCTACCAAAGTATGGAAATATAGCAAATATAAACCAAAAAGTTTTACTCTTCTGTACTAAATAAAGAAGGTTGCCTCTTGGGGCCATCCCTATCAGAATACTGTTTAATTTCGAGTTTAGTACCTTCCGTTAAAGTTTAGAAACAGCCTGTATGCTTCCCTCTGAGACAATGATTTCTTATCATATTCAATCAATACACTGAAGTGCTAGAATAACTGGTACAGACTAGCCTCTACAAGTAAATACATATAAACTCCCCCTATGCGAGTCATTGGTTGAGTTTGGAGTTTTATGGCGCAAAGGCCATATTTGGCCATGCTGCGCCAGACACAAGACATACAATATCAAGTAATAGACACACACAATGAAGGATTTACTGACACAGAAGAGAGAAATACACTCAGGGAGGAATGCACCTGACATGAATAGAACCTGTGCCTCCCACAAATCGAAGATTACTAGCAAAGTGGGCATACCCACTGAGCCACAACGGCCCTGCAAGTCATTGGAAGTGTCTGCCAGTGCCTATATAAAGCGAGTCAGCATTTACAGCTCTTCTGCCGGGAGAATGACACGCGATCGCGATTTAAGCGATTTTGAACGCGGTTTAATAGTTGGAGTTAGTGAGATTGTCATAATATTTTGGAGGTAGAAGAGAAGTTTTATTTTCACGTACTATCATTTCAAGGGTGTACCGTGACTACAAGAATTTTGGCAAAACCTGTAACTTACGACAGCAGGGTGACTGTAAAAAGACTCCAGCATCGGCTGGCAGGAATCGCTTCACTCGATAGGCGTGCAACACTGCCTCAAATAACAACGGAATTCCATGCTGTGCCCCAACATCAGACAGACTGCAGCGTTCTCTCAAAGATATGGTCTTTAGGAAGAGGCCGAACTTGAGTACTTGAATACTCGGCAAACAGCTATGCACTTAGCCTAGGCATGGGAATACCGCCACTGGACACTTGATAACTGGAAACGAGTAACCTGATCTGAAAATCTCCAACTGCTCTGGACATATGGAAGGATCCGGAGTGGAGAAATCTCCATGGAGTCATGGATTCCACAATGCGCCCCCACACAAGTCTAGACACGCCAAACTATGGTTAGAGAAACTCACTTAAATTTAGGGTCTTGGCATTTCCTCTTCACCAGATCTCAACGTTTTCGAGCACATCTGGGATGTCATGCGCTGAGGAACACAGAAACAACAGAATTGTGGACCGCTCTGCAGGAAGTATGGTATTCAATGCCCTTCAAAATACTTCCGCAAGCTCGTGGAGTCAATACCCAGACGTATTTCTGCAATTCTATGCTTGCTTGGGAGATCTATTAAGCATATTTGACTGGAGCACTTGTTTCTCTGGCATTTCAATGAAGTTACAGTGTAGGAATAGTTGTCATAAAGTACCTAATTATCGGAAATTAAAAGAAATAACCTTTAAACCTGTTGATCAGACTACTTATTTTGATTGTGCTCAATTTACTTGTCAGGTATATCAAAGTGAAATTATTAACTTCTGCAAATTACGTTCCAGATTTGTTTTTAGTCGCATCCTTTTGAGATATTGTGGAGAAAATTAACGCTAAAAGGTAGGTAGTTAATTAACATCGCAATGGAGCAACACAATGGGCTTTTGGCGACGGTCCGGGATCAATCCAGAAAGGAAAGATCCAAGGACAACGCTTCGTAATTTTGAACCACGGTCAGATGACGAGGTCAACAACTGAAAGGGCACTCCACTCTGCAAACTTCCACACCCTCGCCAACGTGAGGACATTTGAGGCCAAGATAGATTTATCATGCACCAGCACCCTCTACACGACGGTAGACGCTCTTTGGCTGGACCTAGTTTCGAACTCGCAACCCTCCGGTTGCTAATTCGTCGCTCTTCCACTGAGCTACCGCGGCCCTAAATAACTCTAAAAACCAAGTTTCTTTGGAATTAGCTCTTTGCACTTTTTTTATGTCCTTATACGCGAATTTTATTCTTAAAACATACATCTTATAAACACATGCTAGTCTGTAAGTACTATGTTGTAAGACGCACAGGCCCGACCAATGATTATAAAGTTCTCACAACTCGCTGTGGGTGCATGGACGAGTAGCTGGATTACTACGCGTGGTCACCAAACAACAAAACTCTTTCCGGTCGCTAAGCAACTGCGTTTACCTTCTCACTGGAATCTATCGGCAGCAAGCTTGCTATATGTATTCATTCGACTTGCTATTCGTTGAACTTTCTTGTTAAAATTAAATAAACTTGTTTAGAAAATTAGACAACTGTGAACTGAAATCATACCACTATTATATACTACCTCGATGTTCTTCGCCTGATTAAGAGATGCATTACGAAGGAAACAGACGCAGCTGTGACAATTGGTGATTGACAGGTTCATCACGATAACGCACCCGCCTATTCATCACGTCTCGAGCAGTCTTTTGCAAAACATCAAATCACCCAGGTGGCTCAGGTCCCTTACAGCCCGAGTTTGTCACCCTGCGATTTCTAGCTTTTCCCAAAGCTGAAACCACCTCTGAAAGGGGAGAGACTTCAGACCGTAGATACGATTCAAGAGAACACGACGACTGAGCTGATGGCGATTCGACAATGCACTTTGCAGAATGTTTCGAAAAGACGACTGGAGAAGTATGTGAGGTCCCAAGGTGCCTACTTTGAAGGAAACTAGGCGCAAACGTACTAGGTATAATAAATGCATCTTGTTTTATTTTACATGACTGGATACTTTCCGGACAGACCCTCCATTTAATCCTCCAAGTGGACCCAATTTTCCGGACAGACACCATTTAACACTCCAAGTGGTTTCAACGAGAAATCTCGTCTATCAAGATCTGACAAAATTTATTTGCTAATGATGAAATATATCGTCATCAAGATATTGCCGATTTTTTTAAGATGACGAGACCAAGATCTGGTAAATTTTTCTAATAATGAGATATCTCGTCCATCAAAATATTATTAGTTTTGCTAATGAAGAGATACCTCGACGAGACAACCACGAGGAGGGTTAATTAGAAAATTTTAGGCGCTAATTACTTTAATACTCTACCTTATCAGCATTTTAAACAGCAAATTTGTTTTAGACAGAAGGCGGCATCAAATTCAATTGCTACAGGTCTCAAAAAGTCTATCTTTGCCCTGTCCAAAATAGCAAGGAATGGGTGCGAGGTATTGCACACAGCTTGAAAGTTTGAAGACCGAGACACAAGTATGTAAGTTCGAACATTGCTAACTTCTAGATCCTTTGGGGTAAAAAATTTCATTCTATGGTGTGCTACTTCATTTGCTACTACTTATCTACAACTACTTCATTTTTATCCGATTATCTGGACATCGGATTCGTGACATATACAAATAATTTCATATAACCTGAAGAATCAAAGAGACTGGTTCGATTCACGAAACATAAATTCAGACAAAAACAAAGATTTATCCTAGCCAAAATGGTAGGTTAATGGCAGAAAATATTTTTTGAATTTAATTTAATTTAATATTTTTTTTAAAAAGGAGACTTACTCGCAAGAATGTGCTTTTGAGCCATCGTTGACCCTCCAAGTGGTTTCGACGAGATATCTCGTCCAATATCATGTCGATTTTGCTATTGACGAGATATCTCGTCCATCAAGATCTGGTCAGTTTTACTAATGACGAGATATCTCGTCCATCAAGATCTGGTCAGTTTTACTAATGACGAGATATCTCGTCCATCAAGATCTGGTCAGTTTTACTAATGACGAGATATCTCGTCCATCAAGATCTGGTCAGTTTTACTAATGACGAGATACCTCGTCGAGACAAAAAATTCCCTATTCTTTCAGGGGAATGAAGATCCAAGTAGGAAAAACAAATTTTCCCTTGAAGTAGTCCCAGAGGCTGGCCACTACAGGGCAGTTTACGACGCGAGGATGAAAACCAGGAGGGTTAAATGAATAAGACGGAAAAATAATTGCTAAACGATTTAAAGACCAAAACGTGAGTGATTTATGACCATTTCTGTATGACTGCACGCCCACCTTTGTAAGTAACCAAATAAACATGAGTGGAAAACTCATGCTTGAATAAACTTTCCTCACTCGGTGTTGTCAATACTAACTTTCCAAGTAAGCCTTTTCAGTCCACCTAAAGGGTGGAGAAGCATTAATAGCGTCAACTAATGGAATAGATAAGGCAATGTTGATATGACTACCCTAACATTTATTTCAGGAATCGATATCGGGGATAGGATCACTGTAGCATGATCAAAATAAAAATGAAGAAAGCGTCCCCAATACTTCTAAGCAATGGCAGATTAGTTGCTTAGTTTACTTTCAAAGCATTTGTTCTTGTAAACGGAGTTCCAAGGCACCTTAATTTGACTTAGGTTGGCAAAGGAGACTGAATTCTCTTAGGATCCAAACCCAAAGTATTCTGCGTTAACTCTCAAGTAGGTTGATGCGTCCTGTGCTCCCTTATGCAGCGCCTTAACACAGGCCTACAGCTTGTTTGCTTTGTTGAAGAAGCCCACACATGGCAGTGTAGGAAAGAGAAACATGAGTGTCTCGATAGGTTTATCTACATTATGTCCAATACCAGCATAAGTCAAAGGGAGATTGAGATAGGAAGAACTATTGCTCTCCTGGGAGAAATATTTCCTTATTTATTTGTCCCTGCCATCGTCATGCAATGTCGTTATATTTAATACTAATCGCAATGAATGTAAGATGCATGTAGATGGTCTTATCAAAAGACAATAGTCTGGAATTCTTTCGGATACTATACAGCAGGGGTCACCAAACATCTTTGACCGTCGATCTCTTCAAGAGTTTCTTGACATCGACACTATATTTTACTATTATGTAATTATACGACAAGCGAAAAAGACGCTTATGCGAATTTTTAGATTGTTTATTTTATAGTTGCAGTGGTTATTGTATGTATAATATAGTATAGATTATTATATTGGTTTGTGACGTCAAAGGGATACGTTTTTGTTTTTGACGTCCTTCTTAAGGTTACATATTTGATAAGAGGGATAAGTAATATATAAAATATAAAATTTAATTTAGATAACAAAATAACAATAATATTATCTTCCTTGTATATATGGTTGGAAGATCAACGGATTTGCAATCGGAGGGCTGCGAGTTCGAAACTCGGTCCAGCCAAAAGACCGTTGTCGTGTACACAGGGACTGGTCCACGTTAGATATGTCGTGGCCTCAAATATCCTCACGTTGGTGTGGTGTGGAAGTTTGGAGAGTGGGGTGCCAGCTCAGGTGTTGTCTTCATCATCTGACCGTGGTTCTAAGTGGTGCTGTCCTTGGGGATTGATCCCGGACCGTCGCCAATAGCCCTTTTACTGTTGCTCCAGTGCGACGTGAATTAACTTACTACCTACCTCCTTATATATATATGAAAATAAGACTTTTATCAACTTAGTATACACTTTACTAACATTGTCAATATTAGTAAAGTGTACACTAAGTTGTGATTCGTGACTCTTGACAATATTATAAAAATGTTGGGTTCAAAATTAGTAAGTTTAATTGTCTCGGAATTCTATATTCGCGCTTAATTGCGTTGTCATTCACGATGGAGTTAATCCAAGTTAGCCGAATTAAATATTATCCGTGCAATATATTTTTCTATAGACCCCTAACAATGTTATATTGACCCCCAGGGGTCGATATCGGCCGCTTTGGCGACCACTGCTATACAGGATTCTTGATAGTCTCGATTATCGATAGTCTTCAAAATAGAGATGCGTATCTTAGAATCACAAGTATGTTTGCATGAGTAGCGTGAGATATTCAAAAAATAAAGTAAAATGAAAAAGATGAAAGAGCTAGAAACATGAAAACAACAAAGACAATGATTTAATTTGGCGTTGGAACTTCATCCTGGCTTCTTAAATCACTCCCTTCCAGATCGTGTGGTTTGAAAAGCGAGAGGAATTCTTTACTCTTTCAACCTGCTGAAATAGATATGTGTTTCAGCTCAGGATCTGACATTTTCTTATTTCTCTTCACGTTTAAATTTCCGTAACAAGGAGACTACATGGTACGCTTTTAAGAAATTACTGCTCATCAGATTCTTTTAAAATGCGTGCCTCCGTTCTTATATCAAAGATTTTCATGCATTCAAAGAGCAGTTTAGGGGGTAATGGTAATGGTAATTAATTAACCTACCTCCATCGCACTAGAGCAACACTATGGGATATGGGTGACGGTCCGGGATCAAACCCGAAGGGAAAGATCCGAGGACAACAGAACGTAATTTTGAACCATGGTCAGATGACGAGGTCAACACCTGAGCTGGTACCCCACTCTCCAAACTTCCACACGACGCCAACGTGAGGACATTTGAGGCCACGACAGATTTAACATGCCCCCGTGTACACGACGATCTTTGGTTGGACCGAGATTTGAACGCGCAACCCTTCGATTGCTAATCCGTTACTCTTCCAACCGGGCTACCGCAGCCAAAGCAGTTTAGCAGGCACGTCCTATGTGGATGATCAGGATGAGCTAGAGGTTCTGTATTTATAACATTTCGTGTTTAGCAAATACTTCTGGTATGAAGTTAAATTTAAAACATTTATTTCCACAATAATTGCATTTAAATGAGAAATATGAAACCCAAATGACCACATTTCTCATCGTTGTAGGAGTTAGTTGGTTACGTATACGAGCAGAAAGATGATACAGTATACAATCTTCCTACAAACGCATCGAATATTAAAATATTCAGAGAGAAATGGATTAAATCCAAAGTTGGTTTTTTAACTGGATGATAGAAACCAGATACCTTGCTTGCATGAAATCCGATTTTTGATTGTTTGCTAGTGATTGGGTCTCACGACTCATTTCATTGTATGGAAAACAACACAATACAGAAAAAGGTTTACGAAATAGTTGTCTCCGAAAAGTGTAATTGTGTACAATACGCGTATGTCGAAAGATTTCGTTCGTTTCTGAGTATTGTGTAATCCCCTCTCTCTAAGTATGTGTAAGTTATTACAGAAGGCTTTATGAAATATCTGAGTTTATTTGAAAATAGCTATTGCTGACTTTTTCATAACCATTTTAATTTTACAAGGAAAGAGAGAAAACGGGAAATTAAAAATGTTCTACTAAACAGTTACTAATCTATTCATCAATATTTAGGGAGAACAGAAAATAATACTAGTTTTAGGGGTAATAGGTGGTAACTAAATTATTTCCTGGTCCTGACAGAAATCCTAAAGCATAAAAAATTGTGACTACATTTCAATTTCCTATCAAGAATAAAAATTGATTTTTATTTTGTGCGGCTTAAAAATGTAACCAACAAATTTGAACTATTGAGTAGGCATTTAAAGCACCTCACATTCTTAGTCTCTTACTTTTGAAAATACTCTGTCAAGTCCAGTGTTGGAATCGCCATCAGCTCTCATGTTCTCTTGAAACACATGCACGGTCTGAAATATCATCCCTATCAGTTTAGGAAAAGCAGAAGTTGCAGGGCACCGAATCTGGTTTGTACGGGGGCTGTGCCACCTGGATGATTGGATGCTTTGCCTAAAAAATCTACTCGAGACGTGATGAACAGGTGAGAGCCTAGTCGTAACGACCTGCCAGTTATGAATTGCCCACATCTTCTTTCTTTGTACTGCAACTTTCAGCCGGCGAGGAACATCGAGGTAGTACTCCTTATTGATTGTTTGACATTGAGAACAATCATGATGGTCGGCTGTTTGGGGGTTTTGTGGCTCAAGGGCCATATTTGTCCAAGTCGCGCCAAACACAAGACAGACAACTTCAAGTAAATTGTCGTGAAAGGGAAAAAAGAGGGATTGGGGTATAGATTAATGGGATGAAAGCAGATGAAGATCGTTTGGGTATCCCTGGAGCGCGACACCCGTGTTTACTAAAGACAGTAAACCACACGGGAAAAGAAAAGATACCTCCTCACTCGATGCCTCCAATCCGTACTAAAGGTGGACGCCTTCACTATCAAAAAACAGTCAACATGGTCTTGGATTAAACTTTATATATAGGTTTTTAAGAAAACAAACAGTCTGCAATTTTTATAAAAATAGATAGGTAGGTAGTTAACTAACGTTGCACTGGAGCAACACGCGAGCTATTGGTGATGGTCTGGGGTCAATCCCGAAGGGACAGATCGAGGACACCACGTAATTTTGAACCATAGTTAGATGACGAGACTGAGCTGGTATCCCACTCTCCAAACTTTCACACAACGCCAACGTGAGGACATTTGAGGCCACGATAGATGTAACGAGCACCAGTCCCTGTGTACACGGCGGTCTTTGGTTGGACCGAGTTTCGACCTCGCAACCCTCCAGTTGCTAATCAGTTGCTCTTCCAACTGGACTACCGTGGCCCTTTTATAACAATAGGATAACACATTACAAAATTGTGTTTTGAAAGTCCACTGTCTTAAGCGTTTCTGAAGCAATGAACGTCTGGTAATTCCGACATGTCTGAAAGGTACTTTCCTTCAGGAAGATTTCTTAATCATCCGATTAGTTTCTATGGACGGATTTTGAAGTTTAACGCAAAATTTGATGCTGCTCTATTCGCTCGGCCATTGCGAATGTGACGGTCTCGCTGAACATACGCTTACTTCAGGGTGTCTAGCACCCAAAGCATTTGTCCAATAAATTCGTAACTTTTCACGTATGTGCATCATTGTCCCATCTCCTAGGCAGCCAAGTTACAACAATGTCACACAAACCGTTCTAGCTGTGTTAGTAATGGCCGGATACTTTCCGGACAGAAATCGTATGCAATTGCATTCATTACTTTCGGTTGGTTGTTTTTTGTGATGCAAAGGTCATATTTGGCCAAGCTGCGCCAAAAACAAGAGAGATACAACACCAAGCAATGGACATACACACAGAAGGAGCGTTTTACTGACACAGAACAGAGAAATACATCCAGTGTAAGTCACACGAATCAAATCTGAGTTGTCTACGACTCCTTGGTTGCGAGGAGTGGACCACCCCCCTGAGTCACACTTTCAAAGCGTTATTTGCGTGAGTTTTCTGATGTTTTCTTCATACTTATAAAAATTAATGCGTTTACATAACGAAAGAAAAGTTATTACCTGAAATGAAGTGCACTTTTCATTTGAAGAAAAATTTCCAGTCTTCAAGATTTTCAAGATTCGTAAGAAAAGAGGTAGTTGAATTAACTCCGCACTGAAGCAACACAGCGGATTATTGGCGATGGTCCGAGATCCGATTCCGAAGGGAATGATCCGAGAACAACTCGTAATTTGGAAACACGGTCAGAAGACGAGGTCGACACCTGAGCTGGCACCCCATTCTTAAAACTTTTACACAACGCCAGCATTTGAGGATTTATACTGCACCAGCCCCTACATACACGAAGGTCGGTGGTTGAATCGAGTTTCAATACTCCGGTTACTAATACGCAACTCTTCGAACTGTGCTATAGTGGCCCTTAGTAAGAAGAGAGGTAAACTGTATTTTATTTGTTTAATGGTAATTAATCAAATATTAACTACAGGTGGGTTTTCTATAGAACGAAAACCACGCTTAATATTTTTTTTCTGAACTTATTCACTCTCAGTAGTTTACTGGCGATCAAATTGAGAACCGATTTGAAGCAAGAGCAAAACTTTCGTCCAAAAATACCCTGAGACAGTCTTAAATCGATATAAGATAAAATACCTAGGATATTTGTAAAATAGACATTGAGGCATTAGTGATTTTTTCCGGCTCTCAAGTGTTTATGTCCTGCCTTCTTCGAAGTTGAACTAGATCATTCTTCCATTTTCCCCGTAATTTTATCCCCATGACAAAATTATTTCTTAAATATTAAACTTGTGCGGAATTGAAAAATAACGAAATCAAATTTTACAAGCAAATACAGATATCTGGATTTCAATATTAAAACAAATTGTTGATTTGAAACAAGCCATTAAAATTGCTGAGAGAATTATAATTGCAATAACTTTGTTGTACAGGCAAAAGTAAAACTAAATTGTCTGTTTTAAAACTATTTTATGTTATTTTAGCTTTTTCTTTAGTTCCTTTCCTTTGACCTTATTCGAATAATTTTTTTTATTTCTAAAACAATTAGCTGTTACAAGCAATTGTATGCAGTTACTCTAAGCTTGTGCTATGATTTAAACTGGTTGATAGTTGAATACAACTTGCTGTTACATGCTATGTACACTATGAAACGCAATTACATGAAAACTTGAAATTCAAAACTGATATAGTAGAAAATTTGCCACGCTATGTAGTAGAAAGTATTAAAATGTTCATCTATTGAGTGTTGGAGGTCTTGGAGTCAGGTACAGGAGTATTAAAAACACTCATTCACCTGGTTAGTAGGAAGTTAAGTGGTTAGGGGGGTAGGAAGAAATTTTCAAAAACCTGATTGATTCCTGCTGTTAATTTTTCATCTGAGAAATAAAGGTACATTAAAAGCAATTCATGGGATAGAAGCAGCTTTTACAACCAGCTTCTCAATAGAATGAAATTAATCTAAGACATGTATTCAAGGTTGAATACAATATATATGTCGTGTTAACAAAGTTAAGGTTTCCTTAATATGTGTACATCTTTGAAGAAGTTTTCTCAGTTTGAAATGGAAGGGTATAAGATATATGCTTCAATTCTATAATTGAACGTATATTATTTTTAGTAATATATATTTAGTAAAAATATCAGGAATTTACATATTTTCTATGTTACAAAGTAAAATATCTCGAATCCGAGGAAACATTTGTTTCGCGGGGTATTGTATTGTGATTCTCTCAAACTTTCTGGGTAAAGAATCCGAGATGTTTACGGATTGGTTGGAAAGGTTTTATGGCACAAGGGCCATATTTGGCCAAGCTGCGCCAAGCACAAGGCAAACAACATCAAGTAATGGACACAGAAGACAGAAATCCACCCAGGGAGGAATCGAACCTGTGCCGGTCAAGGTTAACAAGTCACAGGTTCTTAGGGCATTGGGAAACCGACTGAGCATGGTGGTTCCGGGAAGTTTAAGGGAATGACAATCATTGCGAATAAGTAACTGATCTTAAAAAAATAATTTTTGATCAGGTTAAAATTTATCTACAAGACGTTGCACACCTCTCAATAGCATTTTATTTATATAAAAAGTTTATTTTCAAATGAAAGCTTGCCTGATATTTCAAAGAAAGGCACCCAACTCATATTAAATGCAGCTACAGTCCTAAAGACAAACCTCTTTACACATCGCCAGTCTTTTATATCTCAAGTCTTCAATACGAATAAAAAGGATTTTTATTGAAAAAAATTAGAATCATTGTTCTACTAAATGAAACACACATCCATACATTTTTATAAGGGTTTCGTTTAGTTTTTTTAGAAGAAAAGCTTGTTCGCCTCTTTCAAGAATCTTGATATCTGTTTTTTAATGTATAATATCCTAAAGCTTTTTTAAACACTTGAATATCCTTCGATTTCGTTTTCTACTTTAAAGACTGGTATATGAAATAGCCAAATCTCCTAAGAAGCATTAAATAAACAAAAAGATTAAATAAATGTGACTAAAAACAAAACTGCTGTTCCACATAAGAAAATTTTATATAGATCGAAATGCTTACAGCTTTAAGTACAACCAATATCCCCTCTTTCAAAACGCTTGTAAGAAAAATGCAAAACTTGATTTTTTATATCGGTTTTTCTAACAGAGTTAACCATCAAAAGTGGTGTAAATACTCCTGCAACACTGTTAAACTTTTATCTTCAATCCTATTTCTGTTCGAGCAGGGGACAAAACCCCATTTGATTGATGATGATTGAAACCTAAAAGTATCTATAAAAGGGGCAGCAGGAAAAAACCCGCCCAACTAAAATAACTAACTAAATAAATAATACTCAAAAATCAAGTTACTGACATTTTCACATATTTCCTATTGACCATTCTCAAATGGAATCGTCAAAATCTACTTTCGCCGTGTGACCGTGTCCCTCCATGTTTGTAGTATCGATTCTCAAACAAGGTTTTCAAAAAAATAGTTTAAAGAAATTGTGGATGAGAGTTTTATCTATTTTCCCTTCCCATCTCTTCAGCAGCGGGCGACAAAAGATTGGACCAAGTGCGAGTCAACAGAAAAGGTAAGGAAAGTTTAAATAAATGCCTCCTTCGCGCGAGGTGGAGTGGCGACAGGATTAGATGTTTGGCTTTATATATAACTCAAAGTATTCTCTTTTCATTGCCATTCTTTTTCACCGCTTCCCCGGCCGACGATTGGCGCGCTGCCTCGGTAGGCCCCTCCCCTCCGGCCGCCGATTGGGCCGGGCGAGGGCATCTCGCCCCTCATTGGCGAGCCCCATTGTAGTACGAGTTAAACAAAGTACACCGCTTCACGAACACACAACGGGTCGAGGTAGCTGAGAGCGGGGCAGAACGATTGCGGCCTCCGCTCCTGCAGAAAAGGAAGTGACCTGTTGCCTCTTGCACAACAAAGAGGTGCTGCCCCTCCGCCAAAGAAAGGCGCTGGCAATTTCGATACCTTGATGGCCATTTTGTGAGTACCTGTCCGTCACATTCTTCCTTTCTTTCTTGTTCCGCGGGTTGTCCACTCGAGACGGCGAACAAACTTTCCAAACTGTCCCGAACGGTCTTGACCACTCGGAAATAACATAATATTAGGTTAATTCACATTCGAATGCATGGAAATAAGGGCGCTTTATTGGTCAACAGACGTGTAGCTCGACCCATTCGTGTATTAGGCAGAGTTCACGTGTTTATTTTATTTGCAATGTTAAGAACTAAATGCAAATTGAACACTCGCTGTTTATCCCCCTATTACCATCATACTATATTCCATAGTTCGATACCTTGATGGCCACTTTGCGAGTACCTGTCCGTCATTCTACCTTTCTTTCCTGTTCCGCGGGTGTCCACTCGATTCGGCAAACTGTCCCGAACGGTCTGGACCATTCATAAATAACAAGAGATTAGGTTAATTTGAATTCAAATGTAAGGAAAATAAGTGTATTTTGTTGATCAAGACATGTAACGGCCGATTCGTGTAATAGGCGAAGTTCAAATATATGGGAAATAGGGGTGTTGTTGATCAACAGACATGCGATTCAGACAATTCGTATGTTAGGCGAAATTCACGTGTTTATATTTTATTTCTAATGTTAAGAACTAAAGGCGAATTATACATTCGCCTTTATTCTCCTAATATCTTGTTCGACAGCATTCTGTGAGTATATGTATGTAGATGCAATTTTATCGATTCCATGTATCCACATGGGACAAAACGCAACTTTCAGAACTGTCCCAAGCCTCATTGACCGTTTATGTATAACAAAACAATACATTAATTTGATATAATAGATTAGATATGTAATTCAGAATATGGAAAACAAGGGTGTTTAGTTGATCAACATGTGTTTTAGACAATTGGTATGAAGTACATGTGTTTTTGTTTTATCTGCAATGTTAACCTCTAAAGGGAAATAAGACGACTGCGCTAAGAGGAGAGGTGATGATATGAATGATGTGCAAAAATGTGACTGCATCAATTTTTAACTTGATATGAGTAATTTTTCAAGCACACGTAATCCGAAAAAAAACCTTGGTGGTATATTGGAACAGTGTTGAGAGAAGTTATTGTATAGTTCCAACTCTCTCTACGTCTAATTAGTGACAAAAAGAGAGCAAACCTTATGATAAGTAATGGTCACGAAAAGTACTTGGCAGGTGTGGCATTACACCTGAAAGAGAATTGAGTCACGTGTTTCCTCCGTATAAGAAAGCTGTTTAACTTATGGAATTGTAAATTGTTATTCTTAATTTTATAAGGTGTTATTGTTATTAGCTGTGTGCAAAACTATTTAAACTAGTCTTTCATTTTCTGTGCCAAACACTTGTTTCTGTATGCAAAATGAATAGAAGTGCATGATGTTTAGATGATTTTTACAATTATGTATGGTATATTTTGTGCTTTCCTATTAAATTGTGTATCAAATGGATTACTTTTTAAACTTTATTGTAAACTTTAATGGTAATTATAATATTAGACTAATTTTCAGCTTCAAAATATTTTATACAGCTGGGGTTTTTTCAAAGAGGCTTGTAGAAATGCATGTGATGTAAAATTATTCCTTTTGAAACATAAAATGTGATAACTGTTAACGCTACATTGTAATATTGTTAAAGTTAAGATATTAACTAAAACAGATTAAATACAATCGCGTTTAGTAATCAATATCGTAGACTAATTCTTTCCACAGATTTTGAATTTGATTTCACTCTTTTAATTGATTTCATATCTCAAAATGTTCTATCTTTTCTTTAGGAACAATTGTTTATGAAACTATTTTAAGTAATGTTTTCTAATTAATTCATTTGATAGACAAAAAATTAAAACGTATTTATTTGCAGTACACAAAATCTCAATAAATAGCATTTACAACATATCAAACTGTGCATCTTTTATCTTCAAATATTCTGAACTAGACACTTAAATAGTGTAACCTGACCAAAGTTCAAGAAAGTATTTTCATATCCGTTTCTAAGATAAGAAACTGATAAAAAATAGAGATCCTTACTTGTAGCATTCCATGTCATGTACAGCATAAATAAAAGACCTATTTTTTAATTGGTGCTATACAGCGTTGCGTAACTGTATAATGTGTCTGGAATTATATGGAGTACAGCATTCTGAGAATTTAACATCAAACACAAAAAAAGATGTTCCTGTTTATAAGTTATAAGAATTTATTTAAATGAAACGAAACATTTCAAATTGCACTTTCTTTAATCGAGTGAGATCTCTAAAAAATGCCAAATAGTAAAAGTTCAGAAATAAAATTAGAAGAAAAATTAGGGTTATATATGTTTATCTTTCATTTTTAAATTCAAAACATTTTTATCTACATTCACTTTCCTATATTCTCTTATGTAAATACTCTTACCTTACCCATTCTAAGACAGCCGAAAGTTTAAAATACCCACTTCTGCTTTTCGTTGAGAGGAAAGTGATATTCTCGAGTGATAGATTTCTTAAAGGTAAATCATTTAAATTAATTCAACCCCTCGAAATACTTGTATTGTAAGGTCATGTGTGTGATTTGTTAATAAACATTTCCTCCATTTCAACCTGATGCTTAGAAATGTGCGCTAATATAGAAATACTCTGAGCAGGTAAAATAGTATCCCATAGTCACAATAACGATACACATATGAGTAGGCTTAGAGAGTAAAAAACTCTTAATTATATATTATCCTTAACATTATAATGCGTAGAATATAGTACTTTAGAATAGTAGGGCACTTTTGTGGTTCATTTCTGAACAAAATGTGATATTTGTAACTTCCAAAGAGTGGTAGCAACAAAGAAAACATTGCATGACTAGATACTGTGTATGGAATGTGAAAAGAACAGTTACCATATCTCTACACTTATAATTTAAGTCCGTTTCTACCTGGACTGTAGAAACGGACTGTAAATAAAAATTATAATATTTTACAGGTCCAGTTTTTAACTTTATAGTTTAAGTCCTTATAAAATGAGGTAAAACCATTCTTAATTATCATGTAGATTTTGTAAGGTGGAAATTCTGCCTGTTTTTTCACGGCTGTCTTAATAGTAAAAATGTGTGGTTCAAGTATGCAAAACTTGACTTATAGTTATGATATACTTAACGAGGTATCGATATCTGGTTTTCTTTTAAAAATTGTGTCAGACAAACGTTAAAGAAAAATAAATTTTTCTGTGATTATTCTATTCTCTATAAGTATATAACCCCAGTGACTTAAAAAGGAAATGTTTTTTAAACAGGTTCTGTTGAATTTGACTTTATCAACATTTATGACTAAACTTTACCATTTAGAAAACATTGTGCCCTCACCGTATTGCTCAGGTCTTAACGTTCATCTCTCATAATCTTGTTCATCCCTCTCCGATTCTTACTGATGATGGAGACAAGTCCATTCTGTAGATTATCTCACCCCATATTTAGGAGAATCACCCCACATTAAATTCCCAACATCACTTGTTCTTACATGAAAACATAAGAAATGGGATTTTAAATTTTATTTTTATTTATTGATTTAATGGAGAGGTGTAGTTAAATAGAATCTATGTTATCCAAACGAGATGCTTATATTTGTTTCGAAGAGCGATTATTCATTGATCTTTTGAGATCAATCAATGAATTCATGGTTATAAATTCCCTTAGTTTGATTAGAGGGTTGGGAAGAAAATCAGATTCTAACTGCACATAATTTGCGATATTTTAATACTTTTTGGAATAAAGAATGTCTAACAATAATGAAATTATGACATAAAATACTTAAACTGAATATTTACGAGGAATGTGATTCTTCATTTTGTAAAATGTTTCATAACTTTTCAAAATCTATTTCATTTTTCCTTTTAAAGACTTATCTATTAAATACGTGGACAAATGAAACATAAACAGGGTTATTTGAGAAGGGAGAATAGTACAGCAATAAAACAGAATAGATACCTTGTTCAAAACAAGAGCATATTAGCATAATTCAAAAGACAAAAGTAAAAATTAAGCAATACGCACATACACTTCAAATATTGAAACTAAGAAAAAGTTTTCAAAAATTACATTTCAAGTTATCTCCTACAAGAAATGTTTAGCAGTAATAAAGTTACAGGCAGTATAATTTACAATCGTATCATCTAATTTACAGACAATCTTTTAGTTTGAAAATCAAAGCATTATTTTTCCAATTCGTCAAATTTATGGCATGTTTACAAATTTAGTTACTAATCACGTTACTTCATTTCCATTCGTGTGTATTTGAGCAGTTATAAGTATTCCTTTACAAATGAAATTGAAACGTAATTATTTTAACGACAGCAAAAGTATATAAAACTCACATCTATTTATACATGTACTTAAATTATCCCTCTATTAAGACGTTTAACCTTGAATAAGCCGTTCTTGAGCGGTGTGTCGGCAAGCTTAAAGCAAAAATGGTTAATAATAAAAAGGGCTTACAGCCGAAGAAAAGACTTGTATTTTTTATGAAGCCATGCTATGTACAATATGTCCTCTTAATTTTGCGAAGATCAATTTTTTTATATGCATACTAGTCAATAATTTAAGCGGTTTGCGGTTGTAATATTGAACATTTATGAATCTGCGAGTCTTTTTAATGCTCACTTAAAATTACCAAAAAGCAGTCCTCAAGGTCTGCTTAGTGCATCATATTTTTAGAAAAGTGGTGGTGGATGGATGAAGTTTCCGCGTACCTCCGAAAACGGTCCTGACCTTGAAACATCTTCATTCTATATACTTATTTTATTTATCCTACAGATATATACAGTTGAATAGTTTATGTTTAAGAATAATTAGGGATAGTTTAATTCGGCAATTTTGGTATATTCCAACTGGAATACCTTAGGGTGGTGCATCAAACCAACTGAACTATCCTTAACAATTTAGGTTGTTCCCAAAAGAAAATTTTAAACACAGAAAGCGTGGTGAAAGTTGAGATAATATAAATTCAAAAATCAAATCTGAATTTCTTCAGGATCCAAATGGTTTTAAAAGTGTTGTGGGATCTAAAATGTCTTTAGATCCCATATTGTTGCCTAAGATTTTCTATTTTTGCTATTGAAATAAGTTTTCTTAACTTATACAGCACTGCCTAAAAATACAAAAAGGCTGAAGAAGTACAAATAAAAGATGTCTATGAATGAGAAGGCCTTTCACAATGAGTGAATACAAATCCTGTTATAAATTCATTAAATAGGAATAATTTATTGGGGACATATTCACTATTTAACCTTATACTTAAAGTAATTTATATATCAAAGAACCTGTCACGTTTTTACCTTAAATTTATTTTTAGTTAGATAAGTATCGGGGTTCATTCGGACTAAGTAAAATTAATACTTAGATTATCGTGAACTATCATACATAAACAATCTATTTTTATTTAGCACAAGAATTCAAAATACTTAAATTTCCCTCAGATTTTAGGCTTTCAGATTTTTCCACCTTTATAACATATATACTCAATTTCGGACGCTAAGAAACCACTGAAAGATTGCGTTTTCTAAAGCAAATCTAAATACAGTGAGGAAGTGTTATAGTTTGTATAAATATAGCTATTTTATGCACAATATAGTTAATGCAATTTGAAAACTCACATCTTAAAGGGGTATTTAAATAATGCTTACATTTTATTATAAAAATATGCATTTTAACAAAATATGGAAAAATAAAGAAACCATGAATCAAAAGTAAAGTAGACTTATAAGGTCTAAAGTTTCTCAAGCTCCTAGGTTGTCAGTATTTAGTGTTATACGATATAACTGTAAGTAATTTTGGATTTAAATGATAAATCTAATACAGGATTGACACGTTTAAAGTAAATCCCCAATGTTTTCTCCAAATTAATCCTACTACTCATGATGTGATGCATAGCAATAGGTCTTTATCAATTGATTTAAGTCATCTTGATTATCTTTGTGAATATAATTGTCCTTTTCATTGTTTGAGTCCTCCTTTTTGGGCAAAAAAAATGTAACATTCACATATTTAAAAAATACATTTCAAGTTGTAAAATTTCAGATTTACCATTTTAACGCGAGACAACAAACAGAAAATCTACAAATAACTCCTTTATTATATAACTACAACTTCAATTATTCGATGTAATTATAACGTTTGTTTGCTAGAAAGCATATAAGAATGAATGCATTGCACTTTGAATTTTTAAGTCATATTTAGATAATTTAATACTTTTATATTAATTGTCAAGAAATTTATATTTCTGGCATAAGTTAGATTAAGGTTTTCTCAAAATAAAAATTTTGATATCTTTCATCTTTATATTATGATTTAGTTCACAATAGCATGAACACACGAACAAATATGGGGAATATTATAAAAGTTTTACGTATTTTAGAAGAAATACCCAAAATATGAATTCGCAAGGCAAAGCCAAGTTTGAAACCCGGAAACTTTATGTTCTTCAGTAAAATTAAGAACATTTAGATATTTAAGACTCGAATTAATGTTCAGACATTGGTTCAGCTTCAAATTAATTTAAAATAACAGCACGTTATAATCATACTAACTTGAAATAGATTCAAACAAAATTTGAATTAAGTTGCATAAAAATGTCAAGAGTATACCAACACTTCAGGAAAAACACGAAATAAAATAGCCGTGTTCAAGAAATGAAATGAGTGTATTTAAAGGTTCAAGAATTGAAGGAAGAAATCAAAAGTATCAGAAAGATTTACAATATCGTGAGATTAACCGCAAAAGAAATTCATTCCCCTCTAATTGTTTACTTCTGAGCTGTGAAATTATAATCAATGCTTCTTAAAAGCAATACGAACGCTCACAAGAAAAACAGTTTTTCAAAATTTATGAAACATTCAACCAGCTTCTGCGCTATCTCCAGCGAGAAATTTGCGCTTCTTCAATTCATCGCGTTGACTAAATGCGCGATGGAGCAGTAGACGTTTGTTGTGTCTATCAGCATCACTTACTACCCAACCCCCTCCCGAGTAATGCGAAATAGCGTATATCTTTGACTGTAGACCACCCCTCCTGACAGACAGTGCCTGTTGAAATTCACAATGGAGCAGCAGACATTTGTAGTGTCTATTAGTATCACTTTCTACCTAAACCCCTTCCGAGTAATCCGAAATAATGTATATATTTGATTGTGGACCGCGACTCTTGACAGACAGTGCCTGTTAAAATACGCGATGAACTAGTAGACGTTTGTTGTGTCTATTACTATCACTTTCAACCCAACCCCCTCCCAAGTAATCCGAAATAGTGTAAAACCGACTGTAGACTGCCCCTCCTGACAGACAGTTCCTATTGAAATACGCGATGGAGCAGTAGACGTTTATTGTGTCTATTAGTATCACTCTCTACTCAATCTCCTCCCAAGTAATCCGAAATAGAGTATATCTTTGATTGTAGACCGCAACTCTTGACAGACAGTGCCTGTCAAAATAAGCGATGGAGCAACAGACATTTGTTGTGTCAATTAGTACCACTTCCTTTCCAACCCCCTCCCGAGTAATCCGAAATAGTGACTATCTTTGATTGTAGACCGCAACTCTTGACACAGGGTGCCTGTTGAATTACGCGATAGACTAGTAGACGTTTGTTGTGCCTATTAGTATCACTTTCTACCCAACCCCCTCCCAAGTAATCCAAAATAGTGTGTATCTTTGACTGTAGACCGCCCCTCCTGACAGACAGTGCCTGTTGAAATTCACAATGGAGCAGCAGACATTTGTAGTGTCTATTAGTATCACTTTCTACCTAAACCCCTTCCGAGTAATCCGATATAATGTATATATTTGATTGTGGACCGCGACTCTTGACAGACAGTGCCTGTTAAAATACGCGATGAACTAGTAGACGTTTGTTGTGTCTATTACTATCACTTTCAACCCAACCCCCTCCCAAGTAATCCGAAATAGTGTAAAACCGATTGTAGACTGCCCCTCCTGACAGACAGTTCCTATTGAAATACGCGATGGAGCAGTAGACGTTTATTGTGTCTATTAGTATCACTCTCTACTCAATCTCCTCCCAAGTAATCCGAAATAGAGTATATCTTTGATTGTAGACCGCAACTCTTGACAGACAGTGCCTGTCAAAATAAGCGATGGAGCAACAGACATTTGTTGTGTCAATTAGTACCACTTCCTTTCCAACCCCCTCCCGAGTAATCCGAAATAGTGACTATCTTTGATTGTAGACCGCAACTCTTGACACAGGGTGCCTGTTGAATTACGCGATAGACTAGTAGACGTTTGTTGTGCCTATTAGTATCACTTTCTACCCAACCCCCTCCCAAGTAATCCAAAATAGTGTGTATCTTTGACTGTAGACCGCCCCTCCTGACAGACAGTGCCTGTTGAAATACTTCCGAGAAGACTCCGCACTGCCGGGGTGATGGCTCGATTGTGCCCAAGTGCTTTTCTTTCCGAGGAACGGGAAAAACACCCCGTAAACGGGAGAAGAAAGCGGCGATTTCCATTGTGACAGGTGGTTGGGGGAACAGAACATAGCTGTGTCGGGGATTGAAATGGATTGGAAAACCATTGGTGTAAAAAGGCTCTCCATTATGATCGGATTGAAGGAGTGGATGTGGCTGGGTCAACGGTCACTTGAAATCGTCTGGCTACGTGGATACAAAGCCTGTGAGTAAAATGGGATTTCAAGTTTCCGTCTGTTCAATTGCTTCTTACAGTAGCAGTTTGGTACGTCTAAAGGTACGCGATGAGAGTCATTGTTCATTACATTTACTGCCACTGTTGAAAATTGAAAACCTTTGTTTTTAATTTTGGCAAACTTCAGGCAAATCAATGCTCCGCATGTTTTATTTACTTTTAACTTCCAAGTTTACTACGAATTTATTCCCAAAAGAATAAATGATTGTTCCCAGCATTATTCAGTGCTATAAAATTACGTTTTCATCGGTAGCCTTAGGAATTTTAAAGATTGGTGATGCCTAAGGTAATTAGAGCGTGTGAAAAAGTACTACATGAAAGATTGGGAAATGCTTTTTCAAAGGAAGGCAGTTTAAAATAATAATTTTTGTACAGATGTCAGTAAGGGACAGTTGGGTTTAATGGTGCAAGTACCATATTTGACCAAGCTACACCAAACAACGCCAAATAAGTAGTTGAACGCACAAGGAAAGGTTTACTGATACAGAAGAGATACTTCTAGAGGAATTGAAATACAACTCGTAGGTTGTAGGCGACGCAGGTTCTGTATACAATAGTTGTTTATATTATCTTGTAAATTCGTGTGAATGCGTTGCGCAAAATGGTTTCGCGATATTTGGACTGATTTGAGTCTGAAAAGGATTTCACACTTTGAATTCAAAACTAGTTTTAGGTTGATATATTTGGAAGTTTCAATGTTACATATATTTTCGCTGAATTCCAGAATTTTACGATGACTGAATACTTTTGTTATATAAATAGTTTTAACGATTAAGTTATAAGTTGTTTGAATAAAGAATAAAACGGATACTAAAAGAAGTTTCTGCACTGTCGAATGAATGAACAATGTTTGAGACTATTTTTTCATATTTTATCATGGAAAAGTCAAGTAATTCGAAAAATCCAGTTACATTAAGATATTGGAATAACATCGACAATTTAAACACATGTTGAAAATACTTAAAGCATTTTGGGGAAATAATATGGTTTCCTTCTCAAATAAAGTACTTATTTTTTCATACTACAATTGTGCGTTTTCATACATTCACTAGCAATATTTACAAGTGTCTTTCATACAACCTGATCTGATAATTACTTTATTGCTCCATTATTACATGTATTAATTACATACATATAAGTTTTTGAACTGTGAATTGATTTTACATCTTACAAAATAGGTTATAAAAGAGATAAACATCAGAAATTAATATAATTAATCTCATTCTTTCAAGTTTTGGGAAAAAAGTTACATGGAAAAACATACAACATTGAACAACCTAAAATCGTTCTTTAGATTAAGTCACTTAATATCTTCAGATTTTGATATTTGTTAATTACCTATTATTAATAAGGAAGCAACATATGAAGAGAATATACAATTAAATATAAAATTATAAAAGTAAACCAGCAGAATCTTTTTCTTTATAATGAATACCCCTATTCTAGGAATCAGAAACAAAACGTGCTTTTTATATTGAAATAAGGTATCAAATAATAATAGGCATGCAAAATAATTTAGAATATTTCATTTATTCTCAGTTTGGAGAAATTAATATTTTATTTTTATAAATATAAACTTTCAGAAAAACGGTTTGAAGAGATTGAAAAGATATTAACGTATTTTAAATTTGTGTGATTCTCTGTAACTGCATATACCATTTACTCAAACTCCAAAACTACTTTTTACACTTAAATTATAAAATTAAAGTAAATTACATTACTTCGTAAATTTGCACGAGCATGAAAGCATTTTATGTACATGCAAAGAGCTCACACAAAATATGATGTATGTTCAAAGTAAAATTTCTACGAAGATGTATTCTTATATTAAATCCATAACTGGAGAAGTGCTAGGTATATTTTTTAAGGTTAACCTTTGTAAGTAAAGTAATGTCTCTTTTGCATTGAATAAGCTGTTTCCACAGAGGTAGGTAGGTAGTTAATTAACTGGAGCAGCACAACGAGCTATTGGTGACAGTTCGGATCAATGCCGAAGGGAAAGATTCCAGAACACCTAGTAATTTTGAACCACCAGTTTCCAAAGTGAATGAATATTAATTCATATTTTCATTATGCACGCATTAGTTCAAGCGTTCATTTATTTCTTATATTTCTGCATACATTTCAACGAATTTGAAATATTTGAACGGTAGGCAGTTAATTAACGTCGCAATGGAGCAACACAATGGGCTGTTGGCGATCAATCTCGAAGGGAAAGATCCAAGGACATCGCCCCGTACCAGTCAGATGATGAGAACAACACCTGAGCTGGCAACCCACTCTCCAGACTTCCACACCAAGCCAACGTGAGGATATTTGAGGCCACCACAGATTCAACGTGCACCAGCCCCCGTAAATATTTGAACAGGAAATTACGGATTATCTGTTTCTCTGCATCCTGTACGCTCCTCTTCCTCTAACCACTCCATACACTATCCCATCAAAAATTTATTTTCACTTCAAGTATTTGACACTTTTAATCTGCATTCTTGAACCACCTATTTGGGAAACGCCTCGGGCCAAGTCGCATGATCTGTCCATCCTGCCTCTGAAACCCTCGCGACTAAGTTCGCTGGGAGGTCGCACCTCCTTAAAGAATCTGAAAGAGCGAGTTGTGATCCACGAGAGAACCAGGTCCCCTGTTAACGACGCTTTGTTTCGAGCAGCAAACGCAGCTACCATGACTAACCCGCCGTGCCCACCACATATGAAGTAATTAAATGAGGGACCTTTTCAGCAGCCGGCCTTTATTTTGCTGTCGAACATCTCCTTCTTGGGCCCCTCCCCTCCGGCCCCTGGACGCGTTCCCAATAACGGCACTTTTAAAAATCGAGACTTGTGAGGCAGTTTCATTAATGAGTAATTGAAGGCCCTGAGTGAAAAGCTCCCCACAAAAACAAGTCATCCCTGTCTCTTCTTCGCTTTCATTCCTACGGAAGCGGGAGAGAGATCCCTGGAGGGCGAATACAATGCTGACGGCTAAAGTGTAGCTTTTAGGACCGTCGGCGAGCGGCAGGGGCGCCGCGGAGAAACGGATCGGCGCGGCAACGCTGCTCTGCCGCCGCCGGATCGCGGCTCCGCGGCGAGAGGTCCGACGACCTGCCCCGGCATTCTTTTTCAAGCGGACCCAAATGAATAATGAATTGCGGGATGGAAATCAATCGCGAACCAAACTTCTCAGAAACAAGGCGTTGATTGCCTTTCTTAAACGACACTTATAGCCTGAATTTTTAGTCTGCGTCACATAAATTTGTGTTTGATTATTACTATATTTTTATATTTATATTAAATTATTACTATAAATATAGTCACACACACATAGTGTAACGATGTGTCGTGCCTTGATACATCGCGCTGTTGTATCGTTCTTTTTGAATCGTCTCTTAATGAATATAACAGCAGAAAAATTGCTTTCGTTAGAGTTGAGAGTTCAAAGGTCACTTCCAACTCCTAAGCAGCTATTCAAAAGGTGAATTGGACCTGCGAGGTACGGGTTCAATTTCCCTCTGGGTGCGATTTATTACGGATTTAATTTTTAGTCTGCGTCAGATATATTTAAATTTAATTATTACTATACATTATAGATTTTTGTATTAAATTATTAGTGTAAATTTAGTCACACTCACATAGTGTAACGTTATATCATGCCTCGATTCATTGCGCTCAGTTACATAGTCCTTTTTTAATTGTTCCTTGATGAATATAACAGCCCCAATATAGCTTACTTTAGAATTGGGAGTTCAAAGGTCACTTCCAACTCCCAAGGAGCTATTCATAAAATGAATTGGACCTGCGAGGTGTAGGTGGTACAGGTTCGATTTTCCCCTGGGTGGGATATCTCTTTGCCTTTCTTAAACTACACTTTCGGACACTTATAGGTTTGATTTTTAGTCTACGTCAGATATATTTGTTTTAATTATTTCTATATATTATATATTTTTATAATAAATTATTAATGTAAATTTAATCACGCTCACAGTGTAAGGTTATATCGTGCCTCGATTCATCGCGCTCAGCTATATCGTTCTTTTTTAATCGTCCCTCGATGAATATAACAAAGAAAACTAGCTTTCTTGAGAATTGGGAGTTCAAAGGTCACTTTCAATTCCAAAGTTCAAGCAGCTATTCAAAAAATGCATTGGACCTGCGAGGTGTAGGCGGCAAAGGTTTGATTTTCCCTTGGGAGTGATTTCTCTCTTCTGTATCAGTATAGCTTTCCTTGTGTTGTTGTGCCTATTTACATGACGGTGTTTGGCGCTGCTTGGCAAACATAGCTCTTGCGTCATAAAACCTAACCAACTAAAAACAGATGTGGGTGGGCGCTTTGAAAGTGGATGAAAAGGATTTTTTAAAAAATATTCGTTTATATTTTGTATTATGTGAAGGTTTATCAGTGAATTTTGCGATTAATGCGAGCTTTACACTTCAAATGAAAATTACGTTTATTGTATTGTTTGTACCTCTTTATTTAAGCCATATCTTACTCCACTGCGACGTAAATTCAACTACCTAACAAGCTACCTTTATTTTTAAGAATTTCTCCTCGGCCAAGAGTATTTCGCTTCCCTCTGTATATAAGACTCTTGCTTGTCCTCCAGAAGGGCTTTATTAAAGGCTTATATTGTATAATAATAGTTACATTTAAATAATTAGTAATAAGTTTTAACTATTTATAGGACTCTCCCGTAAATGTGAAATTTCTTCATTACCCGAAACGTGAGAACTAGAGCAGATAACATTTTATGCATAATTTTTGTGCAATCATTAGCATACTCAACGTGCAACACAATGTGAGCTGACACGTAAAAGAACGAAATGTCATGCATATGCAGAAGAGGAAGGACTTTTTATGGAGTTGATAACGTATGCTAAAATAGTTAAAATCTCATTTCGATTCCCACCATTGATTTTTAATGGAAATGTTAGATGTTTTTAAAGTATGTTTAAATTATTGTAAAAATATTAGCTCTAGAGGAGGTGATATTTTAAGATACATTTTCAATAAACATATCGCAGCAATTATTTCTTTTCAATTTAGCAAAAAACAGTTTGTTATGTAAAATAACAATTGGAAAATAAATAATTCATTAGGCATAATTCTTTTTAGGTTTTCTTTTAGGTTTCCTACTAAAGTGTGTATAAAATTTTACAAAATGCTATCTCTCTCTCTCAAATACTACTAAATATAAATGTAACATAATATATTACATCCAACCTTGAGGGTTTTTAGACTATCTGTACATTTGCTTAGGGCTAATTTAAATACCACTCATTTCTGTTTTATATTTTAGAGTGTAGTTGTTCTACATCTAATAGGACTTTCAAGTTCAAGATGTTTATTACTACTTTTTACCACAGTCACTAAATGGTATTTTTTCAGTTCTATTTAATAAATTCAATTCTTCATTCGAGTAAATCCTTTACCGTGAAGAAAATGTCTCAAGTAAAAGTAGCAAAATTTCATGCTCAAATTTTTGTATCTGAGTTCAAATCCTAATCTTGTTAAATAAAGTATATTGCATGTGAAATTAATAAGCCAAAGGCTCAGTTATTAAAGGATAATTGATACAAAACAAGGCATTGAGATCGTTGTTCCAATAAGACAAAGTGTGAGAGGCGTTTTCTATATCAGAGAAATCCCATGTTAAGGAAAGTATTTCACAGAATGCCAAAAAATCGTATATTTTGTTAAAAATTTGAATCTGGCTACATAAATTTTTAAATATATTAAGACAGTTACAATATATTGCTGAAATTGACAAATTTAATTTAGAGTTGGATTAATATAATTTTAATGAAACAAATTTTACCTTAAGCATAAATTATTTCAACAATTTTATCAATATGCATTGTAGTCTATTCCTGAATTGTAAAAGATGAGTGCAATCAGAATTTAATTAAATATTTAACCAAAGTAACTGCGCACCACTATTTTATATTATAATAATAAATATTTATAGTAAAATTGAAAGCGAATGACTTCGAGTTAATAAATGGAAAATAATCAACGTTTTACATTGTTTAGCTGGAAGATGATATTCGTAAATTCAAATTTTGATCACAAGATTTTAGCTAAGAAAACTTGGTATATTTTTACCTGATGGTTCTATGAAAACCATAAAATTTTGATTGAAATATATTAAAATATTTAAGAAATTTAAGTCCAAATATTCAGAAAAAATTAATAAAATAACTCGAGAGTAGATAATGGGATATTGTTTTTAATCTGTTTCTGTCACAAAAAAAAATATTTTTAGAGAAAAATATTCATTTTTTATGTTTCATTACTTTATTCAAACATCACAGAGAAATTCACAATTTAAATTATTTTCGCCCTCTGCATCAGTTTTACATAATAAAACATGTATGTAGTTTGTAATTATGTAAAACCTTTGAAACGTTCAAGCTTTTGATCTTTCCAAATTAAATGTATCACACAAATTGTCATTTTTAGGTGTAAAATCCACCTAACTCAACCATATCTTACTTACAATGCGTGTTTTTTAACTTAAGGCTTTTACTGATGGTGAGAGAGAATGCTGTAACGTTAAAAAAACTGAGGCATCTTTCAGAAAATCCTCTTATGAAATGTAGCATAAATGTTCATGCATAGTAGTGCGAGGGTTTTGATTGCAAATAATAAGGAACACGAGTCTGCTTTTCTTCAAACAAAAAAGAAACTGAAGAAATTAAAAAAGGCATTTTGTAGCGTTTATAAAAACTAACACTTTAACTCATCTTTCCTAATCGAGGCTTTCTTTAAAAGAAACATTCATTAAACGAACTGAATGAAAGGGAAAACTGCTCTTTAAATTTTATCTTCGTCGTTTAGATTACGCTTTCAATTTCATAACTAAGCACGATTTTTTCTACTTTCACCGCGTACCTCATTTTGAATTCTTCGCAAATGGATTTTAAAACAAGAGTTTCTGGTCATGATCGTCGCAGATACTAAAAAGAAAGCCATAACCATTATATCTTCATTTCACAATGAAATCTAAAAAAATAACTGCACCGTAAACTTACGGCTTTAAACGTGATCATCGATTGTTTTGTGCGCCTTTATTGATTCCTCGAGTG